>JANJXV010000151.1:1800000-2330374 GCA_024803745.1 Megascapheus bottae | reverse complement strand
AACCACACATTGTTGAATCAAAAACAATGGGTAATCGAAGAGATCAGAACACATATCCAACTGTTTATGAAATTTAACAATAAGGAGCACACAAATATCAACTCCTTAGGGACACAACAAAGGCAGTACTCAGAGGAAAATTTATAGCGTGGAGTGCCTACAACAGCAAGTTGGAAAAATGGCAAAACAACTAGTTAATGTCTCACCTTAACCTCCTGGAAAAAGAGCAACAAACCAACCCTAAACCCATTAGGAGAAAGCAAATTTTTAAAAATCAAAGCAGAATTAAATGATTTGGAATAAAAAAAAAACTATAGAAAGAATCAACAAAACAAGGAGTTGGTTCTTGAAAGAATTAACAAAATTGACAAGCCCTTAGCAAATCTTACCAAAAAAAGAAGAGAGCATATCGAAATAAACAAAATCGCAGATGAAAATGGTAATATCACGACAGAAATTACCAAGATCCAGAATATCATGAGGGAATACTTCTCAAACCTTTACGCCAACAAATTTGAGAATCTAGAAGAAATGGATGAATTCCTAGACAATATTAACATACACACACTGAACCAAGAAGAGCTAACCCAACTCAACAGGCCTATGTCAAGCTCTGAAATAGAAATGGAAATTAGACAACTTCCACTTAAAAAGAGCCCAGGGCCAGATGGATTCACAGCTGAATTCTATAAGGTCTTCAAAGCAGAGCTCACACCAATACTCCTGAAGCTCTTCAACGAAATTGAAAATGAAGGTTCTTTACTAAACTGATTCTGTGAAGCCAGCATATCCCTCATCCCCAAACCAGACAGAGATTCATCAAAGAAAGAGATCTATAGACCCATTTCTTTGATGAACCTCGATGCAAAACTTCTCAACAAAATACTGGCCAACTGTCTACAACAACTCATCAAAAAAAATATACACTATGATCAAACTGGATTCATCACAGGGAGGCAAAGCTGGTTCAACATACACAAATCAATTAATATAATTCAACACATCAAGAGGAGCAGGGATAAAATCACATGATTGTCTCAATAGATGCGGAAAAGGCATTTGACAAGATCCAAAACCCCTTTATGTTAAAAGATGTGGAGAAACTAGGAATCCATGGAACATTTCTCAATGTAATAAAGGCTGTGTATGAGAAACCCACTGCTAGTATTATACTTAATGGTGAAAATCTAAAGCCATTCTCTCTAAAATCAGGAACGAGACAAGGATGCCCACTCTCTCCACTCCTTTTTAACATAGTACTAGAATTCCTAGGCAGTGCAATATGGCAAGAAGCAAGCATAAAGGGGATCCAAGTAGGGAAAGAGGAAATAAAACTATCCCTCTTTGCAGATGACATGATTCTGTATTTAAAGAATCCTATAGACTCTACTCCCAAGCTCCTTGAGCTGATTCAAAGCTTTGGAAGGGTAGCAGGCCATAAAATCAACCCTCACAAATCAACTGCCTTACTTTACGCCAACACTGAGAGGAACGAGGCAATAATCAGGAAAGAAAATCCTTTCACAATAGCCTCAAAGAAAATAAAGTACCTAGCAATTAGCTTAACTAAGAATGTAAAGGACCGTTTAGATGAAAACTTTAAAACCCTAAAAAAGGAAATTAAAGCAGAACTAAGGAAATGGAAAAACCTCCCATGCTCCTGGATTGGAAGAATCAACATTGTGAAAATGACAACCTTGCCAAGGGCTATCTACAAATTCAATGTAATACCCATCAACATCCCAATGTCATTCTTTAAAGACATAGAAGAGGCAATTCAAAATTTCATATGGAATAATAAAAGACCCCGTATAGCAAAAACACTTCTTAGCAGAAAGAACAGCGCTGGAGGAATTTCAATTCCAAACTTAAGGCTCTATTACAGAGCTATAATTCTCAAAACAGCTTGGTACTGGCACAAGAACAGGCCTGAAGTCCAATGGAGTAGAACTGCGGACCCAGATATTAAACCACAGACCTATGGCCACCTAATCTTTGACCAGGGAGCAGAAAAAAATAGAATGGAGAAAGATAGCCTCTTCAACAAGTTGTGCTGGCAGAACTGGTTAAACACCTGCAGAAAACTAAAGTTGGATCCTTCTTTGTCACCTTGCACTAGAATTAACTCCAAATGGATCAAAGACGTGGAGGTAAAAGCTGACACACTGAAAAGTTTACAGGAAGGAATAGGAGATACACTAGGCCTCCTTGGTACAGGTCGAAACTCTCTTAATAAGGACCAAGAATCACAACAAATCAGAGAAAGGCTGGATAAGTGGGACTGCATTAAACTGCAGAGCTTTTGTATGGCAACGGATATAGCTAGTAAACTAATCAGGAAGCCTACAGAGTGGGAGAAGATCTTCACCACCCAAACAACGGAACAAGGCCTCATATCTAAAATATATCAACAACTCAAAAAATTGAATCACTCCAAAACTAACCTCCAAAGTAACACCCATCCCATTACAAAATGGGCCAAAGACTTAAAGAGAGTCTTCTCTGAAGAAGAAACAAAAATGGCCTATAGACACATGAAGAAATGCTCAACATCTCTGGTCATAAAAGAAATGCAAATCAAAACAAGTCTAAGATTCCACCTAACTCCAGTTAGAATGGCCAGGATCAGGAAAACGAATGACAACAGATGCTGGAGGGGATGTGGTCAGGAGGGATCACTACTACACTGTTGGTGGGAGTGCAAACTCGTTCAACCACTATGGAAAGCAGTGCGGCAGTGCCTCAAAACGCTAAACATACAACTCCCCTATGACCCAGCAATTCCAGTACTTGGCATTTACCCAACAATCCAGAAACAAGGGCCTACTAAACCCACTAGCACAACAATGTTCATTGCAGCACTATTCACCATAGCATAGATATGGAACCAACCCAGATGTCCCTCAGTTGATGAGTGGATCAACAAGTTGTGGTATTTGTACACAATGGAATTCTATGCTGCTGTCAGAAAGAATGACATCGCCCCATTTGTTAGGAAATGGAAAGACTTAGAACAAATCATATTAAGTGAAGTAAGGCAGACTCAAAGGAACTTAGGCTCAGTGGTTTCCCTCATTCTTCATAATCAGTAGAAACCTTGGGCTCTACTAGCAGAGATTGGCAATAGAGCAAAAGGCCATATATAAGGCCATATAATGTGAAGCTAATTGAAAGGACCTCCAGGATATTGACACAAAAGCCATATAATGAATGATTGTTGTCCTTAATGTACTATGTTTTCTCTCATCTCGCTTGCTGTCCCTTGGTTATCCCATATTGGTATAGTATCTCACTTTGTTATCTGATATATTGAATTTATTTGTATTTGGATATTTGAAATTTGATAGGGAAGGGGGGAAAACCAAGACGGGTGGGGGGTGTGGGGTTGGAGGGAAATGGGTACCAAGACATGTGAAAGGGTATCAATGTATGTGAATTAATGCACCTTCTATCTGGCAAATATCATCGAACCCTTTTACTAATTACAATAAAAAAATGAAAAAAAAAAGAAAGTTGTAGTGTGTGGGGAGGATGATGGGGTCAAATACATTTCTTCTTAGAAATTTACCTCATCTGGTTGCCCTGGATTTTCCTGGGCTTCTTCTTAGAGAAAGTTCTGTTATACTGGATTTGTGGCTTGGCAATGATCTAGCATGTACATCTTCGAGTAAGACATCCACAACTTCCATGCCTGAGACTCGAGTTTCCTGACCTTTGGCAACAGCACAGCAACATCTTTCTTCCTCCTGAGCCAAGGCCAAGTGAGCTGGCTTGAGCTGGTTGTTAGTTACAGTGGCTTGGTTACCAGGGTTCCATATTCTGTTCCATTGTGAGGGAGGCAGGGTCACCTTTCAGGGCCCAATGACCAAAGATCCTTGCTCACAAAAGACCTCACCAAAGACATACTGGAGGCTGAATCTCTCCTCCAGTCTCACAATATACGTGTGGATGTAGTATACAGCACACCTTATTTGTCCAATCCCAATGTCTTCCACTAGGCCCAACTACCAGTCTGGTCTCAGGCTCCAGGAGCCTTTCTTAGGTAAGATCCAAACTTAAGGGTCAATATTGCCCTCATCCTTTACAAAACATTTGCTTCACAGTGCCTTCTCTGCCTGCATTTTGCCCCTTGTCGAATTTTTTTTTGTTTTTGCTAGTCTTGGGACTTGACCTCAGAGTGTGAACATTGTTCTTGGGCTTTCTTTAGGCTTTAGCTGTCCCACCGAGCCACAGCACCACTTGCAGCGTTTTCTATGTATGTGGTAATGAGGAACCAAACCTGAGGCTTACTGCTTGGTAGCCAAGGACTCTCCCACTAGGTCAAACACACAGGGCATCTTGCACATATTTTTGACGTCAATCTACTAGGATATTATTAGGTTTCTGTATCCTAATCAATTTTTTCCTGATGATTAGCTTTGCTGTCATGTGTAAAAAATGCAAGAGGGAAAACACAGAAGAATTAGTGAAATTAAAAAAAAAAGCATTAGACATAGTTAAGTGTTCATTCTTTGTAGGAGAAAGGATATTTGGATATGATGATGATGATGATGACTTTATAATTACTATGTCAGGGTTGAGAGTTTGGCATAGTGGTAGAGTGCTTGCCTAGCATCCATGAAGATGTGGGTTTGATTGCTCAGTACCACATAGATAGAAAATCTAGATGTGGCACTGTGGCTCAAGTGGCAGAGGGCTAGACTTGAGAAAACCCGAGGACAGTGCTCAGGCCCTGAATTCAAGCCCCAAGACTGGCAGAAAGATAAAAGAAAATAAAAATGCTTTTTACGAGCTAATTCACTCACAGCATTTGCTTCTGAAATCTTCGCTTCTGCATCTTGTGAAATACCCCTTTCCCTCAACGTAGACAAGAAAAACAGATCCATCCCATGGTCCACTGTGAGGCCACTGGTTGGGCTAAGAGCTAGTCGTGCAGCAACACATAAGTTTTATTCTAATACTTTCCAAACTTTGTACTCAAATATGCTACCTACTTACCAACTTATGTCAGTTATCCTTATGCTATAACTTTTCTTCATTACTACAATATTCTTACACTCCTACGTTAATCCTCTTGCACCTCCCCTGACCTCTCTCATTCTTTTTTTCTATCTCTGGACCTCTGCTCGTCTTTCAACCCTTATACTGCACGGATCTACACTTGATGGCTGTTGAGCAATATTGTATATGTAGGTGGTTAATTATTCTCTAGGCTCAGAGGGACTTAAAGACAATAGAGATTGGATTGAGAGGCTTATTGTTTTGGGTATAAATCGCTTATCAGTGGTTGTATTAGGCTGGTCTGTAAGTGCACAAAAAGAAAGAGTGATAATACCAATCAAAACTTGTGAACATCTAGTGTCTGCCAGCTACAGAGGTCTAGGTTGGTTATATCTGAAAAACTATAATCGTATTTAGTAGTAATCTTGCTCCCATTTTCAAATGGGCAGAACAAGAAACTCAAGAAAATGTCAAATCAAGAAACAACATCCCCCACCCAATGTAAACAGACAATGGAACAGTCACTGGCAAACCTAGAGGAGAGTCTTCCAATTGCTACACAAATGCAATTGATAAACATCATTAATGAAAAATGTGAAAATATAAAGAAAGAGATAATGGAGGAAGCCATACCTGAACAAGAGGAAAGCAAAAACAAGGTGATAAGTGAAAAAGAAGAAGCCATAAAGGAGGCCATAATAAAGGTTTTTGAAAGAAAGATGGATGAATTCAAAGAATCCACAAATAAAAACGTGACCAAACTCCAGCAAATGTCCAAAGAAAATAAAGCTACTGAGCTAACCACTCAAAAGGAAATCAAGGAGATAAAGAAATCCATACATGATCTAAAACAAGGGATGCAAGGCATCAAAAGTGAGCAATTAGAAGCAAGGGAGATGAAAGATAAAGTAGATAGCTTTGATAGCAGGTTAGACATTGCAGAGGAGAGAATTTCCGTGGCTGAAGATAATTTAGGTATTATAAAGAACAGAAAATGAGTCAATACAAATCTAGGAAATATGAGAAAGCGCTTCAGGAGGTCCAAGATACAATTAGGAAGCCTAATTTAAGGCTAGTTGGTATTGAGGAGGGTGTGGAGAAAGAGGTCAATGGTATTGGAAATATACTTCAGGGAATCATCTCAGAGAATTTCCCAAATATCCAGAAGGGCAGGCCCATCCAGATACGAGAAGCTTTTAGAACCCCAAACAGACCTGACCAGAAAAGAACATCCCACCGCCACATTGTGATCCGAACTGGATCAATAGAAACGAAAGGAAAGATCCTAAAGGCAGCCAGGGAAAAGGGACCAGTAACCTACAAAGGCAAACCAATCAGAATAACCCCAGATTTCTCAGCAGAGACCACGCAAGCACGAAGTGACTGGAAGCATATATGTCATGCCCTTATATCAAATAACTACCAACCAAGAATACTGTAGCCAGCTAAGCTCTCATTCATAACTGAGGGAAAAATAAACACATTCCATTCCAGGGAAAAGCTGCAACAATATGTCAAAACAAAACCAACACTACAGAGAATTCTCAAAGATGCTCTATACATAGAAAACCAAAATAAATGCAATATAGGGAAAGAAATGGCACCTAAACAGCATACCATCTAAGGACCACAAGAACTGTCAAGACACAGGCCCTACTAAAAGCTTTTAAAAATGGTAGGAACTAATAAATATCTCTCAATCCTAACTCTCAATATCAATGGACTTAACTCTCCAATTAAACGGCATAGGTTGTCTAGTTGGATCAAAAAGCAAGAGCCATCGTTCTGCTGACTTCGAGAGACACATCTTACCCAAAAACAATCATCTTTTGAAAGTGAGAGGTTGGAATAAACTCTATCAAGCTAACTGCCCCCATAAACAGGCTAGAGTTGCCATCCTCATATCAGATACAATAGACTTCAAACTAAAATTAGTAAGAAAAGACAAAGAAGGTTACTACATACTACTAAAGGGATCTTTCCTCCCGGAAGACATAACAATCCTAAATATTTACACACCCAATCCCGGAGCTCCAAACTTCATCAAGCAAACTTTACTTACACTGAAACCATACATAGATCGAAATACAGTGATTGTTGGTGAGTTTATCACACCACTCTCACCTATGGACCGATCAACAAGGCAAAAACTCAACAGAGAAACCTTAGAACTGAACAACTATATAGACCAACTAGATCTAACAGACATCTGCAGAATATTCCACCCAGTAACACCACAATATACGTTTTTCTCAGCAGCACATGGAACATTTTCCAAAATAGACCACATCTTAGGCCATAAAGCAAACCTGGACAGATTCAGGAACACTGAAATTATTCCATGCACACTCTCAGACCATAAAGGCATCAAATTGGAGCTGAACACACATCTCCACCAAAGAAAACCCTGTAACTCATGGAGACTGAACCACACATTGTTGAATCAAAAACAATGGGTAATCGAAGAGATCAGAACACATATCCAACTGTTTATGAAATTTAACAATAAGGAGCACACAAATATCAACTCCTTAGGGACACAACAAAGGCAGGACTCAGAGGAAAATTTATAGCGTGGAGTGCCTACAACAGCAAGTTGGAAAAATGGCAAACCAACTAGTTAATGTCTCACCTTAACCTCCTGGAAAAAGAGCAACAAACCAACCCTAAACCCATTAGGAGAAAGCAAATTTTTAAAAATCAAAGCAGAATTAAATGATTTGGAATAAAAAAAAAACTATAGAAAGAATCAACAAAACAAGGAGTTGGTTCTTGAAAGAATTAACAAAATTGACAAGCCCTTAGCAAATCTTACCAAAAAAAGAAGAGAGCATATCGAAATAAACAAAATCGCAGATGAAAATGGTAATATCACGACAGAAATTACCAAGATCCAGAATATCATGAGGGAATACTTCTCAAACCTTTACGCCAACAAATTTGAGAATCTAGAAGAAATGGATGAATTCCTAGACAATATTAACATACACACACTGAACCAAGAAGAGCTAACCCAACTCAACAGGCCTATGTCAAGCTCTGAAATAGAAATGGAAATTAGACAACTTCCACTTAAAAAGAGCCCAGGGCCAGATGGATTCACAGCTGAATTCTATAAGGTCTTCAAAGCAGAGCTCACACCAATACTCCTGAAGCTCTTCAACGAAATTGAAAATGAAGGTTCTTTACTAAACTGATTCTGTGAAGCCAGCATATCCCTCATCCCCAAACCAGACAGAGATTCATCAAAGAAAGAGATCTATAGACCCATTTCTTTGATGAACCTCGATGCAAAACTTCTCAACAAAATACTGGCCAACTGTCTACAACAACTCATCAAAAAAAATATACACTATGATCAAACTGGATTCATCACAGGGAGGCAAAGCTGGTTCAACATACACAAATCAATTAATATAATTCAACACATCAAGAGGAGCAGGGATAAAATCACATGATTGTCTCAATAGATGCGGAAAAGGCATTTGACAAGATCCAAAACCCCTTTATGTTAAAAGATGTGGAGAAACTAGGAATCCATGGAACATTTCTCAATGTAATAAAGGCTGTGTATGAGAAACCCACTGCTAGTATTATACTTAATGGTGAAAATCTAAAGCCATTCTCTCTAAAATCAGGAACGAGACAAGGATGCCCACTCTCTCCACTCCTTTTTAACATAGTACTAGAATTCCTAGGCAGTGCAATATGGCAAGAAGCAAGCATAAAGGGGATCCAAGTAGGGAAAGAGGAAATAAAACTATCCCTCTTTGCAGATGACATGATTCTGTATTTAAAGAATCCTATAGACTCTACTCCCAAGCTCCTTGAGCTGATTCAAAGCTTTGGAAGGGTAGCAGGCCATAAAATCAACCCTCACAAATCAACTGCCTTACTTTACGCCAACACTGAGAGGAACGAGGCAATAATCAGGAAAGAAAATCCTTTCACAATAGCCTCAAAGAAAATAAAGTACCTAGCAATTAGCTTAACTAAGAATGTAAAGGACCGTTTAGATGAAAACTTTAAAACCCTAAAAAAGGAAATTAAAGCAGAACTAAGGAAATGGAAAAACCTCCCATGCTCCTGGATTGGAAGAATCAACATTGTGAAAATGACAACCTTGCCAAGGGCTATCTACAAATTCAATGTAATACCCATCAACATCCCAATGTCATTCTTTAAAGACATAGAAGAGGCAATTCAAAATTTCATATGGAATAATAAAAGACCCCGTATAGCAAAAACACTTCTTAGCAGAAAGAACAGCGCTGGAGGAATTTCAATTCCAAACTTAAGGCTCTATTACAGAGCTATAATTCTCAAAACAGCTTGGTACTGGCACAAGAACAGGCCTGAAGTCCAATGGAGTAGAACTGCGGACCCAGATATTAAACCACAGACCTATGGCCACCTAATCTTTGACCAGGGAGCAGAAAAAAATAGAATGGAGAAAGATAGCCTCTTCAACAAGTTGTGCTGGCAGAACTGGTTAAACACCTGCAGAAAACTAAAGTTGGATCCTTCTTTGTCACCTTGCACTAGAATTAACTCCAAATGGATCAAAGACGTGGAGGTAAAAGCTGACACACTGAAAAGTTTACAGGAAGGAATAGGAGATACACTAGGCCTCCTTGGTACAGGTCGAAACTCTCTTAATAAGGACCAAGAATCACAACAAATCAGAGAAAGGCTGGATAAGTGGGACTGCATTAAACTGCAGAGCTTTTGTATGGCAACGGATATAGCTAGTAAACTAATCAGGAAGCCTACAGAGTGGGAGAAGATCTTCACCACCCAAACAACGGAACAAGGCCTCATATCTAAAATATATCAACAACTCAAAAAATTGAATCACTCCAAAACTAACCTCCAAAGTAACACCCATCCCATTACAAAATGGGCCAAAGACTTAAAGAGAGTCTTCTCTGAAGAAGAAACAAAAATGGCCTATAGACACATGAAGAAATGCTCAACATCTCTGGTCATAAAAGAAATGCAAATCAAAACAAGTCTAAGATTCCACCTAACTCCAGTTAGAATGGCCAGGATCAGGAAAACGAATGACAACAGATGCTGGAGGGGATGTGGTCAGGAGGGATCACTACTACACTGTTGGTGGGAGTGCAAACTCGTTCAACCACTATGGAAAGCAGTGCGGCAGTGCCTCAAAACGCTAAACATACAACTCCCCTATGACCCAGCAATTCCAGTACTTGGCATTTACCCAACAATCCAGAAACAAGGGCCTACTAAACCCACTAGCACAACAATGTTCATTGCAGCACTATTCACCATAGCATAGATATGGAACCAACCCAGATGTCCCTCAGTTGATGAGTGGATCAACAAGTTGTGGTATTTGTACACAATGGAATTCTATGCTGCTGTCAGAAAGAATGACATCGCCCCATTTGTTAGGAAATGGAAAGACTTAGAACAAATCATATTAAGTGAAGTAAGGCAGACTCAAAGGAACTTAGGCTCAGTGGTTTCCCTCATTCTTCATAATCAGTAGAAACCTTGGGCTCTACTAGCAGAGATTGGCAATAGAGCAAAAGGCCATATATAAGGCCATATAATGTGAAGCTAATTGAAAGGACCTCCAGGATATTGACACAAAAGCCATATAATGAATGATTGTTGTCCTTAATGTACTATGTTTTCTCTCATCTCGCTTGCTGTCCCTTGGTTATCCCATATTGGTATAGTATCTCACTTTGTTATCTGATATATTGAATTTATTTGTATTTGGATATTTGAAATTTGATAGGGAAGGGGGGAAAACCAAGACGGGTGGGGGGTGTGGGGTTGGAGGGAAATGGGTACCAAGACATGTGAAAGGGTATCAATGTATGTGAATTAATGCACCTTCTATCTGGCAAATATCATCGAACCCTTTTACTAATTACAATAAAAAAATGAAAAAAAAAAAGAAAGTTGTAGTGTGTGGGGAGGATGATGGGGTCAAATACATTTCTTCTTAGAAATTTACCTCATCTGGTTGCCCTGGATTTTCCTGGGCTTCTTCTTAGAGAAAGTTCTGTTATACTGGATTTGTGGCTTGGCAATGATCTAGCATGTACATCTTCGAGTAAGACATCCACAACTTCCATGCCTGAGACTCGAGTTTCCTGACCTTTGGCAACAGCACAGCAACATCTTTCTTCCTCCTGAGCCAAGGCCAAGTGAGCTGGCTTGAGCTGGTTGTTAGTTACAGTGGCTTGGTTACCAGGGTTCCATATTCTGTTCCATTGTGAGGGAGGCAGGGTCACCTTTCAGGGCCCAATGACCAAAGATCCTTGCTCACAAAAGACCTCACCAAAGACATACTGGAGGCTGAATCTCTCCTCCAGTCTCACAATATACGTGTGGATGTAGTATACAGCACACCTTATTTGTCCAATCCCAATGTCTTCCACTAGGCCCAACTACCAGTCTGGTCTCAGGCTCCAGGAGCCTTTCTTAGGTAAGATCCAAACTTAAGGGTCAATATTGCCCTCATCCTTTACAAAACATTTGCTTCACAGTGCCTTCTCTGCCTGCATTTTGCCCCTTGTCGAATTTTTTTTTGTTTTTGCTAGTCTTGGGACTTGACCTCAGAGTGTGAACATTGTTCTTGGGCTTTCTTTAGGCTTTAGCTGTCCCACCGAGCCACAGCACCACTTGCAGCGTTTTCTATGTATGTGGTAATGAGGAACCAAACCTGAGGCTTACTGCTTGGTAGCCAAGGACTCTCCCACTAGGTCAAACACACAGGGCATCTTGCACATATTTTTGACGTCAATCTACTAGGATATTATTAGGTTTCTGTATCCTAATCAATTTTTTCCTGATGATTAGCTTTGCTGTCATGTGTAAAAAATGCAAGAGGGAAAACACAGAAGAATTAGTGAAATTAAAAAAAAAAGCATTAGACATAGTTAAGTGTTCATTCTTTGTAGGAGAAAGGATATTTGGATATGATGATGATGATGATGACTTTATAATTACTATGTCAGGGTTGAGAGTTTGGCATAGTGGTAGAGTGCTTGCCTAGCATCCATGAAGATGTGGGTTTGATTGCTCAGTACCACATAGATAGAAAATCTAGATGTGGCACTGTGGCTCAAGTGGCAGAGGGCTAGACTTGAGAAAACCCGAGGACAGTGCTCAGGCCCTGAATTCAAGCCCCAAGACTGGCAGAAAGATAAAAGAAAATAAAAATGCTTTTTACGAGCTAATTCACTCACAGCATTTGCTTCTGAAATCTTCGCTTCTGCATCTTGTGAAATACCCCTTTCCCTCAACGTAGACAAGAAAAACAGATCCATCCCATGGTCCACTGTGAGGCCACTGGTTGGGCTAAGAGCTAGTCGTGCAGCAACACATAAGTTTTATTCTAATACTTTCCAAACTTTGTACTCAAATATGCTACCTACTTACCAACTTGTGTCAGTTATCCTTATGCTATAACTTTTCTTCATTACTACAATATTCTTACACTCCTACGTTAATCCTCTTGCACCTCCCCTGACCTCTCTCATTCTTTTTTTCTATCTCTGGACCTCTGCTCGTCTTTCAACCCTTATACTGCACGGATCTACACTTGATGGCTGTTGAGCAATATTGTATATGTAGGTGGTTAATTATTCTCTAGGCTCAGAGGGACTTAAAGACAATAGAGATTGGATTGAGAGGCTTATTGTTTTGGGTATAAATCGCTTATCAGTGGTTGTATTAGGCTGGTCTGTAAGTGCACAAAAAGAAAGAGTGATAATACCAATCAAAACTTGTGAACATCTAGTGTCTGCCAGCTACAGAGGTCTAGGTTGGTTATATCTGAAAAACTATAATCGTATTTAGTAGTAATCTTGCTCCCATTTTCAAATGGGCAGAACAAGAAACTCAAGAAAATGTCAAATCAAGAAACAACATCCCCCACCCAATGTAAACAGACAATGGAACAGTCACTGGCAAACCTAGAGGAGAGTCTTCCAATTGCTACACAAATGCAATTGATAAACATCATTAATGAAAAATGTGAAAATATAAAGAAAGAGATAATGGAGGAAGCCATACCTGAACAAGAGGAAAGCAAAAACAAGGTGATAAGTGAAAAAGAAGAAGCCATAAAGGAGGCCATAATAAAGGTTTTTGAAAGAAAGATGGATGAATTCAAAGAATCCACAAATAAAAACGTGACCAAACTCCAGCAAATGTCCAAAGAAAATAAAGCTACTGAGCTAACCACTCAAAAGGAAATCAAGGAGATAAAGAAATCCATACATGATCTAAAACAAGGGATGCAAGGCATCAAAAGTGAGCAATTAGAAGCAAGGGAGATGAAAGATAAAGTAGATAGCTTTGATAGCAGGTTAGACATTGCAGAGGAGAGAATTTCCGTGGCTGAAGATAATTTAGGTATTATAAAGAACAGAAAATGAGTCAATACAAATCTAGGAAATATGAGAAAGCGCTTCAGGAGGTCCAAGATACAATTAGGAAGCCTAATTTAAGGCTAGTTGGTATTGAGGAGGGTGTGGAGAAAGAGGTCAATGGTATTGGAAATATACTTCAGGGAATCATCTCAGAGAATTTCCCAAATATCCAGAAGGGCAGGCCCATCCAGATACGAGAAGCTTTTAGAACCCCAAACAGACCTGACCAGAAAAGAACATCCCACCGCCACATTGTGATCCGAACTGGATCAATAGAAACGAAAGGAAAGATCCTAAAGGCAGCCAGGGAAAAGGGACCAGTAACCTACAAAGGCAAACCAATCAGAATAACCCCAGATTTCTCAGCAGAGACCACGCAAGCACGAAGTGACTGGAAGCATATATGTCATGCCCTTATATCAAATAACTACCAACCAAGAATACTGTAGCCAGCTAAGCTCTCATTCATAACTGAGGGAAAAATAAACACATTCCATTCCAGGGAAAAGCTGCAACAATATGTCAAAACAAAACCAACACTACAGAGAATTCTCAAAGATGCTCTATACATAGAAAACCAAAATAAATGCAATATAGGGAAAGAAATGGCACCTAAACAGCATACCATCTAAGGACCACAAGAACTGTCAAGACACAGGCCCTACTAAAAGCTTTTAAAAATGGTAGGAACTAATAAATATCTCTCAATCCTAACTCTCAATATCAATGGACTTAACTCTCCAATTAAACGGCATAGGTTGTCTAGTTGGATCAAAAAGCAAGAGCCATCGTTCTGCTGACTTCGAGAGACACATCTTACCCAAAAACAATCATCTTTTGAAAGTGAGAGGTTGGAATAAACTCTATCAAGCTAACTGCCCCCATAAACAGGCTAGAGTTGCCATCCTCATATCAGATACAATAGACTTCAAACTAAAATTAGTAAGAAAAGACAAAGAAGGTTACTACATACTACTAAAGGGATCTTTCCTCCCGGAAGACATAACAATCCTAAATATTTACACACCCAATCCCGGAGCTCCAAACTTCATCAAGCAAACTTTACTTACACTGAAACCATACATAGATCGAAATACAGTGATTGTTGGTGAGTTTATCACACCACTCTCACCTATGGACCGATCAACAAGGCAAAAACTCAACAGAGAAACCTTAGAACTGAACAACTATATAGACCAACTAGATCTAACAGACATCTGCAGAATATTCCACCCAGTAACACCACAATATACGTTTTTCTCAGCAGCACATGGAACATTTTCCAAAATAGACCACATCTTAGGCCATAAAGCAAACCTGGACAGATTCAGGAACACTGAAATTATTCCATGCACACTCTCAGACCATAAAGGCATCAAATTGGAGCTGAACACACATCTCCACCAAAGAAATCCCTGTAACTCATGTAGACTGAACAACACATTGTTGAATCAAAAACAATGGGTAATCGAAGAGATCAGAACAGATATCCAACTGTTTATGAAATTTAACAATAAGGAGCACACAAATATCAACTCCTTAGGGACACAACAAAGGCAGTACTCAGAGGAAAATTTATAGCGCAGAGTGCCTACAACAGCAAGTTGGAAAAATGGCAAACCAACTAGTTAATATCTCACCTTAACCTCCTGGAAAAAGAGCAACAAACCAACCCTAAACCCATTAGGCGAAAGCAAATTATTAAAATCAAAGCAGAATTAAATGATTTGGAATAAAAAACTATAGAAAGAATCAACAAAGCAAGGAGTTGGTTCTTGAAAGAATTAACAAAATTGACAAACCCTTAGCAAATCTTACCAAAAAAAGAAGAGAGCATATCGAAATAAACAAAATCGCAGATGAAAATGGTAATATCACGACAGAAATTACCAAGATCCAGAATATCATGAGGGAATACTTCTCAAACCTTTACGCCAACAAATTTGAGAACCTAGAAGAAATGGATGAATTCCTAGACAATATTAACATACACACACTGAACCAAGAAGAGCTAACCCAACTCAACAGGCCTATGTCAAGCTCTGAAATAGAAATGGAAATTAGACAACTTCCACTTAAAAAGAGCCCAGGGCCAGATGGATTCACAGCTGAATTCTATAAGGTCTTCAAAGCAGAGCTCACACCAATACTCCTCAAGCTCTTCAACGAAATTGAAAATGAAGGTTCTTTACTAAACTGATTCTGTGAAGCCAGCATATCCCTCATCCCCAAACCAGACAGAGATTCATCAAAGAAAGAGATCTATAGACCCATTTCTTTGATGAACCTAGATGCAAAACTTCTCAACAAAATACTGGCCAACCGTCTACAACAACTCATCAAAAAAAAATATACACTATGATCAAACTGGATTCATCACAGGGAGGCAAAGCTGGTTCAACATACACAAATCAATTAATATAATTCAACACATCAACAGGAGCAGGGATAAAATCACATGATTGTCTCAATAGATGCGGAAAAGGCATTTCACAAGATCCAAACCCCCTTTATGTTAAAAGATGTGGAGAAACTAGGAATCCATGGAACATTTCTCAATGTAATAAAGGCTGTGTATGAGAAACCCACTGCTAGTATTATACTTAATGGTGAAAATCTAAAGCCATTCCCTCTAAAATCAGGAACGAGACAAGGATGCCCACTCTATCCACTCCTTTTTAACATAGTACTAGAATTCCTAGGCAGTGCAATATGGCAAGAAGCAAGCATAAAGGGGATCCAAGTAGGGAAAGAGGAAATAAAACTATCCCTCTTTGCAGATGACATGATTCTGTATTTAAAGAATCCTATAGACTCTACTCCCAAGCTCCTTGAGCTGATTCAAAGCTTTGGAAGGGTAGCAGGCCATAAAATCAACCCTCACAAATCAACTGCCTTACTTTACGCCAACACTGAGAGGAACGAGGCAATAATCAGGAAAGAAAATCCTTTCACAATAGCCTCAAAGAAAATAAAGTACCTAGCAATTAGCTTAACTAAGAATGTAAAGGACCGTTTAGATGAAAACTTTAAAACCCTAAAAAAGGAAATTAAAGCAGAACTAAGGAAATGGAAAAACCTCCCATGCTCCTGGATTGGAAGAATAAACATTGTGAAAATGACAATCTTGCCAAGGGCTATCTACAAATTCAATGTAATACCCATCAACATCCCAATGTCATTCTTTAAAGACATAGAAGAGGCAATTCAAAATTTCATATGGAATAATAAAAGACCCCGTATAGCAAAAACACTTCTTAGCAGAAAGAACAGTGTTGGAGGAATTTCAGTTCCAAACTTAAGACTCTATTACAGAGCTATAATTCTCTAAACAGCTTGGTACTGGCACAAGAACAGGCCTGAAGTCCAATGGAGTAAAACTGCGGACCCAGATATTAAACCACAGACCTATGGCCACCTAATCTTTGACCAGGGAGCCAAAAAAATAGAATGGAAGAAAGATAGCCTCTTCAACAAGTTGTGCTGGCAGAACTGGTTAAACACCTGCAGAAAACTAAAGTTGGATCCTTCTTTGTCCCCTTGCACTAGAATTAACTCCAAATGGATCAAAGACGTGGAGGTAAAAGCTGACACACTGAAAAGTTTACAGGAAGGAATAGGAGATACACTAGGCCTCCTTGGTACAGGTCAAAACTTTCTTAATAAGGACCAAGAATCACAACAAATCAGAGAAAGGCTGGATAAGTGGGACTGCATTAAACTGCAGAGCTTTTGTATGGCAATGGATATAGCTAGTAAACTAATCAGGAAGCCTACAGAGTGGGAGAAGATCTTCACCACCCACACAACGGAACAAGGCCTCATATCTAAAATATATCAACAACTCAAAAAATTGAATCACTCCAAAACTAACCAACAAAGTAACACCCATCCCATTACAAAATGGGCCAAAGACTTAAAGAGAGTCTTCTCTGAAGAAGAAACAAAAATGGCCTATAGACACATGAAGAAATGCTCAACATCTCTGGTCATAAAAGAAATGCAAATCAAGACAAGTCTAAGATTCCACCTAACTCCAGTTAGAATGGCCAGGATCAGGAAAACGAATGACAACAGATGCTGGAGGGGATGTGGTCAGGAGGGATCACTACTACACTGTTGGTGGGAGTGCAAACTCGTTCAACCACTATGGAAAGCAGTGAGGCAGTGCCTCAAAACGCTAAACATACAACTCCCCTATGACCCAGCAATTCCAGTACTTGGCATTTACCAACAATCCAGAAACAAGGGCATACTAAACCCACTAGCACAACAATGTTCATTGCAGCAATATTCACCATAGCAAAGATATGGAACCAACCCAGATGTCCCTCAGTTGATGAGTGGATCAACAAGTTGAGGTATTTGTACACAATGGAATTCTATGCTGCTGTCAGAAAGAATGACATCGCCCCATTTGTTAGGAAATGGAAAGACTTAGAACAAATCATATTAAGTGAAGTAAGCCAGACTCAAAGGAACTTAGGCTCAGTGGTTTCCCTCATTCGTCATAATCAGTGGAAACCTTGGGCTCTACTAGCAGAGATTGTCAATAGAGCAAAAGGCCACCTATAAGGCCATATAATGTGAAGCTAATTGAAAGGACCTCCAGGATATTGACACAAAAGCCATATAATGAATGATTGTTGTCCTTAATGTACTATGTTGTCTCTCATCTCGTCTGCTGTCCCTTGATTATCCCATATTGGTATAGTATCTCAGTTTGTTATCTGATATATTGAATTTATTTGTATTTGGATATTTGAAATTTGATAGGGAAGGGGGGAAAACCAAGACGGGTGGGGGGTGTGGGGTTGGAGGGAAATGGGTACCAAGATATGTGAAAGGGTATCAATGTATGTGAATTAATGCACATTCTATTTGGCAAATATCATCTAACCCTTTTACTAATTACAATAAAAAAATGAAAAAAAGAAAGTTGTAGTGTGTGGGGAGGATTATGTGGTCAAATACATTTCTTATTAGAAATTTACCTCATCTGGTTGCCCTGGATTTTCCTGGCCTTCTTCTTAGAGAAAGTTCTGTTATACTGGATTTGTGGCTTGGCAATGATCTAGCATGTACATCTTCGAGTAAGACATACACAACTTCCATGCCTGAGACTCGAATTTCCTGAACTTTGGCAACAGCACAGCAACATCTTTCTTCCTCCTGAGCCAAAGGCCAAGTGAGCTGGCTTGAGCTGGTTGTTAGTTACAGTGGCTTGGTTACCAGGGTTCCATATTCTGTTCCATTGTGAGGGAGGCAGGGTCACCTTTCAGGGCCCAATGACCAAAGATCCTTGCTCACACAAGACCTCACCAAAGACATACTGGAGGCTGAATCTCTCCTCCAATCTCACAATATACATGTGGATGTAGTAAACAGCACACCTTATTTGTCCAATCCCAATGTCTTCCACTAGGCCCAACTACCAGTCTGGTCTCAGGCTCAAGGAGACTTTCTTAGGTAAGATCCAAACTTAAGGGTCAATATTGCCCTCATCCTTTACAAAACATTTGCTTCACAGTGCCTTCTCTGCCTGCATTTTGCCCCTTGTCGAATTTTTTTAGTTTTTGCTAGTCTTGGGACTTGACCTCAGAGTGTGAACATTGTTCTTGGGCTTTCTTTAGGCTTTAGCTGTCCCACCGAGCCACAGCACCACTTGCAGCGTTTTCTATGTATGTGGTAATGAGGAATCAAACCTGAGGCTTACTGCTTGGTAGCCAAGGACTCTACCACTAGGTCAAACACACAGGGCATCTTGCACAAATTTTTGACGTCAATCTACTAGGATATTATTAGGTTTCTGTATCCTAATCAATTTTTTCCTGATGATTAGCTTTGCTGTCATGTGTAAAAAATGCAAGAGGGAAAAACACAGAAGAATTAGTGAAATTAAAAAAAAGCATTAGACACAGTTAAGTGTTCATTCTTTGTATGAGAAAGGATATTTGGATATGATGATGATGATGATGATGACTTTATAATTACTATGTCAGGTTTGAGAGTTTGTCATAGTGGTAGAGTGCTTGCCTAGCATCCATGAAGATCTGGGTTTGATTGCTCAGTACCACATAGATAGAAAATCTAGATGTGGCACTGTGGCTCAAGTGGCAGAGGGCTAGACTTGAGAAAACCCGAGGACAGTGCTCAGGCCCTGAATTCAAGCCCCAAGACTGGCAGAAAGATAAAAGAAAATAAAAATGCTTTTTACGAGCTAATTCACTCACAGCATTTGCTTCTGAAATCTTCGCTTCTGCATCTTGTGAAATACCCCTTTCCCTCAACGTAGACAAGAAAAACAGATCCATCCCATGGTCCACTGTGAGGCCACTGGTTGGGCTAAGAGCTAGTCGTGCAGCAACACATAAGTTTTATTCTAATACTTTCCAAACTTTGTACTCAAATATGCTACCTACTTACCAACTTGTGTCAGTTATCCTTATGCTATAACTTTTCTTCATTACTACAATATTCTTACACTCCTACGTTAATCCTCTTGCACCTCCCCTGACCTCTCTCATTCTTTTTTTCTATCTCTGGACCTCTGCTCGTCTTTCAACCCTTATACTGCACGGATCTACACTTGATGGCTGTTGAGCAATATTGTATATGAAGGTGGTTAATTATTCTCTAGGCTCAGAGGGACTTAAAGACAATAGAGATTGGATTGAGAGGCTTATTGTTTTGGGTATAAATCGCTTATCAGTGGTTGTATTAGGCTGGTCTGTAAGTGCACAAAAAGAAAGAGTGATAATACCAATCAAAACTTGTGAACATCTAGTGTCTGCCAGCTACAGAGGTCTAGGTTGGTTATATCTGAAAAACTATAATCGTATTTAGTAGTAATCTTGCTCCCATTTTCAAATGGGCAGAACAAGAAACTCAAGAAAATGTCAAATCAAGAAACAACATCCCCCACCCAATGTAAACAGACAATGGAACAGTCACTGGCAAACCTAGAGGAGAGTCTTCCAAGTGCTACACAAATGCAATTGATAAACATCATTAATGACAAATGTGAAAATATAAAGAAAGAGATAATGGAGGAAGCCATACCTGAACAAGAGGAAAGCAAAAACAAGGTGATAAGTGAAAAAGAAGAAGCCATAAAGGAGGCCATAATAAAGGTTTTTCAAAGAAAGATGGATGAATTCAAAGAATCCACAAATAAAAACGTGACCAAACTCCAGCAAATGTCCAAAGAAAATAAAGCTACTGAGCTAACCACTCAAAAGGAAATCAAGGAGATAAAGAAATCCATACATGATCTAAAACAAGGGATGCAAGGCATCAAACGTGAGCAATTAGAAGCAAGGGAGATGAAAAATAAAGTAGATAGCTTTGATAGCAGGTTAGACATTGCAGAGGAGAGAATTTCCGTGGCTGAAGATAATTTAGGTATTATAAAGAACAGAAAATGAGTCAATCCAAATCTAGGAAATATGAGAGAGCGCTTCAGGAGGTCCAAGATACAATTAGGAAGCCTAATTTAAGGCTAGGTGGTATTGAGGAGGGCATGGAGAAAGAGGTCAATGGTATTGGAAATATACTTCAGGGAATCATCTCAGAGAATTTCCCAAATATCCAGAAGGGCTGGCCCATCCAGATACGAGAAGCTTTTAGAACCCCAAACAGACCTGACCAGAAAAGAACATCCCACCGCCACATTGTGATCCGAACTGGATCAATAGAAAGGAAAGGAAAGATCCTAAAGGCAGCCAGGGAAAAGGGATCAGTAACCTACAAAGGCAAACCAATCAGAATAACCCCAGATTTCTCAGCAGAGACCATGCAAGCACAAAGTGACTGGAAGCATATATGTCATGCCCTTATATCAAATAACTACCAACCAAGAATACTGTAGCCAGCTAAGCTCTCATTCATAACTGAGGGAACAATAAAAACATTCCATTCCAGGGAAAAGCTGCAACAATATGTCGAAACAAAACCAACACTACAGAGAATTCTCAACGATGCTCTATACATACAAAACCAAAATAAATGCATTATAGGGAAAGAAATGGCACCTAAACAGCATACCATCTAAGGACCACAAGAACTGTCAAGACACAGGCCCTACTAAAAGCTTTGAAAAATGGTAGGAACTAATAAATATCTCTCAATCCTAACTCTCAATATCAATGGACTTAACTCTCCAATTAAACGGCATAGGCTGTCTAGTTGGATCAAAAAGCAAGAGCCATCGTTCTGCTGTCTTCAAGAGACATATCTTACCCAAAAACCATCATCTTTTGAAAGTGAGAGGTTGGAATAAATTCTATCAAGCTAACTGCCCCCATAAACAGGCTGGAGTTGCCATCCTCATATCAGATAGAATAGACTTCAAACTAAAATTAGTAAGAAAAGACAAAGAAGGTTACTACATACTACTAAAGGGATCTTTCCTCCCGGAAGACATAACGATCCTAAATATTTACACACCACTTTGAAGGTTCTCAAAAGATTGAAGATTCTGACAGTGTAAGTTAGATTCCGGCATTGATATTAAATAATGCAATGAGTAGGGATTTATATTTGAAATATCACTGTTGGCAAAATCTAACACACATTTGCTTAGTATTTGCTTTTAATTTCCCAAGAAGTTCAGTACAAGCCAATATGTGTGGCATATATCGACTGGGAAAATTATTCAGAGTATGTGACTCATTTGAACAGGTGTCAGTGAAAAGATACAGAAGCAGGATACCCATATTGTGACAATTTGTATCTTTTGCATATTTTGTGTTTGCTATTATTTCCATTTGTAGTGTACATTTCTAGGTAAAAACTTTTAAAATGTTTAGAAACAATTTGTTATTTCAACAGCAAAAAAAGACATTTACATGCCTGATAAAATTCACAGAATCCAAATTTTTCCATATTATTTTTTTTTGTGGTTCATAGATCTTGAACTCAGCCTGGGCACTATCCCTGAGCTCTTCAGCTCCAGGCTACCACCTTACTCTGGAGCCAAGCCCCACTTCCCATTTTCTAAAAGTAAATTGGAGATAAGTGTCTCAGGTCTTTTTGTCCCAGGATGGCTTTAAACCTTGATCCTCAGATCTCAGCCTCCTGAGTAGCTAGGATTATAGTAGTGAGCCACCACCCCATCATGCTCAGCTTTCTGGTTTTTTTTTTAAACAAGCCCTTTGACTGGAACTCGGTCTGAGCACTGTCCTTCAGCTTTCCTCAAGCCTAGTGATCTTCTACTTGAGCCACAGCACTACTTCTGGTTTTTTCTGTGTATGTGGTACTGCGGAATTGAAACTTCGTCTTCATACAAGCACTCTACAACTATGCCAAACTCCCAGCCCCTCCACATTAGTTTTTATGATAGATCTTTCCATGCATCCAGGTTGGCTAGAAATCCTTCTTGAGTTTCCCAAGATCAGGGAGTATAGGTGTGTCCCATCCTGTGTGGCTACATAACCATTGTTTAGGGTACAGTTCTCTCTTCATTCTACCCATCTAGAGCAATTTTCATTTTCCATGTATAATCATTAAACATTCAGCTCCTGTTCCTCTCTACTCCATTCTCTGGAACCATCGTGCTTTTTGGCTCTAAGGGTTTGTTGATCCTTGGAAGCTCTGGAAGGGAAAACATATGCTAGCTCTTCCTTTATGACTGCTGTATTTTTAGTTTACTGTAATCAAGATTCATCTGTAAAATATAGTAAAATGTTCTTCCTTTTCAATGCAATGTTTTGCATATTTCTATCTTTTGATTATTATTAATAGTTGTGAATGGATTCTCCACATATTTGTTCTAGTCTCTGCTTTCTCTTCCGTTAGGTACAAATCTAGAAATAGAAGTGTTGGACCATATTTCTATGTAATTCTATATTTAGTACTTTTTTAGCACTCTCCACGCAATTTTTGATTGTTTTATATTCCTTGCAGAACTATTCCAAAGTTCTACTTCTTCTCACTACCTTCCCAGTAATAGTTAGACTTTGAAAGTTGTTTTTTTGTATGCATGTGTGTGTGTGTGTGTGTGTGTGTGTATGTGGATCTTTTTGTTTAAAACTATATTAATATTAATATACTTAAAGTAAAGATTTCATTGTAATTTTAATTTTTCTCATGACTGTTAATATTGAACTTCTTTCTACATTTTGAACTACTATTTCTATATATTCTTTTTAGAAAATCCTCTCCAATCTCCAATTATTTTCCCTTTTTTTGTGGGGTAGTGGGGAAAGTCATGGGGCTTGGACCTTGGGCCGTGAGCTCTTTAGTTAAGGCTATTGTCCTACCCTGAGTATTGCCCCTCAGTTCTTCTGCTCACAGCTCCCTACCCCTCTTCCCATTATATACAGAACAAAGGTCATCCTCAGTCTTTTTGAAAAAGTAAAACATACAGTAAATTTGTAGTATAAAACAGCAAGAAATAAATTTCTTGCCAGGTGCAATGCCTTATACCTGTAATCCTAGCTACTCAGATATCAGGCTGATATCTAAAGATTTGGTTCAAAGCCAGCCTGGGCATTAGAAAGTCTATGAGACTCTCATCGACAGTTAACCACTAGAATATGGGAAATGGCACTGTGGCTTCATAGGTAGGGTGATAGCCTTGAGTTGAAGAGCTCAGGAACAGTGCCCAGGCCCAGAGTTCAAGCCTTACAAATCCCCCAGCCAAAAAAAAGAAAAAAAGTTTCTTCCCCAAGTGATTATTATGCCAGCCATAGAACATTAACATTCTTGGTGTACTTCACAGTATTATTACTTGATACCCTAAGATTTTGCAATATTCTCAGAGTACCAGCATATGTCATCATATAATGTACTTCCTTTTCAATGGAATAATTCCATTTATAACCTAAATCTACTCCCCTGACTTATTTTTTTGATACCACAATTGCTCTACCATGATATGCCACAAGCCATTAAACATTTTATGGTGGGTAATTGGAAAGGAGTCTCATGGAATTTTGTGCCAGGCTGGCTTTGAACCATGGTCCTCAGATCTCAGTCTCCTGAGTAGCTACGATGACAGGCGTGAGCCACCAACACCTGGCTTGCCTTGTTATTTTTTTGTGGGTCTTGGGACTTGAACTCTGGGCCTAGGCACCATCCCTAAGCTTTTCAGGTCAATAGTAAGTCTAAACATTTAAGTAAAGGAATACAATTCCAACAAAAAAATGAATAAAATTCCAGACATGGTGTGTTTATAACTCAGTGCTAATTACTTGATGAAAATGTGCCATTCCAGAAGCTGGTGTCATTTGATGATGTAGCTGTGGATTTCAGCTGGGAGGAGTGGCAGCATCTGGACAATGCTCAGAGGACCCTGTACAGAGATGTAATGCTGGAGACCTACAGCAACCTGGTGTCCTTAGGTGAGCAAAAGTCAAATTCACTTGCAAGGCCAAGTGCCTTGTTATTTTGCAGATATGTGAATGTTTATGAAACTTTCAGTACTATTTAAATGAAAGATTCCAGGCCCTGAGAAGTATCATTACTTTCTAAAGAAAACCTAAGGTAATTTTGTACTCATTCTTCAGGATACCTTCAGGATACTTTGACAACAGTTCTAAATTATGTTTCCTCTAGTGGAGACGACATTCCAAACTTACACAGTAATTGTAAGTGGATAAACCATCCAGAATAGAATATATATCATTATTGGAAATAGGATCTACAAATCACTAAACAGTGAGTTTATAATGGAAACCTGGCACTAGGTGCAATGTTTCATGCCTGTAATCTTAAAATATTCAGGAGGAAGAAATCTAAGAATTCTAATTTGAAGCCAGCAATGGCATAAAAATTGCCATGAAACTCTATAACTCCAAGTAACCCCTCAAAAATGTTAGTGGAGTGTCAGGAGTTTGACTTTGTGGTTGAGTGCTTGCCTAGCATGCATGAAGACCTATGCATGTAAGTGGAGCTGGGACTCAAACTGGTATTTTTCTAGCCTTGAGCAAGACAGCTAAGTTTATGCCATACAAAATGAATCCAGAGCTGGGGAAAAGTCAACCATGGAGCCAGTGAGAAATGAGAAAAAATATTTAATAGATAACTTGTGAGTAGGATGTCTGTGAACTTAAAGCAATGATGACACAGCATAAGCAATAATTCTCTACTGTTTCTAATTTACAGGTCCCTGTGTTCCCAAACCTGTATTAATTGACAAGCTAAAGCACTGTGCAGAACTCTGGATAGGAAATTCCTCTGACAAGAATATCACAGGTGAGTGAATGCATCTTCATATTGATGTTGGAGCCTGAGCCCCATTGGTAAGTTCATGTTGTGATGTACTGATCAATAATATTCTTAGTTACCCTAAATCATGTGTGGAACCTATGGAATTCTTTGTGAATGAATCAAGAATCATTTTCTTTTCCCAATCCTATGCCTGGTCTCAGGGACTGACCATGGTCCTTGGGTTTTCTGAAGGCTAGCTCTCTACTTCTTGAGTCATAGCACCACTTCTGGCTTTTTTTTATGTAGTACCAAGGAACTGAACCAGGTCTTTGTGCATGCTAGCCCAAACCCCCGGCACCAAGAATCATAGGGTGATACGACGAATTCTATGTGGAAGTAGAGTTAAAGTTAGATTTCTCTGTAGAAATCACTGTGAAACAAAATAAAATGAGAAAGCCATGAGCCCGTGGCTCATGCCTGTAATCCTAGCTACTTAGGAGGCTGAGATCTGAGGATCAAGGTTCAAAGACTGACCTATCACAAAAACACCTTAGACTCTTCTCTCCAATGAACCAATAGAAAATGAGAAGTAGGGTTGAGGCTAAAGACATAGGGCAGTAGCCTTGAGCTGAAGAGCTCAGGAAGAACAGCCAGGTCTAGAATTCAAGTCCCATGACTACAAAACAAGAAAGAAAGAAAGAAAGAAAGAAAGAAAGAAAGAAAGAAAGAAAGAAAGAAAGAAAGAAAGAAAGAAGAAAGAAGAAAGAGGGAAGAGAGAGGGAAGAAAGAGGGAAGGAAAGAAAGGAAGAAAGAAAGAAAGAAAGAAAGAATGAAAGAAAGAAAGAAAGAAAGAATGATCTTTCATTTCTTTAAAACTAAGACTATAAATGATTGAGCAAACAAGGAATAAGTCACGGCATTATTCTCTGATAAGGATAATATCTTTTTGCTGGTAGGAAGAGACTGGTATTCAGAACCAGATCTTTCCACCAGAAATTGAGCCTAGTGGTAGAGTGCTTGCCTAGCATGCACAAAGACAGAGGTTTGATTCCTTATTACCACATACATAGAAAAAGCCAGAAGTAATGACTTCATTGGTAGGGTTCTAGTCTTGAGAAAACCCAAGGACAGTGGTTAGGTCTTAAGTTTAAACCCAGGAATGGAAGGAAAAGAAAAACAACAAAGTTTCAATCAACAAAAGAAAATTAACTAGACAATGAGCTGGGGATTTTCTGGTCTTCCATGGTTCTGAGGGACAGGAGTGTTAGAAAAGGAATTTTTATAAGACTTCAAATGGAAAGAAACAAATTTCAAAATTCCCACAAATACCTAAATTGAGACTTTAATGAGAAGTTGTAACTGAAGGGATATAGGTGTAAGTCCTTACTCTCAAGAATCGTTCTTGCTTGGATCAAAGGCAAACAGACATATACACCAAACTTGTGGCCGCTGAATCTAGAAAAAATTCGTGTTCCTCACTTAATGGTTAATAAGCAAACAGCATTGAAACTGGCTAAGGTAATCCTATCTGCTACTCAGGACCTGAGACTCTTATCTGTAGTTAACTCTAGAAAAGAGTATGTGGGGCTGTAGCTCAAGGATAGGGGTTATAGTCTTCTGCTGAAGTGTTCAGGGACAGGGCCAAGGCCTATGAACTACAAAAAAAAAGAAAAGAAAAGAGAAGAAAGTTTTAAAAAGATGCAAAACAGCACAATATTTAGATTATTTCTCAAAAATAAAAGAAAGGCAGCTATTCCTCAATGTATAAACAAAACAGTATTTCAAAAAAAACAGCTGCAGGTATGCTATAGTTAGTACTCAGCTTAAAACTGTAGCAATACATAGATGGGTAATTTCAATAAATATTTCCTGTGATATAAAAAGAGAACTAAAACACAGAAAAACATTATTGGTCATTGTAAAATATCATTTTCTTAATATGTTAGGGAGAAAAGCATATATTTCTCACAAATCAATTTCCACTTTTATATTTTAAAATATCTAACACTTAGGATGGGAAAGTAAAGTCATTACCTTTACAGTAAGGAATATTTGTATCTCATGTATGTTTGTGTCTTTTTTTCTAGGACTCATTTTAGATGTCCAGGTAATGGAAAATGTGTTCAAGACTTGCCAGGAAAGTCCACATGAATGTCTATGTGAAGTAGCAGTTGCAAGTAGTATCGAAGTGGAGGAAAATGTGAGATTCGCAAGAACTTTAAATTTGAGCTCTACACACAATCCAGAGCTGATTAGGAATAACGGTAACAACTTAGGGGTGAGGACTGAGGAGTTCATTAAGTGTCAGAACATGCTTCTGTCTCCTAAGCCTGATGAGATGCATGCTGCATATAGATCTCGTATGTCTCCTGTTCTTAAAAAATCCATCGGATATTCAGAGCATTTCATTCATGATTGTGACAGTCCAAAAGATCTGCAGTATCATAATTCTGTTCTCCCTGCCCAAGAAATTCTTCAGGGAGGGAGGAAAACTGCTAAATGTACTGTGAGATGAAAAATATTGTACTTAACACCGACCATCACTACACATCTGAAAATGTACACAGGAGAGACTCCTCATACATGTAGTGAATGTGAGAAATCTTTCAGTAATGAAATACGCCTTACAATACCTCAGAGCAAATATCCTGAGATATGTGATGCGTACATCAAGTGTGAAAATTAATTTCTGAGAAGTCAGACCTGACGCTCCAACCTCGATCTCCAAGAGAAGACAAACCTTATGAATATGAGGAACGTAATAAAATTTCTGCCCAGAATTCAGCTCTCAGCACACATCAGAGATCTCACACAGAAGAGAAATCTTATGAATGGGATAAATGTGGGAAGACTTTTAGACTGAAATCATACCTCACTTTGCACCAGAGAAGACACAAAGAAGAGAAACCTTATGAATGTAACAAATGAGAAAAGTCTTTCACCCAGAAGATACACCTTCGAGTTCATCAAATAACACACACAGGAGAGAAATCTTATAAGTGTAATGAATGTGGAATGTCTTTCCAAGGGAAGGGAAAACTTCGTGTTCATCAGAGAATACACACAGGAGTGAAACCTTATGAATGTAACCAATGTGTAAAGTCTTTCAGACAGAAATCTTCCCTCAAATTGCATCAAAGAACACACACAGGAGAGAAACCTTATGTGTGCAACAAATGTGGAAAGACCTTCAATTGGAAGTCATATCTTGATGGGCATTATAGAAAACACACAGGAGAGAAAACTTATGCATGTAGTGAATGCGGAAAGTCTTTCAAATGGAAGGTAAAACTCCATGTTTATCAGAGAATATACTCAGGAGAAACACCTTATGAGTGTAACATATGTGGAAAGTCCTTCACACAGAAGCCAAACCTCAACATGCATAAGACAATTCAAACAGGAGAAAAACCTTATGAATGTAACCGATGTGGAATGTCTTTCAAATGGAAGTCTTCCCTCAAATTGCATCAGAGAACACACACAGGAGAGAAACTGTACGAGTGCATCAAATGTGGTAAGACCTTCAGATGGAAGTCACATTACAGGAGGCATAACAGAATTCACACATATTAGAAACCTTAGGAATATAACCAAAGTTGAAAGTCTTTCCTGCAGTATTCACCCTTCAGGAAGCGTAAGAGAGTTCACACATATGAGAAGCCTTAGCAATGTAATAAATAGGAAAGACTTTTTAGTCTGTGGAAGAAAACTCAGCTTGTGTCACAGAACCAACACAAGATAAAACCCTTAATGAATGTAGCAAATGTTCAGTCTTTTCCCCAGAAGGCACAAGTCAAGATTTATCACTAAACACCCACAGGATAGAACCCTATGAATAAAATGAAAGGGAAATTTTTTTGAAGAACTCATAGTTGAGTTTGCATGATACCACACAGACACAGGATAAAAATCGTATGAATATAAGAATATGAAAAATCCATCATGAACGCATGACTAAGTATAAAATGCACATAGGAGAGAAAAACCTTATGAATATTACAAATGTGGAAAGTGTTTGACCTGGAAGGCATAATTCTGTGTTCATCACAAACCTGATTCCCATAGAAGAAAAGAAAACTAATGAATAGAACAAATGTGCAATGACTTTTAATCAGAAGTCAGTCTTCAGTACATTTCAGAACATACACAATAGAGAAATTCTGAGTAATGAAAAACATTCAGCTATATATAGAATCTCTGTATATGGGAGCATTAAGGTAAGTCTTCTAAACAAAGTCAACCTTCAGCAAGCATTAAGAGCACTCACAGAAGAAATAATAGCATGTAGGAAAACCTTTGTCAGAAACCTCTAAAAGCTGACTGTGTGGCTTAGTGGTAGAGTGCTAACCTATCAAGGATGAAGGCCTGGGTTAGATTCCTCAATACTACGTGAAAAGAGCAAGCCAGAAGCAGCACTGTGGTCCAAATGGTAGAGTGCTAACCTTGAGCAAAAGTAGCTCAGTCCCTGAGTTCAAGCCTAAGGATGAGAGAGAGAGAGAGACAGACAGAGAGAGAGAGAGAGAGAGAGAGAGAGAGAGAGAGAGAGAGAGAGAGAGAGGAAGAGAGAGACAGAGAGAGACAGAGAAAAAGAGAAAAGAGACAGAAAGTGAGAGAAACAGGAACTTCTAAATTGTACAGAGATAGAGAAGGAGACAGAAACTAATTTCTAAACTTTACAGTCTTTCTATTTCCTTACAAATTCGTCTATGTCATTCTTTCTGACAGAAGCACAGAATTCCATTGTGTAAAAATACCATATTTGATCTACTCATCAACTGACGGGCATCTGGGTTGGTTCCATACCTTTGCTATAGTAAATAGTGCTGTGATAAATGTTATTGTTCTAGTGAATTTAGTATGTCCTATCTGGACGATTGGCAAGTAGTGAAATTGCTGGATCACAGGGGAGCTCTATGTTTAGTCTTTTTGGGTTACTGCCATAGTGCTTTCCATAGTGGTTGAACGAGTTTGCAATCCCACCACAGTGTAGTAGTGATCCCTCCTGGCCACATCCCCTCCAGCATACGTTATTAGATTTCTGGATCTTGGCCATTCTAACTGGAATGAGGAGGAAAAGGGAAAGAGGAACTGAAACTTTCTCTCCTTACAGATGACATGATTCTGTATTTAAAGAACCCTATAATCTCTACTCCGAAGCTGCTTGAGCTGATATAAAACTTTGGTAAGGTAGCAGGGTATAAAATTAACCTTCAATGTCAACTGCCTTCTTATATGCCAAGAAACGAGAGGAATGACGCAAGAATCAGGATAGCAACTCATTTTGCTATCAAAGAAAATAAAATACCTAGGAATTAACTTAGAATGTAAAGCACCTTTTTGATGGAACTATAAACCCTGGAGAAGGAAATTAACGCAGAACTGAGGAAATGCAAAAACCTATGCTCCGGGTTTGGAAGGAGTAATATTGTAAAAATGGCAATCTTCAATCAATATCCCAATGTCATTCTTTAAAGAAACAGAAGAGGAAATCCAAAATTTCACTTGGAATAATAAAAGACCCCTTATAGTCTGTCTTCTTGCATGATACATAATGTTTAATCTCACCTTCTCCACCAAAATCTCACCTTTCTCATTGAGACATAAGTGGCCCTGTTTACTAGCAGCAAAGGCTCAAACGCGCAGTTTCAGGTGTCACCACTGCCTCTGTTACTGGATAGATCCAACTCTGTCATCGATTCTGAGGTCTGCTCTGGGAGTCTTGGTCACAAGTTGTTCTGTGGCATCTGCTGCCAGCCTGTGCCTATTTGCTACCTTTTCTCCAGCAGCCTACAACAGGGAATGAATTTCACGGGCTGATGCTCTCCTTCATATGCAGGGCAGGATGAGCCCAATCCTCCCTCATCTTCCTCTTCCAATTTTTGGGAAAAAATGTGCTGGCAGAAGTCCTCAGGTGTGCCGCATGGCTGATCCACACTTTTAATCCAGGCTGGTCAGGAGGCTGAGATCTGAGTATGGAAGTTCCAAGTCACCTAGAACAGGAAAGTCTGATAGATTCTTACTACCAAAAATAAAAACAGCTGGGAATGGAGTTTAGGCTCAAGTGGTAAAGGGCTAGTCTTGAGTACAAATGCTTAGTGCCCAGGCCCTGAGTTCAGGCTCCAGCACTGCCAACAACCTCACTTTAGTGAGATTTTAGCTTTATCCATGTAGGCACATCTCACTGGAATCTTTGCTGGTAGAGATAGTCTTCATAATTTTGACTCAAGGTAAAGGTCCTCCTGGAGTAGTACACAAAAGATGTCACGGAGAGAGGAGCCCCACTTGCTCCAGGTTTGAAGATGGCATAGGTCAAGCCAGCATGGAGTTGGCACATCAGTCTTTTTCCTAGCACCACCTACCAGTGAATGTCAAATGACATTGATTGTTGTGGGATTGTGTGGTTGAAGTGCCTCATTAAGGGCAGTGTTAGCACATCCAAACTTGGATACCAGGAATGCTGAAATCTCAAAGCTAAGATTTCTGTTGGCTACAGAAATGCTGGTGTGTCTGTTATTCACTAAAAGTTCAGGTGCAAAGATTCTGAAGCTTGATGCCATGTGTTTATTCCATTTAGTAAAATTATTTTAATGCACTGTATAAGTTAAAACATTTGATAAGAGTCAGGGGTAGTGAAAATATTGTTCTTGAATTCAGGTGTCTGGCAAGGTAATGGGGGGGTGTTGGTGGCTGGGACTATGAAGCTGGAGCTGCTATCAAACCATGGATCATGTTCCTCTTTGTCTGGGAGAAATGACTCCAAAGATGAAATTTGAATGGTGAGGAAAAGATGATGATGTACTAAGGAAATTTCTCCTAAACAAATGCTCATGTGGAAGTGGGATGGGGGCTGGGCATGTCTGAGGCAGAGCTTAAGGGGGCTTCTCATGGCGTTCAGAACGTTCCTTGCGACTTCAAGCATGCAGCAGGGTGTTTTAGATGACCATTGTGAGATGGATGGAATAAGACTGGAGACAAGATGAATGCTGGGATCTTGCAATGCTCTTGCATGAGTGGCTGGTGGCTCACCTGAAAGAACTAATTATGTCTAAAAAAGAAATCAGGAATTTGTTTTGATTAGATAATACCTGTAATCTGAGGCATATTCAGGATCCTGATCTTAGTATTGTGGTTTAAAACCAACCCAGCAAAGGGAAAAATGCATGAGACTCATACTCCCAGTTTAGAGCAAGAACAAAGATTGAAGTAGAGCTGTGGCTCAAGAGCTAGAGTGCTACCTTGAGCAAAGAACAGCTAAGAAAAAGCTCCAGGTTTTGAGTTCAAGCCCAGGAATGAAAGAAGGAAGGTAAAAAGGAGAAGGATGTGAGGAAGGGAAATATATAAATGAAAGAGAGAAGGAACTAGAAATTTAAAACTAGAGAATATTTAAAAGTCATCAGTCCTTCTAAGAAAAGTGTTGGAGTATGGGTTCCATATGTGGTGAACTGGAAGCCCAGCAGTGACTTGTTAACCAAAGAGTCACCATGATGAGCAAAGGATAGAAATCTGCATGAGCCTCTTAGCGGATGGAGTGACAGAAGAGAACCTCAGCTCCCATCCCATAGTTAGAAGTATATAGAGATGGGGAAGTTGGCATCACCTTGATGTCATTGTGTCCATGGAGACTGGAAGCCATGGCTCTGTGAAAGCACAATGTTCTGGTTACTGAGCTGAGAGGCTGAGGAGAGCCAAGTCCTGGCCATGAAGAAATCAGAGTGGCAGCAGAGAAACTCTGCTGCAGTGTGTGCCTGCTTGGCTGTTCTTATTCTGTGGTGGATCAGGCCGGAGCGGGTGATAGTAACTGTTTTGTGGTCACAAGCCCTTCACCAAGAGCTTCCTCTGAGATCCTCGTAAGCTAGAGGGTGGCTGGTGGTGGGATGTGTGTGGGGTGGAAGTGACAGAGGGATGGACGCATGGCAAGGTGGGTGAAGAGATGAGAGGAATGATGAGAGCCCAGTTCATTGGTTTCCAAGGTTAATGGGTGGGAGGTAGAGAGGCATGATGGAGGAATGATGGAGGCAGGGGAAGGTGGTGACAGATTGAGGCCATCTGTAGTGCCAGCCTGGCCATCATCTGAAGCCCATAGGCAGCTTCCTGATCCTTCACTTAGTCCTGCTCCTTGTGGAGGGAATGTCGCGTGTACCCAGAGCTAGGGGTGGGGCAATGTTATTAGCACCTGGAGAACCATTGGCCTCTACCTGGGTGGGGGGTGGTTATGGCTCCCATGCTGGGTGGCCTGATAGCTATGGAACAGATCTCTCCTTAGCTACCACAGTCAGTGGCTGCTCTCCATCTAGGGTTAGGGCACCTGCTCAGCCATCAGGACACCCCATGCCAGGACAGAGGCCTACAATTCAGATGGCAGCACAGGGGTGAAGATGATCTCACCGTAGCCCTAGTTACATGGCTGTCCCTGCATGCAGGACAGGATGAGCTGGGGGAAGATGTTCTCTGTGTTTTTCCACAGCCTATCCCGGCCTCTTCTTGTGTCTGATTAGACCAAGAGAGTACCAGGTTCCATCAAATAGTCCTGGTTCTTTTTCTTTTACAGTCATGAGGCTTGAACTCAGGTCCTGGGTACTGTCCCTGAGCTCTTTTCCTCAAGGTTGATGCTCTACCATTTGAACCATAGTGCCATTTCCAGCTTTTCCTTTTCATGTGGATCTCTGATATGTCCAGTTCTGTGCCTGCAGGGAGGCACTCACCCCACAGACAGAGCCACCTCTGCCGTGACTGTGACTGCCCACAACCCTCACACCCACTCCTTGCACACCCCTCGACTCCAGTTTTAGCTCCTCTTGGACTGGGTGTCCAGCCTAACCCTTCCTACACTCACAAAGGGTCTACAATTGTCTTCCCAGGGTCCTTTCTTCTGCCAGCCAGAGTACAGACTGTGCACATCTTGACGATCACAGAGCTCAAAGCCAAAGGCTGAGATGCAGAAGGGGGTGACCCAGTAGCTGCACAGGGCCCATGGATCATCCTGTGCATCCCCCAGCCTGTGACTTCCCCCACCCCCTTGGCAGGGAAGCTCCATGCCCACATCCTGATCGCTGGTCCCCTCCAATTCCATTCTCCCTTGGATTTTGCAGACTGTCTACCATCAGGATCTAAAATTCTATTCATCACTTTATGTCCTTATCACTGATTTGCTACTTTGGCAGGATCTCCCCGTGCCTGGAGAGTGGGCATGTCATGTACTCTCTGTGGAGAAGTTGCCCCAGGAGAAGAAATATGCACTTCATGTGAGTGTTGGACAGGGCAGGAGGGCTCCATAGGATCAGAAGCCACAGGAGGGGTGCAGATGGGGGAATGCTAGGGGCCCCAGGGGACAGTGGGAGTTAGGGCACAGTTGGGTACTTCTGCAGGGTTGACACCGCTTCACAAACCCAACAGAATGAGGTTCACATTACAGATGTCAGAGACAGTGCAGATTGCCAATGGGCGCAGGGGTCACTGTCAATCCCAGATGCTGGCTGCATGCTGGGATGCACGCAGAGATGTTTTCAAGATCAGATAATGAGGATGTTGCAGGGTGTAACCATTCTTTTCAGATGGCTCTCTAGCTCTCTTGAGTTTCATCTCTGTCCTTGGCTTTTTCTTGGCAGTTAACTGGAAATGAGAGTTTCATGGACTTTCCTTTCTGGACTGGCTTCAAACAGAAGCTATGCACAGTTTTCAAACCATACCCTACTGTAGAAGGGAAGCTTGATCTGGTGCTTAACTGGGTTGCACTTTGGCTCCGTTTGCTATGCCTCACGGGAGGGGGCTCATCATTTATAGACTAAGATCTCATGACCTTCAAAGCCAAATGCTACCTGAAAGTTCAGGGTCCCAGCCTATGTGTTGGGCCGGGGTGAATACATTCTCTGTTATGCTGGGTCATCAACCCATGTTTTAAGCTGGAAGTAGGCAGTGCCACATTTGATAAGAACATCTGCCAGAGATTGTCACCTCATGAAAGCAGATTCTAAATTTGTATTCCATTTCCTGTGGTGGAGAAATCCCCTCCAACTTAGACAGGCTCACATCCACCTGCAGGTCACACTCCTAATGCACCCTTGAGTGTCCTCATGGTATTGGGATCTAAGTTTGTAGGGAATGCTGCTTTAGTCCATGAATTAGCTGGACAAGTGATGACAAACGTGTTGTGGATTAATATGAGAACAATTTAAGAAGCCCTGGAGGAGCATCAACCTGACCCTCTGTGGTGCTATAAATCTGATAGGATGTTCCAGACTGAGAAACAATCACATGGCTTTGTATTTGGCATCCAGACAAGTGAGTGCATGTCTTAGCTCTCAGCCAATACAGAGGAGAACATGAATAAGTGGGTGGAAAGCATCTGTCAGACCCCTGTCTGGGGGCAGGTGGAGATAACATAGGAAGGTAGATACCATGCCTGTGGTGGGGCCAAAAAAATGGTAAAAGAGGCAAAGGAACCAGGTACTGGTAGCTCAAGACTGTCATCCTAGCTACTCAGGAATTTGAGATCTGAGGATCACAATTCAAAGCCAGCCCAGGACAGAAACTCCATGAGACTCTTATCTGCAATAAACTACTGAATGCAAGAAGCTCAAGCTCAGTGACAGCATCCAGGCCTAGCGTTCAAAACCGAGGACTGGCAGAAAAAAGTATCAAAGGACAAGAAGCTGGCCAAAAGTTAGAGGGACTCTATCTTGACAAACAATACAATGGTAAGTTGTACTCAGAAGACTTGCACAAAATCTGGAAATGCCTGAGACCTATCTATGTATGTTTCCTGTTTGTCTAAATACATATGTTTATGCATTAATATATTAGTATAGAGAGACAGATCAATACATATGACTATACATATATACATAGCCAGACACTTATGGGTGGGTGGTATACTGTGTGAGAGTTTGTGTTTGTGTTTTGTGGATGGCTATCTCTGTTTAAGAAAGATAGAAAATATGTAAATATCTTTAAAAAACTTGAAAAAAATATAGAGACATAAGCTCTTGAGGGAATCTGAAATGACAAGATTATTCACAGGCACGTTTATCCTTATGGATTCCTCAGCAAGTTTTAATTTTTTTCATTATTTTCTTTCTTTTTTTGAACCAGTGCTAAGGATTTCTCTCAGGGACCAGGTGCTGCCAATTACTAATTTTCTCATGGCTGGTACAAGAGGAACTGAGCCACAGTTCCACTTTTGCCTTATTTATTCGTGCTTAACTGAAGATAAAGATTTCTATCAGTGACTTTCTTTCAGGGGCTGGATTCTAACGAGGATCCCCAGACCTCAGGCTTCTCTATAGCTACAATTAACAATATGAGAACCCAGCACTGGGTTCCAAAGCACAGGGCAAGAAATTGAGTGAATCTCTCAACTCCAATTAGCTATAATAAGCTACAAGTGAAAGACCAATACCTTTGAGGAAAAGATGCTGAGGGTTATCACACAGGCCCTATGAGTAAGCCCTAAACCCTGTACACATGTGTGCATGCACACATTGGCAGATACACACACGCATGCACACACACAATATCTCAGGCAATATGTATTTTGAATTAATATCCAAAGATTGGACAACAGGATAGCAAGTAATAAAATCTGTTTTTCTTGTCTACATTGAGGGAAAGGGATAAGTCACAAGATGCAGAAGCGAAGAATTCAGAGGCAAATGCTGTGAGTGAATAACTTGTAAAAAGCACATTTCTTTTCTTTTCTTTTCTTTTGTTTTTTCTGGGGCTTGAACTCAGGGCCTGAGCACTGCTCTTGGCTTTTCCCAAGTCTAGCCCTCTGCCACTTGAGCCACATTGCCATATGGATTTTTATATCTGTGTGATATTAAGGACTCAAACCTAGATCTTCATGGATGCTAGGCAAGCACTCTACCACTGGGCCAAACTCTAAACCCCGATTAAGTATTTATAAATAGTCATCATCATCATATCAAAATATCCTTTCTCCTACAAAGAATGAACACTTATCTATGTCTGTAAGACTTTTTTTATGTCACCAATGCTTCTGTGATTTTCCCACTTGCATTTTTACAGATGACAGCACAGATATTCATCAGGAAGAAAAATAGATTAGGATACAGAAACCTAACAACGTCCTAGTAGATTGAAGTGAAAAATATGTGCAAGATGGCCTGGGTCTTTCATCTATTTGTAGAGTGCTTGGCTACCACACAAAAAGAGTCCGGTTTGATTCTGCAGTACCATATACATAGAAAACTCTGGAAGTGGTGCTGTGGCTTGGTGGGACAGCTATAGCCTAAAGAAAGCCTAAGAACAATGGTCAGGCTCTGAGGTCAAGTCCCAGGACTAGCAAAAAAAATGTGCAAGAGGCAAAATGCAAGCTGAGAAGGCACTGTGAAGCAAAATGTCTTGTGAAGTCTAAGGGGAATAGTGACAGTTAAGTTTGGATCTTACCTAAGAAAGGCTCCTTGAGCCTGAGACCAGGCTAGCACTTATGCCTAGTTAATGACTTGGGATTTGAACAAAAAGGTGTGCTGTTTACTACATCCATATGTGAGGTGGGAAGGGAGATTCAGCCTCCAGTATGTCTTTGGGGAGGTCTTCTGTGAGCAAGGAGCTTTGGTCATTGGGCCTTGAAAGGTGACCCTACCTCCCTCACAATGGAACAGAATATGGAAACCTGGTAACCAAGCCACTGTATGTGACAACCAGCTCAAGTCAGCTCCCTTGGCCTGTGGCTCAGGAGGAAGAAAGATGTTGCTGTGCTGTTGCCAAAGGTCAGGAGGCTCGGATCTCAGGCATGAGAGATATGGATGTCTCACTTGAAGAAGTAGATGCTGGATCAGGGCCAAGACAAAATTCCAGTATATCAGGCATTTCTCTAGGAAGAAAGCCAGGAAACTCCAGGGCAACTCAGATGAGGTATATTGAGAGGAAACCTATTTGAACCCATCATCCTGCCCACAAACTACAACCTTCTTGTGTGCTTTCAAGTGACTATACTGAGATTAGAGTGTGTCATTTCCAATCTACTCTATACCAATTCCTCAGTGTGAAGTGTGGTCCCATTCCTACGTTTGAAATATCCACTGTTTTGCCAATACAGTGTGATGGTAAGTCAGCTCAGACTCTGAATGAGCCTTGTAACCTATGGATCCTGGAGGAAGGCCTGTTGGAGATGCTGCTGACAAAGCTGATCCCTGCCTACCAGAAAGGTGATCTCTTTTATGTGGGAAACTTCCTGCACAATTTCAAATAGTGGAGGACAATGTAGTAGTTGCTGGAAATTCTCTTGAAAAAGTGAGTGTTCCCCCTCCAAACCCATGTTTGCTCACCACTCCTGGCCAAGCCTTGGAATACTTGGCTCCTCTCTGAGCCTGTTTGTTTCACTGGGGTGTTCACAGGGGAGCTAAGCATGATACAAGTGCACAAACTACTTCATTATGACTGGGACACCATGCCATTTCATTTCCCTCACAAGCTACTGGAGTCTCAACAGTGTGCTTACTGAGAAGTTGGATTTCAGGCATGAGTAAGTGGCTCCCAACTGCAGCCCTCACCTAGGTGACATCCTAGGAAATCCCATTTCCCAGTAAGAAATGAGGTGTCAGTACTAATGGCGGAGGCCTGTGAAATACTGGAGTCAGAGGAAAAGCTGGGGGCTGAATCACTTTTGAGCCATCAGGGAGGGATTGTGATAGCTTTGCCTGTTAGAACCTGAAAGCATTTACATTTTGTTGTGTGGTCCAGTGCTGCCACTTGAACCTGAACCCAGGTCTAAATGCCATCCGTTTGGTGTTCAAAAATTAGCACTGTACCATTTGAGTCATAGGTCAAGTTCTGGCTTTTTGCTGCCTAATTGAAGACAAGTGCCTTTAGATTTTACTGACTAGACTGGCTTTCCACTGTGATCTTCAGAGCTCAGCCTGCTGGGTGGCTAAGATTAGAGCAATGAGCATTTAGTTCTTTATGTAGAGCATTCACTTATTGATTTATTTAGAGCATTTACTTAGTTAATTTAAGGTGCGTTTACTTTGGACAGATGCATAGAGGCCTCTCTCAGAAGCTTCTGGAAGTGGGGTGTAAAAGTCATCCTGTTCTCGAGTGTCTCTTACCCCCCTCCCAGCACATAAGTGCACATCTCTGCAGGACAGCCACAGCATTAGAATCCTGCAAGAAAGGGGCTTTGGTAAAAGGCTCAGGATGGAGAGAGAAGGCTCTCACTTTCCTTGTACCGAATGTGCCCACAGCATCATGTGTTCCATCTATACGATGTGAATGCACTTCTACCCGAGTGATTTCTACGAGTTCAAGAACTGCCACACCCTGACACAACTCAAGCTCTATATGAGGCTCCACATGTCGGCTTTGGACCTGCTCTTCTAAACACAAACTTTTTGACCAGCTGGAGGAATATGTGACCAGTAAGACCAAGAAAAAGTAGAAGTCCTGGTGTGGGTGCCTCAGAACCTGTGAGTAGGAAGCCCATGTGGTCTAGATATTGGTTGGCCCTTACTTCTACAGAGCTTGGCAAAATGCCCTTTATGGGTGGTGTCAGCCAGGTAATGTCTGTCCTCTGAAAGGACTCGGGAATAAGCACTCATTAGAAAGACCCTACACCTCCTCAGTGTTCAGTCCAAACTCCAGTTCTACAGGTTCCTCCATTAGATCCTCATGGAAGTTGAGTGACACTTCAACTTGCAGAGTCCACTCTGTCCACTCTGTACCTATTTCCATTCTTAGGTTTGGGTCATCGTGTAAGAGCTTATCCTGAACTCCGGATGAAAAACCCACCAATGGAGCTGGTGAGTGATGGAGACTGAGAATCATCACTGCACTCCAGAAAGTATGGGCCTTCTGTAGAAATTACCAAACAGGTTTAGAGTCCTATGGATATACCTTTTGCTCTGAACCCCATGTGTGACATAGTTGAACCTGCAGATACTATGGAGGAAGAAAAAGAGCAGCCAGATTTCCTTCCGTTTCCTTTCACACTCCACCCAGAGTCAGTCCATCTGAGTCAGAGAACACTCCACTTATTGTGCAAGCTGAAGGGGCACACGCTGGGCTCATGGAAAATGTCCCCATGGGAAGCAGCAAGTGTACTCTCAATACTGGATTCATTGGAGGAAAATGAATCCATCCTCACAGAATATCCAGACCCATCCATCTCACTAAAAGAGACTCAATCTCCATTCGACAAACCAGAATCCATCCCCCTCTTAACTCAGGAAGGACATTCTGTTTCTCATGAGGAAGGAGACCCTTCTGAGGACTCGGAAGTAGAATTACTGTCTGAAGGCAACTTGGAGGCCAGTCTGGATTTAGAGCTTCCCTGTCCCCTTCCTAAAAAGACGTCTCTTTATCTTGCTCTCCTGATTCTTGTCAAGTATTCATTGTATTTACTTTGCTAACTATTAAACTCTCATTGTTAATATTATGGTGTGCAGTTCTTCAGTGCTTATTATACTGTGTTTTATTTTCCACTTATAATGTGAGACCTCAGACACATAGGTCCTGGGTGGGCCAAAAACCAGACAGGTCTGGTCCCATAGAAGACAACCTTACTGGATATACAGGGAACTATGAAATGCATGGAATCACCAGGAATCCAGGCCAGGCCTCCATGGAAAGACAAGTCAGCTACCAAAGCTTAAGGACAGAGCAGATGCCTGGAAATGTGTTTTGTCAATCGGGAGAAGTGCCAGAGTAACTGTAATATTATGTGGGACTCTGTTCTGTGAGTTCAAGTCTGATTATATATCCATTGTGCTTTGTACAAATATTTAAGAAAATTAAAACTCCACAATAGCATCAAAAATCTACTTGGGCTTTTAATGTTGCCTAGTTGTAGAGTGCTCTCCTAGTATACAAGAAGACCTTGATTCAATTCTTCGACACTGCATACACAGAAAAAGCAGATGGGGCACTGTTGCTCAGGTGTAAGAGTGCCACCCTTGAACAAATGTGGCCAAGGACAGTTCCTGGTCCCTCAGTTCAAGCCGCAGGACTAGCCAAACAAGAAATCATACCATTTTCCACACATTTGGAAATAAATCTGTTTTATCTAACCCTACTTCTTTTTTGCCAGTCCAGGGTGTGTGCCACCAAGCCAAACTACTGGCCCCCAACCTTACTATTTTTAATCATTTAATTTTTTTACATAATCATATTTCATGCTGTCTGTATTAATACCATAAACAGTATGCTTAGTGTAATAATGTTAAAGGTAAAACATAAGAAATTAATAACTAAAATTCCTTTTATATTAGTGTTATAGCATTACTACAATTTTATGAGAAAAATTACTTAGAATGTTTATTTTAGAGTTCAAGTAATCCATTTTGATAAATATATCAACCTACATCATTTATTTGAACACATTTTAAACTATTTTTTTCAGGAATGAAAATACATATATATTTGTTGTAAATGAAATTTATGACTTGGGGGGAAAGGAAAGAGAAAATGGGGGAGGGGGTAACAGTGTTTACAAGAAATGTACTCATTACATATGTAACAGCAATCTCTTTGTATATCACCTTGAACAACAAATTTTTTGAAAAGTACAATAAGTTTAAATGTCTACTTTGGGCAGAATTTTTTTTGCCAGTACTGGGCTTAGACTCAGGACCTGAGCACGATCCTTGTTTTTGTTTTTGTTTATTCTTAAGGCGCAAGTTCTATCACATGTGCCACAGCACCACTTTTATCTTTTTTTATCAATGTTGTGCTGAGGAATTGAACTTGGGTCTTCATTCATGCTCGGCAAGAACTCTTCCACTAGGCTTAACTTATGGCCCAGTGGGAAGGAAGTTTTCCATAAAATATGTAGGAAATATGTACACTAAGGAAAAGCCATCAAAAATAGAAGAAAAATTATATACTTAGATAACAACATGCCAGTATTATGGCCGATCTCTGTAATTCTAGCTTCAAGAGTGGCCTATTTGGACCGGGAGTTGGCTGGCTGAAGTAAAGTGCTATCCTTGAGCAAGCCCTAGGATAGTGCTCTGGCCATGAGTTGAAGCCATAGGACATGCAAAAAATAATAATTTAATGCCCGTGACTGGTGGCTCACCCTGGTAATCCTAGCTACCCTGGAGGATCGAGGTTCAAAGACGGCCCAGGCATAAAAATCTGTGAGAATCTTATTTCCAAGTAATCCAGAAAATTCAAAATGACAATGTGCCTCAAGTGGTAGAGCTCTTGCCTTGAGCTGAAGAGCTTAAGGTAAACATCCAGGCCCAGAGTTCAAGCCCCATGAGTGAAAAAAAGAAAAAGAAAAAGAAAGCCCTTATCTAAGGCTGGAGTGCACACTAGTGGTAGTTTGCTTGCCTAGTATGCACAAAGCCCTGTGTTCAATTACTCTGTACCACTTACACCAAAAAAAAGCTGGAAATGATCTCAGAAGGTTGGGTTCTGAGGATCACAGTTCAAAGCCAGGCCAGTCACTAAAGTGCATGAAACTGTTTCTTCCACTTAAGCACCAGAAAACCAGAAGTGACACTGTGGCTCAAGGTGTTTAAGGTTGTAGCCTTGAGCTGAAGAGCCCAGGGACACTGCCCAGGTGCACAATTAAAGTCTTACAACCAAAAGAGAGACAGAGAGAGAGAGAGAGAGAGAGAGAGAGAGAGAGAGAGAGAGAGAGAGAGAGAGTTAGAGAGAGAGAGGATCTTGGTTCAAAGCCCAAAGCCAGCCTGGACACATATGTTTGTGAGACTTACATCACCAATTAACTACCAGAAACCAAAAATGGAGCTGTAGAGGAAGAGCGCTAGCCTTGCGCTGAAGAGGTCAGGGACAGTCCAGGCCCAAAGTCCAAGCAACATGGTGAATCAATAATAAAAAAAAGAAGATAGCTAATAGTAATGATGAATAATTTTGGGCTGGGAGTTTGGCCTAGTGGTAGAGTGCTTGCCTAGCATGCACGAAGACCTGGGTTCAATTCCTCAATATCACATACATAGAAAAATGCTGGAAGTGGTGCTGAGGCTGAAGTGGTAGAGCCCTAGCCTTGAGAAAATATAAGGACAGTGCTCAGTCCCTGAGTTCAAGGCCAGGACTGGCCAAATCAAAAGTAGTAGAGCACTGGCATTGAACTGAAGATCTGAGGAACAGCCCAGGCACAGAGTTCAAGCACCGCAAACAACAACAACAAAATCTATGAAATGGCAGTGGTGGATTTAAGCTAAGCAAAAATAGAGTAGAAATTGGTAAAATACATATTTGTGTGTAAGCAAAATAGCCAGACTTATGCATTAGAACAGGATAGCAACTTGAAAAAAAAATTTGTTTTCCATCTCACTAGGTCCTGTCTCTTAATTTATTCAAGTAAGTAAAATGCTGAGTTTTATAATCATTGCTCTGTATATTAGAAAATCATAATATCTCTCATTAACCAACAAAGACCAGGAACTGGGGCTTCGTTGAAATGGCAGAGTATCAGGCAAGAGAAGAAAAATTGAAGTAAGAACTTGAAGTTCTTGATCCAGAACCTGCATAGTAACAGAGCAGCAGCCTGGTGATGGTACCTCACACCTATATTCTTAGCTACTCAGGAGGCTAAGATCTGAGAATCAAAGTTTAAAGCCAGCCAAAGTACCCAGTTAACTGCCAGAAAAACCAGAAGTGGCACTGTGGCTCACAGATTAAAGCACTAGCCTTGAGCTGAAGAGCTCAGGGACAGTGCCCAGGCCCAGAGTTCAAGCCCCACAATTGACAAAAATCAAACAAGCAAACAAAACTCACAAAGAAGCCTGCAGACCACAGTGGTTCTGCTGAGCCTCTTCTCTATGGGGATCAGGAAACATTTCACTTTTTCTGTCTCTTCCCATCTCAACATTCATACTAAAATAAGACTGTGTTGAAAGTTTCAATTTATAAAAATGTTTTTCATGAAGCACCCTGAAATATTCATCGCTTATATCTCAGTTGAAGATAGTTGATTTGGGGCTGCATTGGTAGAGTGCTAGCCTTGAGCAGAAAAGGTCAGGGATAGAGCTGAAGCACTCAGTTGAAGACCCAGTGCCAACACACAAAAGAAATTATGAACTTTATACATATTTTCTAATTTCTTAATGAATTTTTCAGTCTGTATAAATATAGGGTACATTCCTTGTTACTTAAGTAAGATTGCTCTTTTTTTTCTTTTTGCCAGTCCTACGGCTTGGACTCAGGGCCTAGACATTTTCATTGGACTCGCTTGCCCAAGGTGAGTGCTCTGCCTCTTGAAACACAGCGCCACTTCTAGCTTTTTTCTGAATATGCGGTACCGGTGAATAGAACCTAGGTCTTCATGCATTCTAGGTGAGCACTCTACCATTAGGCTACATTCCCAGGCAGTGAGATTCCTCTTACAGTCATTGTATGTTCACAGAGTTTGATCTCACACACTATAGGGCCCTGGTTGGCTTTGACCTGTGATCCTAAGCCCTGAGCCTCCTAAGTAGCTGAAATTAAGTTGTGAGCCAGCATGATGGCTTCCATTCTTTTTTCTACAAAAAATATATGTAGTTATCTAAAATATATCTATAGCTGAAAAAAATGAATCTCTCCCAAACAAATCTTCAAAGAAACAACCATCCTATTAAAAGGTGGGCTAAAGACTTAAAAGAGTATTCTCTGAAGAAAAAATTAAAATGGGCTTTAGACACATGAAGAAATGCTCCATATCTCTAGCAATAAGGGAAATGAAAATCAAAACAACTTTGAGATTCCACCTGACTCCAGTCAGAATGGCCATTATCAAAAAATCTAATAAGAGATACTGGTGGGGAAGTGACCAGGTGGGATCACACCTACACTGTTGGTGTGAGTGTAAACTCGTTCAACCACTAGGGAAAGCAGTGTGGTGGTTTCTCAAAAGACTGAACATAGAGCTCCTCTATGATCCAGCAAATCCACTACTTGGCATCTACCCAATTGTCCAGAAAAAAGGACATACTAAAGCCACTACCACAATGATTCTCATTGCAGCACTATTTACCATAGCAAAGATATGAAACCAACCCAGATGCCACTCAGTAGATGACTGAATCAAGAAGATGTGGTACTTATACACAATGGAATGCTATGCTGCCATCAGAAGGAATGACATCGCCCCATTTGTAAGGAAATGGAAAGACTTGGAAAAATTCATATTAAGTGAAGCAGCCAGACCCAAAGAAACATAAGCTCAATGGTTTCCCTCATTTGTAATAATTAGTTCACATCTAGGACCCTCCTAGCAGAGGATTACAATAACTCAAAAACCTAGGTATATAAGGTCATATAGGATGAGGCTAAATGAAAGGATCTCTAGGATATGGGAACAAGAGCTATATCTTGTGTCATCGTTGCTCTTAATCTTGTGTGATTTTTGTCCTTAATCTACTATGTTATTTCTCATCTCTTATTTTGCCCTTTGGTTAATGTCAGATTGTTACTGTATCTGATTTTTCCCTGGCATATTGTATATATGTTTATTTGTTTATGTCAAATAGGAAAGGGAAGGGGGGAAACAAGATGATTGGGAAGGGGAAGGGAGAGGGAACTGGGGACAAAAACATGTGGAGTGGAATAAATGTGTGAGAAGTAATGCAGTCCACTACCTGTAAATGTAATCGTAACCCCTCTATACATTACCCTGAAAATAAAAAAGAGACTATAAAAATATCTGTAGAAAATGAGGTTGGATGATGGAAACAACCAGATGCCCTACTACAAAAAATGTGATACACGCACACACACACACACACACACACACACACACACACACACACACACACACACAAACGCACACACACACACAATGGAATGATATATAGCCAACCGACAAGGTAAAATAATGGCATTCTCGGGGAAGTGGATGAAAAGGAAAAAAATCATATTAAGTGAAGTAAGCCAAACTCAAAGGAACATAGGCCCAAGAGTCTCCCTCATTTGTCAAATTCAGTAGAAACCTTGGGCTCTGCTACCAGAGATTTACAATAGAACAAAATCTAGAGACATCGTGACAAATAGTATGACACTAAATGTAAGGACCTCCAAGATAAAGAAACAAAACTCATATAATGAGTGATTGTTGTCCTTAATGAACTATGTGATCTCTTATCTCTTTTGCTATCCCTTGGTTATATCATATTGTTACAATATTTCACCTTGTTTTCTGATATATTTCATATGTGCCTAATTGGTTATTTGAAATTGGATAGGGAAGGGGGGAAATGAACATGAATGGGGGTAGGGGAAGGGAAATGGGGACCATATCATTACATGGGGTATCAAAGTTTGAGAAGTAATGCACCTTCTATCTGGTGAATATAATGTAACCCTTCTATAAATTACAATAAATATAAATACATAAAAAGAAGATCTGCACAGAAAAAAGTAATAATGGCATTTTTGGGGTAGTGGATGAAATTAGAGTGAATCCTGTTGAGTGAGATAAGTCAAGACCAAGGAACAAAAGGTACATGATATCCTTAATATATGGATATTAGTTTCAAACGGTAGTAGAGCGATGATTGAATAGTTGATACCCAAAGTTCTGGACATAATTTTGGAGATATAAACATAACTACATAGACATAAAAATCTAGGATAGACTATACACTCTATAGACATGTGTTTTATTATAGATTAATCTGCATCTATGACATACAAAGACTCAGCTTAATTTTTACTATATTCTAAAATCTATGTGCCAGTGATTGTATAGCGATTCCCTTCTTGAATACTTGTTGGTTAAACATGACATTTGAAATATGATGTAAAATTCAATGTTAATAAATTTTTTATAAAAGAGGCTAGAGGTAAATACCACTAATGTACTTGCTCTAAGTGGTACAGAAATTTTCTTAATGAATCAAGGGTTTTTATTACATCTTTATGCAATTATTTTAGTTCTGAGTGTTCTACACTCAATGATACTTCTGGAAAGATGATATAGCTGACTGTGTAGATGGTATGAAGACATACTGGCCTAAACGTAGAATAAAGCATTGGTAAGTGGCTGTTAGCTGTCCAGATTCTACGGGAATATGTGGAATGAATTTATTAAGCACAATGCAGGCTCTTAGTCAGATCAGGATCAAGATTATGTGGTTCCATCAGATGAATGAGGAAAGATCAGAAAAATCTACTAAGATATCCAGATATACTTTTTAAACTAAGGTATCTGGACTCCTTTTTTTGTTTCTTGGTGGGGAGGTTGAACTTTGGACCTGGGCAAGGTCTCTTAGTTCTTTTTCCTCAAGGCTAATGCTGTACCAGTTTTAGCCACAACTCCACTTAGTTTTTGGGTGGATAAGTGGAGAGTAGAATCTTACAGTTTTTTTTGTTTTCATTTTTTTTGCTTGCAAAGGCTTTGAATCACCTTCTCCCTGGCTAGTAGAATGACAATTATGACCCTCAAGCGCCTGGCTAGTGATTTTTTGAAAACTGGACTTTATTCCAAATCACATAACTGGTTCCTAGCAAAGTTTTGAAGCCTGACTTAAATGTGACAGATTTTTGTCACTTGGAGACACTCTGTGCTGAACGTAAGAAATCTACCAGCTGAGTCACAGTGGCACTTCCAGTTTTTTGTTTATGTGGTGCTGAGGAATGGAATCCAGGGTTTCATACATGCTAGGCAAGCTTCATTTTCAGCCCAAGGTTTATGTTTTGTTTTTTCAGTGTTGTTGCTTCTAAGGTACTGTATGATGTTCTTTCATTTTCTTTGCTTTTTACCTCTTTTCTTCTTTTTCCCTTTAGTTTTATTTTCTGTAGTCACTGTGTTGAATTCGGGTACCCTGTGTCTTGTACATAGGTTTATGTGATTTGGGGAATGGAGAGGGTATAATAAAATGGTAAAAAAAAAAAACAAAGGAAAAAGGGTGAACCAATTGAACAGTGATACTTGGAAGACACTAAACGGAAATGAACTGAACAATCTGGGTGGAGAGGGGGCTGAGGGTAGGAAAACAGAGAAAAATGAGGGAGGGGATAACAATTTTCTTAAGAAATATGTTCATTACTTATGTAACCGTATGCCAACTATATATTGACTTAACAAAATAAATTAACTTAAAAAATAATTTAGCCGGGTATGGTGGCTCACACTTGTAAATGTAGCTACTCAAGAGGCTGGGATCCAAGGATAGCAGTTCAAAGTCAACCTGGGCACTGAAGTCCATGTGACTCTTATCTCCAATTAACCACCAGAAACCCAGAAGTGGCCCTATGGCTCAAGGGATAGGGCAGTAGTCTTGAGCTGAAAAGCTCAGTGACTAGACCCAGGTGCAGAATTGCAGTCCCATGACTTGAATGATGAATGATACTAGCCAGGCTCTGTGCGCTCACACTTGGAATCCTATCTACGCAGAATCAGGTTTGAATCCAGCCCAAACAAATTGCATGATATTCTGATTTACAGTTCATTACCAAAAATCTGGAAGTGGAGCTGTGGATAAAGTTGTAGAACACTAGCCTGAAGCAAAAATAAACTTTTAAGGACAGTTCCCAGACCCTGGGTTCAAGTCCCAGGACTTGCATAAAACAACAAAATGTGACGCTGAGTCCTCCATCATTTGGTGTTATAGTTCAATATTCTTGATATGCGTCTTAGAAATTAAGTCCCTAGCAAATAGTCTCCCCTGAAATTCTGCTTCATAGCTGATTCATAGAATTTCAGCATCATTACTATCACCTACCAGTTAGCATAGCAGTCTACTACTGAAAATTTGAAGAAAACTTTTGAGTAATCCTAATAAATCTGTGTATCATCTGCACACACATCAAATCAGCTGGAGCTATGTTCTACTATTATATAAATGTATTTAATCCCTTCTTGACTTAATGAGCCTTAAAGAGTAAAACATATGAAGTAGTTATGAAACTAACAGTCACCATTCTTCTACCTAATATTGTAATATAAGTTTATAAATGCAAGGACTATTCTGAAGTGTGCAGAAGATAGCTTCTAATTATAATATTCTCATGAAGTATAGTTTTTAAGAAACATGATGCTTGCTTTGGGAAAGCAAAGGCAAGGAAAAATGATATAAGTAAGTTCCCTATTTATCAGAAGGAAAATACTATTGGGTTTAGATCAACTTCATTTATTCTGTGCTGATGAAACAAATATTTGCAATTCCTGAGGCCAATCACTTCATTGTGATGCACAATCAGCCAGCTTAGATCAATCTTCCAAAAAAGGAAAGGAACAAATGAGAAGCAATTAAGGTTTCCAAAATGAACCAGGTGGTGGTGGCAGCTCACACTTGTAATTCTATCTACTCAAGGCCTGAAATCCAAGGATCTGGATTAAGTCTGTCTGGGATGAAGATATTACTGTCTGTAACATCATCTCTGTTATCACAGCCCAGCTGATACACTCTGCCCAACAGGTTCCAAACACCAAAGTCCATCTCCTAACTGAAATACTAACAAACGTACTCACATATTATTTCCTCTTTGGGAGATAGTTGAAACATGTACCAGAAACATTTCCCTGGCTTCAGAGTGGAAGTGGAAATATATACTCACTAGAATCCCATCTAGTAAATTACAGTCAATCATCGTTCCTCACATCTTGTTAGTTAAATTGAACAATGAGTGTTTGGATCAGAAGCAATGTGTATGAGCATACATGTTCTAAAAGTACTGTAATCCTAGCTACTCAAGATAAGCTGAGAACTGAGGATTCCAGTTCAAAATCAGCCACGCAATACATTCCAAAAGATTTTTACCTCTAATTAACCAGCAAAAAACAGAGCGTTGAATTGTGCTTAAAATGCCACAGCCCAAAGCTTTGCATTAAAGTACTAGGGGGTAGCATTCAGGATGCCCACTCCCTCCACTCCTTTTTAACATAGTACTAGAATTCCTAGGCAGTGCAATAAGGCAAGAAGCAAGCATAAAGGGGATCCAAGTAGGGAAAGAGGAAATAAAACTATCCCTCTTTGCCGATGACATGATTTTGTATTTAAAGAATCCTATAGACTCTACTCCCAAGCTCCTTGAGCTGATTCAAAGATTTGGAAGGGTAACAGGCCATAAAATGAACCCTCACAAATCAACTACCTTACTTTATGCCAAGACTGAGAGGAACGAGGCAATAATCAGGAAAGAAATTCCTTTCACAGTAGCCTCAAAGAAAATAAAGTACCTAGCAATTAGCTTAACTAAGAATGTAAAGGACCGTTTAGACGAAAACTTTAAAACCCTAAAAAAGGAAATAAAAGCAGAACTAAGGAAAGGGAAAAACCTCCCATGCTCCTGGATTGGAAGAAGCAACATTGTGAAAATGACAATCTTGCCAAGGGCTATCTACAAATTCAATGTAATACCAATCAACATCCCAATGTCATTCTTTAAAGAAATAGAAGGGGCAATTCAAAATTTCATATGGAATAATAAAAGACCCCGTATAGCAAAAATACTTCTTAGCTGAAAGAACAGCGCTGGAGGAATTTCTATTCCAAACTTAAGACTCTATTACAGAGCTATAATTCTCAAAACAGCTTGGTACTGGCACAAGAACAGGCCTGATGTCCATTGCAGTAGAACTGCGGACCCAGATATTAAACCACAGACCTATGGCCACATAATCTTTGACCAGGGAGCCAAAAAATAGAATGGAAGAAAGATAGCCTCTTCAACAAGTTGTGCTGGCAGAACTGGTTAAACACCTGCAGAAAAATAAGTTGGATCCTTCTTTGTCCCATTGCACTAGAATTAACTCCAAATGGATCAAAGACGTGGAGGTAAAAGCTGACACACTGAAAAGTTTACAGGAAGGAATAGGAGATACACTAGGCCTCCTTGGCACAGGTCGAAACTTTCTTAATAAGGACCAAGAATCACAACAAATCAGAGAAAGGCTGGATAAGTGGGACTGCATTAAACTGCAGAGCTTTTGTATGGCAACGGATATAGCTAGTAAACTAATCAGGAAGCCTACAGAGTGGGAGAAGATCTTCACCACCCAAACAACGGAACAAGGCCTCATATCTAAAATATATCAACAACTCAAAAAATTGAATCACTCCAAAACTCACCTCCAAAGTAACACCCATCCCATTAAAAATGGGCCAAAGACTTAAGAGAGTCTTCTCTGAAAGAAACAAAATTGCCTATAGACACATGAAGAAATGCTCAACATCTCTGGTCATAAAAGAAATGCAAATCAAAACAACTCCAAGATTCCACCTCACTCCAGTTAGAATGGCCAGGATCAGGAAAATGAATGACAACATATGCTGGAGGCGATGTGGCCAGGAGGGATCAGTACTACACTGTTGATGGGAGTGCAAACTCGTTCAACCACTATGGAAAGCAGTGCGGCAGTGCCTCAAAACGCTAAACATACAACTCCCCTATGGCCCACCAATTCCACTACTTGGCATTTACCCAACAATCCAGAAACAAGGGCATACTAAACCCACTAGCACAACAATGTTCATTGCAGCACTATTCACCATAGCAAAGATATGGAACCAACCCAGATGTCCCTCAGTTGATGAGTGGATCAACAAGTTGTGGTATTTGTACACAATGGAATTCTATGCTGCTGTCAGAAAGAATGACATCGCCCCATTTGTTAGGAAATGGAAAGACTTAGAACAAATCATATTAAGTGAAGTAAGCCAGACTCAAAGGAACTTAGGCTCAGTGGTTTCCCTCATTCGTCATAATCAGTAGAAACCTTGGGCTCTACTAGCAGAGATTGGCAATAGAGCAAAAGGCCATATATAAGACCATATAATGTGAAGCTAATTGAAAGGACCTCAAGGATATTGACACAAAAGCCATATAATGAATGATTGTTGTCCTTAATGTACTATGTTGTCTCTCATCTCGCTTGCTGTCCCTTGGTTATCCCATATTGGTATAGTATCTCACTTCTTTATCTGATATATTGAATTTATTTGTATTTGGATATTTGAAATTTGATAGGGAAGGGGGGAAAACCAAGACGGGTGGGGGGTGTGGGGTTGGAGGGAAATGGGTACCAAGACATGTGAAAGGGTATCAATGTATGTGAATTAATGCACCTTCTATCTGGCAAATATCATCGAACCCTTTTACTAATTACAATAAAAAACTGAAAAAAAAGAAAGTTGTAGTGTGTAGGGAGGATGATGGGTTCAAATACATTTCTTCTTAGAAATTTACTTCATCTGGTTGCCCTGGATTTTCCTGGCCTTCTTCTTAGAGAAAGTTCTGTTATACTGGATTTGTGGCTTGGCAATGATCTAGCATGTACATCTTTGAGTAAGACATCCACAACTTCCATGCCTGAGACTCGAGTTTCCTGAACTTTGGCAACGGCACAGCAACATCTTTCTTCCTCCTGAGCCACAGGCCAAGTGAGCTGGCTTGAGCTGGATGTTAGTTACAGTGGCTTGGTTACCAGGGTTCCATATTCTGTTCCATTGTGAGGGAGGCAGGGTCACCTTTCAGGGCCCAATGACCAAAGATCTTTGCTCACAAAAGACCTCAGCAAAGACATACTGGAGGCTGAATCTCTCCTCCAATATCACAATATACATGTGGATGTAGTAAACAGCACACCTTATTTGTCCAATCCCAATGTCTTCCACTAGGCCCAACTACCAGTCTGGTCTCAGGCTCAAGGAGCCTTTCTTAGGTAAGATCCAGACTTAAGGGTCAATATTGCCCTCATCCTTTACAAAGCATTTGCTTCACAGTGCCTTCTCTGCCTGCTTTTTGCCCCTTGTCGAATTTTTTTTGTTTTTGCTAGACTTGGGACTTGACCTCAGAGTGTGAACATTGTTCTTGGGCTTTCTTTAGGCTTTAGCTGTCCTACAGAGCCACAGCACCACTTGCAGCGTTTTCTATGTATGTGGTAATGAGGAATCAAACCTGAGTCTTACTGCTTGGTAGCCAGTACTCTACCACTAGGTCAAACACACAGGGCATCTTGCACATATTTTTGACGTCAATCTACTAGGATATTATTAGGTTTCTGTATCCTAATCATTTTTTTCCTGATGATTAGCTTTGCTGTCAAGTGTAAAAAATGAAAGAGGGAAAAACACAGAAGAATTAGTGAAATAAAAAAAAGCATTAGACACAGTTAAGTGTTCATTCTTTGTAGGAGAAAAGATATTTGGATATGATGATTATGATGATGATGATGATGATGATGATGACTTTATAATTACTATGTCAGGGTTGAGAGTTTGGCATAGTGGTAGAGTGCTTGCCTAGCATCCATGAAGATCTGGGTTTGATTGGTCAGTATCACATAGATAGAAAATCTAGATGTGGCACTGTCGCTCAAGTGGCAGAGGGCTAGACTTGAGAAAACCCGAGGACAGTGCTCAGGCCCTGAATTCAAGCCCCAAGAGTGGCAGAAAGATAAAAGAAAATAAAAATGCTTTTTATGAACTAATTCACTCACAGCATTTGCTTCTGAAATCTTCGCTTCTGCATCTTGTGATATACCCCTTTCCCTCAACGTAGACAAGAAAAACAGATCCATTCCATGGTCCACTGTGAGGCCACTGGTTGGGCTAAGAGCTAGTCGTGCAGCAACACATAAGTTTTATTCTAATACTTTCCAAACTTTGTACTCAAATATGCTACCTACTTACCAACTTATGTCAGTTATCCTTATGCTATAACTTTTCTTCATTACTACAATATTCTTACACTCCTACGTTAATCCTCTTGCACCTCCCCTGACCTCTCTCATTCTTTTTTTCTATCTCTGGACCTCTGCTCGTCTTTCAACCCTTATACTGCACGGATCTACACATGATGGCTTTTGAGCAATATTGTATATGTAGGTGGTTAATTATTCTCTAGGCTCAGAGGGACTTAAAGACAATAGAGATTGGATTGAGAGGCTTATTGTTTTGGGTATAAATCGCTTATCAGTGGTTGTATTAGGCTGGTCTGTAAGTGCACAAAAAGAGAGAGTGATAATACCAATCAAAACTTGTGAACATCTAGTGTCTGCCAGTGACAGAGGTCTAGCTTGGTTATATCTGAAAAACTATAATCGTATTTAGTAGTAATCTTGCTCCCATTTTCAAATGGGCAGAACAAGAAACTCAAGAAAAATGTCAAATCAAGAAACATCATCCCCCACCCAATGTAAACAGACAATGGAACAGTCACTGGCAAACCTAGAGGAGAGTCTTCCAATTACTACACAAATGCAATTGATAAACATCATTAATGAAAAATGTGAAAATATAAAGAAAGAGATAATGGAGGAAGCCATACCTGAACAAGAGGAAAGCAAAAACAAGGTGATAAGTGAAAAAGAAGAAGCCATAAAGGAGGCCATAATAAAGGTTTTTCAAAGAAAGATGGATGAATTCAAAGAATCCACAAATAAAAACGTGACCAAACTCCAGCAAATGTCCAAAGAAAATAAAGCTACTGAGCTAACCACTCAAAAGGAAATCAAGGAGATAAAGAAATCCATACATGATCTAAAACAAGGGATGCAAGGCATCAAAAGTGAGCAATTAGAAGCAAGGGAGATGAAAAATAAAGTAGATAGCTTTGATAGCAGGTTAGACATTGCAGAGGAGAGAATTTCCGTGGCTGAAGATAATTTAGGTATTATAAAGAACAGAAAATGAGTCAATCCAAATCTAGGAAATATGAGAGAGCGCTTCAGGAGGTCCAAGATACAATTAGGAAGCTTAATTTATGGCTAGTTGGTACTGAGGAGGGCGTGGAGAAAGAGGTCAATGGTATTGGAAATATACTTCAGGGAATCATCTCAGAGAATTTCCCAAATATCCAGAAGGGCAGGCCCATCCAGATACGAGAAGCTTTTAGAACCCCAAACAGACCTGACCAGAAAAGAACATCCCACCGCCACATTGTGATCCGAACTGGATCAATAGAAACGAAAGGAAAGATCCTAAAGGCAGCCAGGGAAAAGGGATCAGTAACCTACAAAGGCAAACCAATCAGAATAACCCCAGATTTCTCAGCAGAGACCATGCAAGCACGAAGTGACTGGAAGCATATATGTCATGCCCTTATATCAAATAACTACCAACCAAGAATACTGTAGCCAGCTAAGCTCTCATTCATAACTGAGGGCAAAATAAACACATTCCATTCCAGGGAAAAGCTGCAACAATATGTCGAAACAAAACCAACACTACAGAGAATTCTCAAAGATGCTCTATACATAGAAAACCAAAATAAATGCAATATAGGCAAAGAAAAGGCACCTAAACAGCATACCATCTAAGGACCACAAGAACTGTCAAGACACAGGCCCTACTAAAAGCTTTTAAATATGGTAGGAACTAATAAATATCTCTCAATCCTAACTCTCAATATCAATGGACTTTACTCTCCAATTAAACGGCATAGGTTGTCTAGTTGGATCAAAAAGCAAGAGCCATCGTTCTGCTGACTTCAAGAGACACATCTTACCCAAAAACAATCATCTTTTGAAAGTGAGAGGTTGGAATAAACTCTATCAAGCTAACTGCCCCCATAAACAGGCTAGAGTTGCCATCCTCATATCAGATACAATAGACTTCAAACTAAAATTAGTAAGAAAAAACAAAGAAGGTTACTACATACTACTAAAGGGATCTTTCCTCCCGGAAGACATAACAATCCTAAATATTTACACACCCAATCCCGGAGCTCCAAACTTCATCAAGCAAACTTTACTTACACTGAAACCATACATAGATCGAAACACAGTGATTGTTGGTGAGTTTAACACACCACTCTCACCTATGGACAGATCAACAAGGCAAAAACTCAACAGAGAAACCTTAGAACTGAACAACTATATAGACCAACTAGATCTAACAGACATCTGCAGAATATTCCACCCAGTAACACCACAATATACGTTTTTCTCAGCAGCACATGGAACATTTTCCAAAATAGACCACATCTTAGGCCATAAAGCAAACCTGGACAGATTCAGAAACACTGAAATTATTCCATGCACACTCTCAGACCATAAAGGCATCAAATTGGAGCTGAACACACATCTCCACCAAAGAAAACCCTGTAACTCATGGAGACTGAACCACACATTGTTGAATCAAAAACAATGGGTAATCGAAGAGATCAGAACACATATCCAACTGTTTATGAAATTTAACAATAAGGAGCACACAAATATCAACTCCTTAGGGACACAACAAAGGCAGTACTCAGAGGAAAATTTATAGCGTGGAGTGCCTACAACAGCAAGTTGGAAAAATGGCAAACCAACTAGTTAATGTCTCACCTTAACCTCCTGGAAAAAGAGCAACAAACCAACCCTAAACCCATTAGGAGAAAGCAAATTATTAAAATCAAAGCAGAATTAAATGATTTGGAATAAAAAAAACTATAGAAAGAATCAACAAAACAAGGAGTTGGTTCTTGAAAGAATTAACAAAATTGACAAGCCTTAGCAAATCTTACCAAAAAAAGAAGAGAGCATATCGAAATAAACAAAATCCCAGATGAAAATGGTAATATCACGACAGAAATTACCAAGATCCAGAATATCATGAGGGAATACTTCTCAAACCTTTACGCCAACAAATTTGAGAATCTAGAAGAAATGGATGAATTCCTAGTCAATATTAACATACACACACTGAACCAAGAAGAGCTATCCCAACTCAACAGGCCTATTTCAAGCTCTGAAATAGAAATGGAAATTAGACAACTTCCACTTAAAAAGAGCCTAGGGCCAGATGGATTCACAGCTGAATTCTATGAGGTCTTCAAAGCAGAGCTCACACCAATACTCCTCAAGCTCTTCAACGAAATTGAAAATGAAGGTTCTTTACTAAACTGATTCTGTGAAGCCAGCATATCCCTCATCCCCAAACCAAACAGAGATTCATCAAAGAAAGAGATCTATAGACCCATTTCTTTGATGAACCTCGATGCAAAACTTCTCAACAAAATACTGGCCAACCGTCTAAAACAACTCATCCAAAAAAATATACACTATGATCAAACTGGATTCATCACAGGGAGGCAAAGCTGGTTCAACATACACAAATCAATTAATATAATTCAACACATCAACAGGAGCAGGGATAAAATCACATGATTGTCTCAATAGATGCGGAAAAGGCATTTGACAAGATCCAAAACCCCTTTATGTTAAAAGATGTGGGGAAACTAGGAATCCATGGAACATTTCTCAATGTAATAAAGGCTGTGTATGAGAAACCCACTGCTAGTATTATACTTAATGGTGAAAATCTAAAGCCATTCCCTCTAAAATCAGGAACGAGACAAGAATGCCCACTCTTTCCACTCCCTTTTAACATAGTACTAGAATTCCTAGGCAGTGCAATATGGCAAGAAGCAAGCATAAAGGGGATCCAAGTAGGGAAAGAGGAAATAAAACTATCCCTCTTTGCAGATGACATGATTCTGTATTTAAAGAATCCTATAGACTCTACTCCCAAGCTCCTTGAGCTGATTCAAAGCTTTGGAAGTGAAGCAGGCCATAAAATCAACCCTCACAAATCAACTGCCTTACTTTACGCCAACACTGAGAGGAACGAGGCAATAATCAGGAAAGAAAATCCTTTCACAATAGCCTCAAAGAAAATAAAGTACCTAGCAATTAGCTTAACTAAGAATGTAAAGGACCGTTTAGATGAAAACTTTAAAACCCTAAAAAAGGAAATTAAAGCAGAACTAAGGAAATGGAAAAACCTCCCCTGTTCCTGGATTGGAAGAATCAACATTGTGAAAATGACAATCTTGCCAAGGGCAATCTACAAATTCAATGTAATACCCATCAACATCCCAATGTCATTCTTTAAAGACATAGAAGAGGCAATTCAAAATTTCATATGGAACAATAAAAGACCCCGTATAGCAAAAACACTTCTTAGCAGAAAGAACAGCGCTGGAGGAATTTCAATTCCACACTTAAGGCTCTAGTACAGAGCTATAATTCTCAAAACACCTTGGTACTGGCACAAGAACAGGCCTGAAGTCCAATGGAGTAGAACTGCGGACCCAGATATTAAACCACAGACCTATGGCCACCTAATCTTTGACCAGGGAGCCAAAAAAATAGAATGGAAGAAAGATAGCCTCTTCAACAAGTTGTGCTGGCAGAACTGGTTAAACACCTGCAGAAAACTAAAGTTGGATCCTTCTTTGTCCCCTTGCACTAGAATTAACTCCAAATGGATCAAAGACGTGGAGGTAAAAGCTGACACACTGAAAAGTTTACAGGAAGGAATAGGAGATACACTAGGCCTCCTTGGTACAGGTCGAAACTTTCTTAATAAGGACCAAGAATCACAACAAATCAGAGAAAGGCTGGATAAGTGGGACTGCATTAAACTGCAGAGCTTTTGTATGGCAACGGATATAGCTAGTAAACTAATCAGGAAGCCTACAGAGTGGGAGAAGATCTTCACCACCCAAACAACGGAACAAGGCCTCATATCTAAAATATATCAACAACTCAAAAAATTGAATCACTCCAAAACTAACCTCCAAAGTAACACCCATCCCATTACAAAATGGGCCAAAGACTTAAAGAGAGTCTTCTCTGAAGAAGAAACAAAAATGGCCTATAGACACATGAAGAAATGCTCAACATCTCTGGTCATAAAAGAAATGCAAATCAAAACAAGTCTAAGATTCCACCTAACTCCAGTTAGAATGGCCAGGATCAGGAAAACGAATGACAACAGATGCTGGAGGGGATGTGGTCAGGAGGGATCACTACTACACTGTTGGTGGGAGTGCAAACTCGTTCAACCACTATGGAAAGCAGTGCGGCAGTGCTTCAAAACGCTAAACATACAACTCCCCTATGACCCAGCAATTCCAGTACTTGGCATTTACCCAACAATCCAGAAACAAGGGCCTACTAAACCCACTAGCACAACAATGTTCATTGCAGCACTATTCACCATAGCAAAGATATGGAACCAACCCAGATGTCCCTCAGTTGATGAGTGGATCAACAAGTTGTGGGATTTGTACACAATGGAATTCTATGCTGCTGTCAGAAAGAATGACAATGCCCCATTTGTTAGGAAACGGAAAGACTTAGAACAAATCATATTAAGTGAAGTAAGCCAGACTCAAAGGAACTTAGGCTCAGTGGTTTCCCTCATTCGTCATAATCAGTAGAAACCTTGGGCTCTACTAGCAGAGATTGGCAATAGAGCAAAAGGCCATATATAAGGCCATATAATGTGAAGCTAATTGAAAGGACCTCCAGGATATTGACACAAAAGCCATATAATGAATGATTGTTGTCCTTAATGTACTATGTTGTCTCTCATCTCGCTTGCTGTCCCTTAGTTATCCCATATTGGTATAGTATCTCACTTTGTTATCTGATATATTGAATTTATTTGTATTTGGATATTTGAAATTTGATAGGGAAGGGGCAAAACCAAGACGGGTGGGGGGTGTGGGGTTGGAGGGAAATGGGTACCAAGACATGTGAAAGGGTATCAATGTATGTGAATTAATGCACCTTCTATCTGGCAAATATCATCTAACCCTTTTACTAATTACAATAAAAAAATGAAAAAAAAGAAAGTTGTAGTGTGTGGGGAGGATGATGGGGTCAAATACATTTCTTCTTAGAAATTTACCTCATCTGGTTGCCCTGGATTTTCCTGGGCTTCTTCTTAGAGAAAGTTCTGTTATACTGGATTTGTGGCTTGGCAATGATCTAGCATGTACATCTTCGAGTAAGACATCCACAACTTCCATGCCTGAGACTCGAGTTTCCTGACCTTTGGCAACAGCACAGCAACATCTTTCTTCCTCCTGAGCCACAGGCCAAGTGAGCTGGCTTGAGCTGGTTGTTAGTTACAGTGGCTTGGTTACCAGGGTTCCATATTCTGTTCCATTGTGAGGGAGGCAGGTTCACCTTTCAGGGCCCAATGACCAAAGATCCTTGCTCACAAAAGACCTCACCAAAGACATACTGGAGGCTGAATCTCTCCTCCAGTCTCACAATATACATGTGGATGTAGTATACAGCACACCTTATTTGTCCAATCCCAATGTCTTACACTAGGCCCAACTACCAGTCTGGTCTCAGGCTCAAGGAGCCTTTCTTAGGTAAGATCCAAACTTAAGGGTCAATATTGCCCTCATCCTTTACAAAACATTGGCTTCACAGTGCCTTCTCTGCCTGCATTTTGCCCCTTGTCGAATTTTTTTTTGTTTTTGCTAGTCTTGGGACTTGACCTCAGAGTGTGAACATTGTTCTTGGGCTTTCTTTAGGCTTTAGCTGTCCCACCGAGCCACAGCACCACTTGCAGCGTTTTCTATGTATGTGGTAATGAGGAATCAAAACTGAGGCTTACTGCTTGGTAGCCAAGGACTCTCCCACTAGGTCAAACAAACAGGGCATCTTGCACAAATTTTTGACATCAATCTACTAGGATATTATTAGGTTTCTGTATCCTAATCAATATTTTCCTGATGATTAGCTTTGCTGTCATGTGTAAAAAATGCAAGAGGGAAAAACACAGAAGAATTAGTGAAATTAAAAAAAAGCATTAGGCACAATTAAGTGTTCATTCTTTGTAGGAGAAAGGATATTTGGATATGATGATGATGATGATGACTTTATCATTAGTATGTCAGGGTTGAGAGTTTGGCATAGTGGTAGAGTGCTTGCCTAGCATCCATGAAGATCTGGGTTTGATTGCTCAGTACCACATAGATAGAAAATCTAGATGTGGCACTGTGGCTCAAGTGGCAGAGGGCTAGACTTGAGAAAACCCGAGGACAGTGCTCAGGCCCTGAATTCAAGCCCCAAGACTGGCAGAAAGATAAAAGAAAATAAAAATGCTTTTTACGAGCTAATTCACTCACAGCATTTGCTTCTGAAATCTTCGCTTCTGCATCTTGTGAAATACCCCTTTCCCTGAACGTAGACAAGAAAAACAGATCCATCCCATGGTCCACTGTGAGGCCACTGGTTGGGCTAAGAGCTAGTCGTGCAGCAACACATAAGTTTTATTCTAATACTTTCCAAACTTTGTACTCAAATATGCTACCTACTTACCAACTTATGTCAGTTATCCTTATGCTATAACTTTTCTTCATTACTACAATATTCTTACACTCCTACGTTAATCCTCTTGCACCTCCCCTGACCTCTCTCATTCTTTTTTTCTATCTCTGGACCTCTGCTCGTCTTTCAACCCTTATACTGCACGGATCTACACTTGATGGCTGTTGAGCAATATTGTATATGTAGGTGGTTAATTATTCTCTAGGCTCAGAGGGACTTAAAGACAATAGAGATTGGATTGAGAGGCTTATTGTTTTGGGTATAAATCGCTTATCAGTGGTTGTATTAGGCTGGTCTGTAAGTGCACAAAAAGAAAGAGTGATAATACCAATCGAAACTTGTGAACATCTAGTGTCTGCCAGCTACAGAGGTCTAGGTTGGTTATATCTGAAAAACTATAATCGTATTTAGTAGTAATCTTGCTCCCATTTTCAAATGGGCAGAACAAGAAACTCAAGAAAAATGTCAAATCAAGAAACAACATCCCCCACCCAATGTAAACAGACAATGGAACAGTCACTGGCAAACCTAGAGGAGAGTCTTCCAATTGCTACACAAATGCAATTGATAAACATCATTAATGAAAAATGTGAAAATATAAAGAAAGAGATAATGGAGGAAGCCATACCTGAAGAAGAGGAAAGCAAAAACAAGGTGATAAGTGAAAAAGAAGAAGCCATAAAGGAGGCCATAATAAAGGTTTTTCAAAGAAAGATGGATGAATTCAAAGAATCCACAAATAAAAACGTGACCAAACTCCAGCAAATGTCCAAAGAAAATAAAGCTTCTGAGCTAACCACTCAAAAGGAAATCAAGGAGATAAAGAAATCCATACATGATCTAAAACAAGGGATGCAAGGCATCAAAAGTGAGCAATTAGAAGCAAGGGAGATGGAAAATAAAGTAGATAGCTTTGATAGCAGGTTAGACATTGCAGAGGAGAGAATTTCCGTGGCTGAAGATAATTTAGGTATTATAAAGAACAGAAAATGAGTCAATCCAAATCTAGGAAATATGAGAGAGCGCTTCAGGAGGTCCAAGATACAATTAGGAAGCCTAATTTAAGGCTAGTTTGTATTGAGGAGGGCGTGGAGAAAGAGGTCAATGGTATTGGAAAGATACTTCAGGGAATCATCTCAGAGAATTTCCCAAATATCCAGAAGGGCAGGCCCATCCAGATACGAGAAGCTTTTAGAACCCCAAACAGACCTGACCAGAAAAGAACATCCCACCGCCACATTGTGATCCGAACTGGATCAATAGAAACGAAAGGAAAGATCCTAAAGGCAGCCAGGGAAAAGGGATCAGTAACCTACAAAGGCAAACCAATCAGAATAACCCCAGATTTCTCAGCAGAGACCATGCAAGCACGAAGTGACTGGAAGCATATATGTCATGCCCTTATATCAAATAACTACCAACCAAGAATACTGTAGCCAGCTAAGCTCTCATTCATAACTGAGGGAACAATAAAGACATTCCATTCCAGGGAAAAGCTGCAACAATATGTCGAAACAAAACCAACACTACAGAGAATTCTCAAAGATGCTCTATACATAGAAAACCAAAATAAATGCAATATAGGGAAAGAAATGGCACCTAAACAGCATACCATCTAAGGACCACAAGAACTGTCAAGACACAGGCCCTACTAAAAGCTTTTAAAAAAGGTAGGAACTAATAAATATCTCTCAATCCTAACTCTCAATATCAATGGACTTAACTCTCCAATTAAACGGCATAGGTTGTCTAGTTGGATCAAAAAGCAAGAGCCATCGTTCTGCTGACTTCAAGAGACACATCTTACCCAAAAACCATCATCTTTTGAAAGTGAGAGGTTGGAATAAACTCTATCAAGCTAACTGCCCCCATAAACAGGCTAGAGTTGCCATCCTCATATCAGATACAATAGACTTCAAACTAAAATTAGTAAGAAAAGACAAAGAAGGTTACTACATACTACTAAAGGGATCTTTCCTCCCGGAAGACATAACAATCCTAAATATTTACACACCCAATCCCGGAGCTCCAAACTTCATCAAGCAAACTTTACTTACACTGAAACCATACATAGATCGAAACACAGTGATTGTTGGTGAGTTTAACACACCACTCTCACCTATGGACAGATCAACAAGGCAAAAACTCAACAGAGAAACCTTAGAACTGAACAACTATATAGACCAACTAGATCTAACAGACATCTGCAGAATATTCCACCCAGTAACACCACAATATACGTTTTTCTCAGCAGCACATGGAACATTTTCCAAAATAGACCACATCTTAGGCCATAAGGCAAACCTGGACAGATTCAGAAACACTGAAATTATTCCATGCACACTCTCAGACCATAAAGGCATCAAATTGGAGATGAACACACATCTCCACCAAAGAAAACCCTGTAACTCATGGAGACTGAACCACACATTGTTGAATCAAAAACAATGGGTAATCGAAGAGATCAGAACAGATATCCAACTGTTTATGATATTTAACAATAAGGAGCACACAAATATCAACTCCTTAGGGACACAACAAAGGCAGTACTCAGAGGAAAATTTATAGCGTGGAGTGCCTACAACAGCAAGTTGGAAAAATGGCAAACCAACTAGTTAATGTCTCACCTTAACCTCCTGGAAAAAGAGCAACAAACCAACCCTAAACCCATTAGGAGAAAGCAAATTATTAAAATCATAGCAGAATAAAATGATTTGGAATAAAAAAAACTATAGAAAGAATCAACAAAACAAGGAGTTGGTTCTTGAAAGAATTAACAAAATTGACAAGCCCTTAGCAAATCTTACCAAAAAAAGAAGAGAACATATCGAAATAAACAAAATCGCAGATGAAAATGGTAATATCACGACAGAAATTACCAAGATCCAGAATATCATGAGGGAATACTTCTCAAACCTTTACGCCAACAAATTTGAGAATCTAGAAGAAATGGATGAATTCCTAGACAATATTAACATACACACACTGAACCAAGAAGAGCTATCCCAACTCAACAGCCCTATTTCAAGCTCTGAAATAGAAATGGAAATTAGACAACTTCCACTTAAAAAGAGCCCAGGGCCAGATGGATTCACAGCTGAATTCTATAAGGTCTTCAAAGCAGAGCTCACACCAATACTCCTCAAGCTCTTCAACGAAACTGAAAATGAAGGTTCTTTACTAAACTGATTCTGTGAAGCCAGCATATCCCTCATCCCCAAACCAGACAGAGATTCATCAAAGAAAGAGATCTATAGACCCATTTCTTTGATGAACATCGATGCAAAACTTCTCAACAAAATACTGCCCAACCGTCTACAACAACTCATCAAAAAAAAATAAACACTATGATCAAACTGGATTCATCACAGGGAGGCAAAGCTGGTTCAACATACACAAATCAATTAATATAATTCAACACATCAACAGGAGCAGGGATAAAATCACATGATTGTCTCAATAGATGCGGAAAAGGCATTTGACAAGATCCAAAACCCCTTTATGTTAAAAGATGTGGAGAAACTAGGAATCCATGGAACATTTCTCAATGTAATAAAGGCTGTGTATGAGAAACCCACTGCTAGTATTATACTTAATGGTGAAAATCTAAAGCCATTCCCTCTAAAATCAGGAACGAGACAAGGATGCCCACTCTCTCCACTCCTTTTTAACATAGTACTAGAATTCCTAGGCAGTGCAATATGGCAAGAAGCAAGCATAAAGGGGATCCAAGTAGGGAAAGAGGAAATAAAACTATCCCTCTTTGCAGATGACATGATTCTGTATTTAAAGAATCCTATAGACTCTACTCCCAAGCTCCTTGAGCTGATTCAAAGCTTTGGAAGGGTAGCAGGCCATAAAATCAACTGCCTTACTTTACGCCAACACTGAGAGGAACGAGGCAATAATCAGGAAAGAAAATCCTTTCACAATAGCCTCAAAGAAAATAAAGTACCTAGCAATTAGCTTAACTAAGAATGTAAAGGACCGTTTAGATGAAAACTTTAAAACCCTAAAAAAGGAAATTAAAGCAGAACTAAGGAAATGGAAAAACCTCCCATGCTCCTGGATTGGAAGAATCAACATTATGAAAATGACAATCTTGCCAAGGGCTATCTACAAATTCAATGTAATACCCATCAAAATCCCAATGTCATTCTTTAAAGACATAGAAGAGGCAATTCAAAATTTCATATGGAATAATAAAAGACCCCGTATAGCAAAAACACTTCTTAGCAGAAAGAACAGCGCTGGAGGAATTTCAATTCCAAACTTAAGGCTCTAGTACAGAGCTATAATTCTCAAAACAGCTTGGTACTGGCACAAGAACAGGCCTGAAGTCCAATGGAGTAGAACTGCGGACCCAGATATTAAACCACAGACCTATGGCCACCTAATCTTTGACCAGGGAGCCAAAACAATAGAATGGAAGAAAGATAGCCTCTTCAACAACTTGTGCTGGCAGAACTGGTTAAACACCTGCAGAAAACTAAAGTTGGATCCTTCTTTGTCACCTTGCACTAGAATTAACTCCAAATGGATCAAAGACGTGGAGGTAAAAGCTGACACACTGAAAAGTTTACAGGAAGGAATAGGAGATACACTAGGCCTCCTTGGTACAGGTCGAAACTTTCTTAATAAGGACCAAGAATCACAACAAATCAGAGAAAGGCTGGATAAGTGGGACTGCATTAAACTGCAGAGCTTTTGTATGGCAACGGATATAGCTAGTAAACTAATCAGGAAGCCTACAGAGTGGGAGAAGATCTTCACCACCCAAACAACGGAACAAGGCCTCATATCTAAAATATATCAACAACTCAAAAAATTGAATCACTCCAAAACTAACCTCCAAAGTAACACCCATCCCATTACAAAATGGGCCAAAGACTTAAAGAGAGTCTTCTCTGAAGAAGAAACAAAAATGGCCTATAGACACATGAAGAAATGCTCAACATCTCTGGTCATAAAAGAAATGCAAATCAAAACAAGTCTAAGATTCCACCTAACTCCAGTTAGAATGGCCAGGATCAGGAAAACGAATGACAACAGATGCTGGAGGGGATATGGTCAGGAGGGATCACTACTACACTGTTGGTGGGAGTGCAAACTCGTTCAACCACTATGGAAAGCAGTGCGGGAGTGCCTCAAAACGCTAAACATACAACTCCCCTATGACCCAGCAATTCCACTACTTGGCATTTACCCAACAATCCAGAAACAAGGGCATACTAAACCCACTAGCACAACAATGTTCATTGCAGCACTATTCACCATAGCAAAGATATGGAACCAACCCAGATGTCCCTCAGTTGATGAGTGGATCAACAAGTTGTGGGATTTGTACACAATGGAATTCTATGCTGCTGTCAGAAAGAATGACAATGCCCCATTTGTTAGGAAACGGAAAGACTTAGAACAAATCATATTAAGTGAAGTAAGCCAGACTCAAAGGAACTTAGGCTCAGTGGTTTCCCTCATTCGTCATAATCAGTAGAAACCTTGGGCTCTACTAGCAGAGATTGGCAATAGAGCAAAAGGCCATATATAAGGCCATATAATGTGAAGCAAATTGAAAGGACCTCCAGGATATTGACACAAAAGCCATATAATGAATGATTGTTGTCCTTAATGTACTATGTTGTCTCTCATCTCGCTTGCTGTCCCTTGGTTATCCCATATTGGTATAGTATCTCACTTTGTTATCTGATATATTGAATTTATTTGTATTTGGATATTTGAAATTTGATAGGGAAGGGGGGAAAACCAAGACGGGTGGGGGGTGTGGGTTTGGAGGGAAATGGGTACCAAGACATGTGAAAGGGTATCAATGTATGTGAATTAATGCACCTTCTATCTGGCAAATATCATCTAACCCTTTTACTAATTACAATGAAAAAATGAAAAAAAAAGAAAGTTGTAGTGTGTGGGGAGGATGATGGGGTCAAATACATTTCTTCTTAGAAATTTACCTCATCTGGTTGCCCTTGATTTTCATGGCCTTCTTCTTAGAGAAAGTTCTGTTATACTGGATTTGTGGCTTGGCAATGATCTAGCATGTACATCTTCGAGTAAGACATCCACAACTTCCATGCCTGAGACTCGAGTTTCCTGACCTTTGGCAACAGCACAGCAACATCTTTCTTCCTCCTGAGCCACAGGCCAAGTGAGCTGGCTTGAGCTGGTTGTTAGTTACAGTGGCTTGGTTACCAGGGTTCCATATTCTGTTCCATTGTGAGGGAGGCAGGGTCACCTTTCAGGGCCCAATGACCAAAGATCCTTGCTCACACAAGACCTCACCAAAGACATACTGGAGGCTGAATCTCTCCTCCAGTCTCACAATATACATGTGGATGTAGTATACAGCACACCTTATTTGTCCAATACCAATGTCTTCCACTAGGCCCAACTACCAGTCTGGTCTCAGGCTCAAGGATCCTTTCTTAGGTAAGATCCAAACTTAAGGGTCAATACTGCCCTCATCCTTTACAAAACATTGGCTTCACAGTGCCTTCTCTGCCTGCATTTTGCCCCTTGTCGAATTTATTTTGTTTTTGCTAGTCTTGGGACTTGACCTCAGAGTGTGAACATTGTTCTTGGGCTTTCTTTAGGCTTTAGCTGTCCCACCGAGCCACAGCACCACTTGCAGCGTTTTCTATGTATGTGGTAATGAGGAATTAAACCTGAGGCTTACTGCTTGGTAGCCAAGGACTCTCCCACTAGGTCAAACACACAGGGCATCTTGCACATATTTTTGACGTCAATCTACTAGGATATTATTAGGTTTCTGTATCCTAATCAATTTTTTCCTGATGATTAGCTTTGCTGTCATGTGTAAAAAATGCAAGAGGGAAAAACACAGAAGAATTAGTGAAATTAAAAAAAAGCATTAGACACAGTTAAGTGTTCATTCTTTGTAGGGGAAAGGATATTTGGATATGATGATGATGATGATGACTTTATAATTACTATGTCAGGGTTGAGAGTTTGGCATAGTGGTAGAGTGCTTGCCTAGCATCCATGAAGATCTGGGTTTGATTGCTCAGTACCACATAGATAGAAAAACTAGATGTGGCACTGTGGCTCAAGTGGCAGAGGGCTAGACTTGAGAAAACCCGAGGACAGTGCTCAGGCCCTGAATTCAAGCCCCAAGACTGGCAGAAAGACAAAAGAAAATAAAAATGCTTTTTACGAGCTAATTCACTCACAGCATTTGCTTCTGAAATCTTCGCTTCTGCATCTTGTGAAATACCCCTTTCCCTCAACGTAGACAAGAAAAACAGATCCATCCTATGGTCCACTGTGAGGCCACTGGTTGGGCTAAGAGCTAGTCGTGCAGCAACACATAAGTTTTATTCTAATACTTTCCAAACTTTGTACTCAAATATGCTACCTACTTACCAACTTATGACAGTTATCCTTATGCTATAACTTTTCTTCATTACTACAATATTCTTACACTCCTACGTTAATCCTCTTGCACCTCCCCTGACCTCTCTCATTCTTTTTTTCTATCTCTGGACCTCTGCTCGTCTTTCAACCCTTATACTGCACGGATCTACACTTGATGGTTGTTGAGCAATATTGTATATGTAGGTGGTTAATTATTCTCTAGGCTCAGAGGGACTTAAAGACAATAGAGATTGGATTGAGAGGCTTATTGTTTTGGATATAAATCGCTTATCAGTGGTTGTATTAGGCTGGTCTGTAAGTGCACAAAAAGAAAGAGTGATAATACCAATCAAAACTTGTGAACATCTAGTGTCTGCCAGCTACAGAGGTCTAGGTTGGTTATATCTGAAAAACTATAATCGTATTTAGTAGTAATCTTGCTCCCATTTTCAAATGGGCAGAACAAGAAACTCAAGAAAAATGTCAAATCAAGAAACAACATCCCCCACCCAATGTAAACAGACAGTGGAACAGTCACTGGCAAACCTAGAGGAGAGTCTTCCAATTGCTACACAAATGCAATTGATAAACATCATTAATGAAAAATGTGAAAATATAAAGAAAGAGATAATGGAGGAAACCATAGCTAAACAAGAGGAAAGCAAAAACAAGGTGATAAGTGAAAAAGGAGAAGCCATAAAGGAGGCCATAATAAAGGTTTTTCAAAGAAAGATGGATGAATTCAAAGAATCCACAAATAAAAACGTGACCAAACTCCAGCAAATGTCCAAAGAAAATAAAGCTACTGAGCTAACCACTCAAAAGGAAATCAAGGAGATAAAGAAATCCATACATGATCTAAAACAAGGGATGCAAGGCATCAAAAGTGAGCAATTAGAAGCAAGGGAGATGAAAAATAAAGTAGATAACTTTGATAGCAGGTTAGACATTGCAGAGGAGAGAATTTCCGTGGCTGAAGATAATTTAGGTATTATAAAGAACAGAAAATGAGTCAATCCAAATCTAGGAAATATGAGAGAGCGCTTCAGGAGGTCCAAGATACAATTAGGAAGCCTAATTTAAGGCTAGTTTGTATTGAGGAGGGCGTGGAGAAAGAGGTCAATGGTATTGGAAAGATACTTCAGGGAATCATCTCAGAGAATTTCCCAAGTATCCAGAAGGGCAGGCCCATCCAGATACGAGAAGCTTTTAGAACCCCAAACAGACCTGACCAGAAAAGAACATCCCACCGCCACATTGTGATCCGAACTGGATCAATAGAAACGAAAGGAAAGATCCTAAAGGCAGCCAGGGAAAAGGGATCAGTAACCTACAAAGGCAAACCAATCAGAATAACCCCAGATTTCTCAGCAGAGACCATGCAAGCACGAAGTGACTGGAAGCATATATGTCATGCCCTTATATCAAATAACTACCAACCAAGAATACTGTAGCCAGCTAAGCTCTCATTCATAACTGAGGGAAAAATAAAAACATTCCATTCCAGGGAAAAGCTGCAACAATATGTCGAAACAAAACCAACACTACAGAGAATTCTCAAAGATGCTCTATACATAGAAAACCAAAATAAATGCAATATAGGGAAAGAAATGGCACCTAAACAGCATACCATCTAAGGACCACAAGAACTGTCAAGACACAGGCCCTACTAAAAGCTTTTAAAAATGGTAGGAACTAATAAATATCTCTCAATCCTAACTCTCAATATCAATGGACTTAACTCTCCAATTAAACGGCATAGGTTGTCTAGTTGGATCAAAAAGCAAGAGCCATCGTTATGCTGACTTCAAGAGACACATCTTACCCAAAAACAATCATCTTTTGAAAGTGAGAGGTTGGAATAAACTCTATCAAGCTAACTGCCCCCATGAACAGGCTAGAGTTGCCATCCTCATATCAGATACAATAGACTTCAAACTAAAATTAGTAAGAAAAGACAAAGAAGGTTACTACATACTACTAAAGGGATCTTTCCTCCCGGAAGACATAACAATCCTAAATATTTACACACCCAATCCCGGAGATCCAAACTTCATCAAGCAAACTTTACTTACACTGAAACCATACATAGATCGAAACACAGTGATTGTTGGTGAGTTTAACACACCACTCTCACCTATGGACAGATCAACAAGGCAAAAACTCAACAGAGAAACCTTAGAACTGAACAACTATATAGACCAACTAGATCTAACAGACATCTGCAGAATATTCCACCCAGTAACACCACAATATACGTTTTTCTCAGCAGCACATGGAACATTTTCCAAAATAGACCACATCTTAGGCCATAAATCAAACCTGGACAGATTCAGAAACACTGAAATTATTCCATGCACACTCTCAGACCATAAAGGCATCAAATTGGAGCTGAACACACATCTCCACCAAAGAAAACCCTGTAACTCATGGAGACTGAACCACACATTTTTGAATCAAAAACAATGGGTAATCGAAGAGATCAGAACAGATATCCAACTGTTTATGAAATTTAACAATAAGGAGCACACAAATATCAACTCCTTAGGGACACAACAAAGGCAGTACTCAGAGGAAAATTTATAGCGTGGAGTGCCTACAACAGCAAGTTGGAAAAATGGCAAACCAACTAGTTAATGTCTCACCTTAACCTCCTGGAAAAAGAGCAACAAACCCACCCTAAACCCATTAGGAGAAAGCAAATTATTAAAATCAAAGCAGAATTAAATGATTTGGAATAACAAAAAACTATAGAAAGAATCAACAAAACAAGGAGTTGGTTCTTGAAAGAATTAACAAAATTGACAAGCCCTTAGCAAATCTTACCAAAAAAAGAAGAGAGCATATCGAAATAAACATAATCACAGATGAAAATGGTAATATCACGACAGAAATTACCAAGATCCAGAATATCATGAGGGAATACTTCTCAAACCTTTACGCCAACAAATTTGAGAATCTAGAAGAAATGGATGAATTCCTAGACAATATTAACACACCCACACTGAACCAAGAAGAGCTAACCCAACTCAACAGGCCTATTTCAAGCTCTGAAATAGAAATGGAAATTAGACAACTTCCACTTAAAAAGAGCCCAGGGCCAGATGGATTCACAGCTGAATTCTATAAAGTCTTCAAAGCAGAGCTCACACCAATACTCCTCAAGCTCTTCAACGAAACTGAAAATGAAGGTTCTTTACTAAACTGATTCTGTGAAGCCAGCATATCCCTCATCCCCAAACCAGACAGAGATTCATCAAAGAAAGAGATCTATAGACCCATTTCTTTGATGAACATCGATGCAAAACTTCTCAACAAAATACTGCCCAACCGTCTACAACAACTCATCAAAAAAATATACACTATGATCAAACTGGATTCATCACAGGAAGGCAAAGCTGGTTCAACATACACAAATCAATTAATATAATTCAACACATCAACAGGAGCAGGGATAAAATCACATGATTGTCTCAATAGATGCGGAAAAGGCATTTGACAAGATCCAAAACCCCTTTATGTTAAAAGATGTGGAGAAACTAGGAATCCATGGAACACTTCTCAATGTAATAAAGGCAGTGTATGAGAAACACACTGCTAGTATTATACTTAATGGTGAAAATCTAAAGCCATTCCCTCTAAAATCAGGAACGAGACAAGGATGCCCACTCTCTCCACTCCTTTTTAACATAGTACTAGAATTCCTAGGCAGTGCAATATGGCAAGAAGCAAGCATAAAGGGGATCCAAGTAGGGAAAGAGGAAATAAAACTATCCCTCTTTGCAGATGACATGATTCTGTATTTAAAGAATCCTATAGACTCTACTCCCAAGCTCCTTGAGCTGATTCAAAGCTTTGGAAGGGTAGCAGGCCATAAAATCAACCCTCACAAATCAACTGCCTTACTTTACGCCAACACTGAGAGGAACGAGGCAATAATCAGGAAAGAAAATCCTTTCACAATAGCCTCAAAGAAAATAAAGTACCTAGCAATTAGCTTAACTAAGAATGTAAAGGACCGTTTAGATGAAAACTTTAAAACCCTAAAAAAGGAAATTAAAGCAGAACTAAGGAAATGGAAAAACCTCCCATGCTCCTGGATTGGAAGAATCAACATTGTGAAAATGACAATCTTGCCAAGGGCTATCTACAAATTCAATGTAATACCCATCAACATCCCAATGTCATTCTTTAAAGACATAGAAGAGGCAATTCAAAATTTCATATGGAATAAAAAAAGACCCCGTATAGCAAAAACACTTCTTAGCAGAAAGAACAGCGCTGGAGGAATTTCAATTCCAAACTTAAGGCTCTATTACAGAGCTATAATTCTCAAAACAGCTTGGTACTGGCACAAGAACAGGCCTGAAGTCCTATGGAGTAGAACTGCGGACCCAGATATTAAACCACAGACCTATGGCCACCTAATCTTTGACCAGGGAGCCAAAAAAATAGAATGGAAGAAAGATAGACTCTTCAACAAGTTCTGCTGGCAGAACTGGTTAAACACCTGCAGAAAACTAAAGTTGGATCCTTCTTTGTCACCTTGCACTAGAATTAACTCCAAATGGATCAAAGACGTGGAGGTAAAAGCTGACACACTGAAAAGTTTACAGGAAGGAATAGGAGATACACTATGCCTCCTTGGTACAGGTCGAAACTTTCTTAATAAGGATCAAGAATCACAACAAATCAGAGAAAGGCTGGATAAGTGGGACTGCATTAAACTGCATAGCTTTTGTATGGCAACGGATATAGCTAGTAAACTAATCAGGAAGCCTACAGAGTGGGAGAAGATCTTCACCACCCTAACAACGGAACAAGGCCTCATATCTAAAATATATCAACAACTCAAAAAATTGAATCACTCCAAAACTAACCTCCAAAGTAACACCCATCCCATTACAAAATGGGCCAAAGACTTAAAGAGAGTCTTCTCTGAAGAAGAAACAAAAATGGCCTATAGACACATGAAGAAATGCTCCACATCTCTGATCATGAAAGAAATGCAAATCAAAACAACTCTAAGATTCCACGTCACTCCAGTGAGAATGCCAGGATCAGGAAAACGAATGACAACAGATGCTGGAGGGGATGTGGTCAGGAGGGATCACTACTACACTGTTGGTGGGAGTGCAAACTCGTTCAACCGCTATGGAAAGCAGTGCGGCAGTGCCTCAAAACGCTAAACATACAACTCCCCTATGACCCAGCAATTCCAGTACTTGGCATTTACCCAACAATCCAGAAACAAGGGCATACTAAACCCACTAGCACAACAATGTTCATTGCAGCACTATTCACCATAGCAAAGATATGGAACCAACCCAGATGTCCCTCAGTTGATGAGTGGATCAACAAGTTGTGGGATTTGTATACAATGGAATTCTATGCTGCTGTCAGAAAGAATGACATCGCCCCATTTGTTAGGAAATGGAAAGACTTAGAACAAATCATATTAAGTGAAGTAAGCCAGACTCAAAGGAACTTAGGCTCAGTGGTTTCCCTCATTCGTCATAATCAGTAGAAACCTTGGGCTCTACTAGCAGAGATTGGCAATAGTGCAAAAGGCCATATATAAGGCCATATAATGTGAAGCAAATTGAAAGGACCTCCAGGATATTGACACAAAAGCCATATAATGAATGATTGTTGTCCTTAATGTACTATGTTGTCTCTCATCTCGCTTGCTGTCCCTTGGTTATCCCATATTGGTATAGTATCTCACTTTGTTATCTGATATATTGAATTTATTTGTATTTGGATATTTGAAATTTGATAGGGAAGGGGGGAAAACCAAGACGGTTGGGGGGTGTGGGGTTGGAGGGAAATGGGTACCAAGACATGTGAAAGGGTATCAATGTATGTGAATTAATGCACCTTCTATCTGGCAAATATCATCTAACCCTTTTACTAATTACAATGAAAAAATGAAAAAAAAGAAAGTTGTAGTGTGTGGGGAGGATGATGGGGTCAAATACATTTCTTCTTAGAAATTTACCTCATCTGGTTGCCCTTGATTTTCATGGCCTTCTTCTTAGAGAAAGTTCTGTTATACTGGATTTGTGGCTTGGCAATGATCTAGCATGTACATCTTCGAGTAAGACATCCACAACTTCCATGCCTGAGACTCGAGTTTCCAGACCTTTGGGAACAGCACAGCAACATCTTTCTTCCTCCTGAGCCACAGGCCAAGTGAGCTGGCTTGAGCTGGTTGTTAGTTACAGTGGCTTGGTTACCAGGGTTCCATATTCTGTTCCATTGTGAGGGAGGCAGGGTCACCTTTCAGGGCCCAATGACCAAAGATCCTTGCTCACACAAGACCTCACCAAAGACATACTGGAGGCTGAATCTCTCCTCCAATCTCACAATATACATGTGGATGTAGTAAACAGCACACCTTATTTGTCCAATCCCAATGTCTTCCACTAGGCCCAACTACCAGTCTGGTCTCAGGCTCAAGGAGCCTTTCTTAGGTAAGATCCAAACTTAAGGGTCAATATTGCCCTCATCCTTTACAAAACATTGGCTTCACAGTGCCTTCTCTGCCTGCATTTTGCCGCTTGTCGAATTTTTTTTGTTTTTGCTAGTCTTGGGACTTGACCTCAGAGTGTGAACATTGTTCTTGGGCTTTCTTCAGGCTTTAGCTGTCCCACCGAGCCACAGCACCACTTGCAGCGTTTTCTATGTATGTGGTAATGAGGAATCAAACCTGAGGCTTACTGCTTGGTAGCCAAGGACTCTCCCACTAGGTCAAACACACAGGGCATCTTGCACATATTTTTGACGTCAATCTACTAGGATATTATTAGGTTTCTGTATCCTAATCAATTTTTTCCTGATGATTAGCTTTGCTGTCATGTGTAAAAAATGCAAGAGGGAAAAACACAGAAGAATTAGTGAAATTAAAAAAAAGCATTAGACACAGTTAAGTGTTCATTCTTTGTAGGGGAAAGGATATTTGGATATGATGATGATGATGATGACTTTATAATTACTATGTCAGGGTTGAGAGTTTGGCATAGTGGTAGAGTGCTTGCCTAGCATCCATGAAGATCTGGGTTTGATTGCTCAGTACCACATAGATAGAAAATCTAGATGTGGCACTGTGGCTCAAGTGGCAGAGGGCTAGACTTGAGAAAACCCGAGGACAGTGCTCAGGCCCTGAATTCAAGCCCCAAGACTGGCAGAAAGATAAAAGAAAATAAAAATGCTTTTTACGAGCTAATTCACTCACAGCATTTGCTTCTGAAATCTTCGCTTCTGCATCTTGTGAAATACCCCTTTCCCTCAACGTAGACAAGAAAAACAGATCCATCCCATGGTCCACTGTGAGGCCACTGGTTGGGCTAAGAGCTAGTCGTGCAGCAACACATAAGTTTTATTCTAATACTTTCCAAACTTTGTACTCAAATATGCTACCTACTTACCAACTTATGTCAGTTATCCTTATGCTATACCTTTTCTTCATTACTACAATATTCTTACACTCCTACGTTAATCCTCTTGCACCTCCCCTGACCTCTCTCATTCTTTTTTTCTATCTCTGGACCTCTGCTCGTCTTTCAACCCTTATACTGCACGAATCTACACTTGATGGCTGTTGAGCAATATTGTATATGTAGGTGGTTAATTATTCTCTAGGCTCAGAGGGACTTAAAGACAATAGAGATTGGATTGAGAGGCTTATTGTTTTGGATATAAATCGCTTATCAGTGGTTGTATTAGGCTGGTCTGTAAGTGCACAAAAAGAAAGAGTGATAATACCAATCGAAACTTGTGAACATCTAGTGTCTGCCAGCGAGAGAGGTCTAGGTTGGTTATATCTGAAAAACTATAATCGTATTTAGTAGTAATCTTGCTCCCATTTTCAAATGGGCAGAACAAGAAACTCAAGAAAAATGTCAAATCAAGAAACAACATCCCCCACCCAATGTAAACAGACAATGGAACAGTCACTGGCAAACCTAGAGGAGAGTCTTCCAATTGCTACACAAATGCAATTGATAAACATCATTAATGAAAAATGTGAAAATATAAAGAAAGAGATAATGGAGGAAGCCATACCTGAACAAGAGGAAAGCAAAAACAAGGTGATAAGTGAAAAAGGAGAAGCCATAAAGGAGGCCATAATAAAGGTTTTTCAAAGAAAGATGGATGAATTCAAAGAATCCACAAATAAAAACGTGACCAAACTCCAGCAAATGTCCAAAGCAAATAAAGCTACTGAGCTAACCACTCAAAAGGAAATCAAGGAGATAAAGAAATCCATACATGATCTAAAACAAGGGATGCAAGGCATCAAAAGTGAGCAATTAGAAGCAAGGGAGATGAAAAATAAAGTAGATAATTTTGATAGCAGGTTAGACATTGCAGAGGAGAGAATTTCCGTGGCTGAAGATAATTTAGGTATTATAAAGAACAGAAAATGAGTCAATCCAAATCTAGGAAATATGAGAGAGCGCTTCAGGAGGTCCAAGATACAATTAGGAAGCCTAATTTAAGGCTAGTTTGTATGGAGGAGAGCGTGGAGAAAGAGGTAAATGGTATTGGAAATATACTTCAGGGAATCATCTCAGAGAATTTCCCAAATATCCAGAAGGGCAGGCCCATCCAGATACGAGAAGCTTTTAGAACCCCAAAAAGACCTGACCAGAAAAGAACATCCCACCGCCACATTGTGATCCGAACTGGATCAATAGAAACGAAAGGAAAGATCCTAAAGGCAGCCAGGGAAAAGGGATCAGTAACCTACAAAGGCAAACCAATCAGAATAACCCCAGATTTCTCAGCAGAGACCACGCAAGCACGAAGTGACTGGAAGCATATATGTCATGCCCTTATATCAAATAACTACCAACCAAGAATACTGTAGCTGGCTAAGCTCTCATTCATAACTGAGGGAAAAATAAAAACATTCCATTCCAGGAAAAAGCTGCAACAATATGTCGAAACAAAACCAACACTACAGAGAATTCTCAAAGATGCTCTATACATAGAAAACCAAAATAAATGCAATATAGGGAAAGAAATGGCACCTAAACAGCATACCATCTAAGGACCACAAGAACTGTCAAGACACAGGCCCTACTAAAAGCTTTTAAAAATGGTAGGAACTAATAAATATCTCTCAATCCTAACTCTCAATATCAATGGACTTAACTCTCCAATTAAACGGCATAGGTTGTCTAGTTGGATCAAAAAGCAAGAGCCATCGTTCTCCTGACTTCAAGAGACACATCTTACCCAAAAACAATCATCTTTTGAAAGTGAGAGGTTGGAATAAACTCTATCAAGCTAACTGCCCCCATAAACAGGCTAGAGTTGCCATCCTCATATCAGATACAATAGACTTCAAACTAAAATTAGTAAGAAAAGACAAAGAAGGTTACTACATACTACTAAAGGGATCTTTCCTCCCGGAAGACATAACAATCCTAAATATTTACACACCCAATCCCGGAGCTCCAAACTTCATCAAGCAAACTTTACTTACACTGAAACCATACATAGATCGAAACACAGTGATTGTTGGTGAGTTTAACACACCACTCTCACCTATGGACAGATCAACAAGGCAAAAACTCAACAGAGAAACCTTAGAACTGAACAACTATATAGACCAACTAGATCTAACAGACATCTGCAGAATATTCCACCCAGTAACACCACAATATACGTTTTTCTCAGCAGCACATGGAACATTTTCCAAAATAGACCACATCTTAGGCCATAAAGCAAACCTGGACAGATTCAGAAACACTGAAATTATTCCATGCACACTCTCAGACCATAAAGCCATCAAATTGGATCGAAAACCCTGTAACTAATGGAGACTGAACAACACATTGCTGTATCAAAAACAATGGGTAATCAAAGAGATCAGAACAGATATCCAACTGTTTATGAAATTTAACAATAAGGAGCACACAAATATCAACTCCTTAGGGACACAACAAAGGCAGTACTCAGAGGAAAATTTATAGCACTGAGTGCCTACAACAGCAAGTTGGAAAAATGGCAAACCAACTAGTTAATGTTTCACCTTAACCTCCTGGAAAAAGAGCAACAAACCAACCCTAAACCCATTAGGAGAAAGCAAATTGTTAAAATCAAAGCAGAATTAAATGATTTGGAATAAAAAAAATCTATAGAAAGAATCAACAAAACAAGGAGTTGGTTCTTTGAAAGAATTAACAAAATTGACAAGCCCTTAGCAAATCTTACCAAAAAAAGGAGAGAGCATATCGAAATAAACAAAATCGCAGATGAAAATGGTAATATCATGACAGAAATTACCAAGATCCAGAATATCATGAGGGAATACTTTTGAAAACTTTACGCCAACAAATTTGAGAATCTAGTAGAAATGGATGAATTCCTAGACAATATTAACACACCCACACTGAACCAAGAAGAGCTAACCCAACTCAACAGGCCTATTTCAAGCTCTGAAATAGAAATGGAAATTAGACAACTTCCACTTAAAAAGAGCCCAGGGCCAGATGGATTCACAGCTGAATTCTATAAGGTCTTTAAAGCAGAGCTCACACCAATACACCTCAAACTCTTCAAAGAAATTGAAAATGAAGGTTCTTTACCAAACTCATTCTGTGAAGCCAGTATATCCCTCATCCCCAAACCAGACAGAGATTCATCAAAGAAAGAGAACTATAGACCCATTTCTTTGATGAACATCGATGCAAAACTTCTCAACAAAATACTGGCCAACCGTCTACAACAACTCATCAAAAAAATTATACACTATGATCAAACTGGATTCATCACAGGGAGGCAAAGCTGGTTCAATATACACAAATCAATTAATATAATGCAACACATCAACAGGAGCAAGGACAAAAATCACATGATTGTCTCAATAGATGCGGAAAAGGCATTTGACAAGATCCAAAACCCCTTTATGTTAAAAGATGTGGAGAAACTAGGAATCCATGGAACATTTCTCAATGTAATAAAGGCAGTGTATGAGAAACCCACTGCTAGTAGTATACTTAATGGTGAAAATCTAAAGCCATTCCCTCTAAAATCAGGAACAAGACAAGGATGCCCACTCTCTACACTCCTTTTTAACATAGTACAAGAATTCCTAGGCAGTGCAATCAGGCAAGAAGCAAGCATAAAGGGGATCAAAGTAGGGAAAGAGGAAATAAAACTATCCCTCTTTGCAGATGACATGATTCTGTATTTAAAGAATCCTATAGACTGTAGTCCCAAGCTCCTTGAGCTGATTCAAAGCTTTGGAAGGGTAGCAGGCCATAAAATCAACCCTCACAAATCAACTGCCTTCCTTTACACCAACAGTGAGAGGAACGTGGCAATAATCGGGAAAGAAACTCGTTTCACAATAGCCTCAAAGAAAATAAAGTACCTAGGAATTAGCTTAACTAAGAATGTAAAGGACCGTTTAGATGAAAACTTTAAAAATCTAAAAAAAGAAATTAAAGCAGAACTAAGGAAATGGAAAAACCTCCCATGCTCCTGGATTGGAAGAATCAACATTGTCAAAATGACAATCTTGCCAAGGGCTATCTACAAATTCAATGCAATACCCATCAACATCCCAATGTCATTCTTTAAAGAAATAGAAGAGGCAATTCAGAATTTCATATGGAATAATAACAGACCCCGCAGAGCAAAAACACTTCTTAGCAGAAAGAACAGCGCTGGAGGAATTTCAATTAAAAACTTTAGACTCTATTACAGAGCAATAATTCTCGAAACAGCTTGGTACTGGCACAAGAACAGGCCTGAAGTCCAATGGAATAGAACTGCGGACCCTGATATTAAACCACAGACCTATGGCCAAACATAGAATGGAAGAAAGATAGCCTCTTCAACAAGTTGTGCTGGCAGAACTAGTTAAGCACTTGCAGAAAACTAAATTTGGAACCTTCTTTGTCACCTTGCACTAGAATTAACTCCAAATGGATCAAAGACCTGGAGGTAAAGGCTGACACACTGAAAAGTTTACAGGAAGGAATAGGAGATACACTAGGCCTCCTTGGCACAGGTCGAAACTTTCTTAATAAGGACCAAGAATCACAACAAATCAGAGAAAGGCTGGATAAGTGGGACTGCATTAAACTGCAGAGCTTTTGTATGGCAAGGGATATAGCTAGTAAACTAATCAGGAAGCGTACAGAGTAGGAGAAGAACTTCACCAACCAAAAAACGGACAAAGGCCTCATATCTAAATATATCAACAACTCTAAAAATTAAACCACTCCAAAAGTAACCTCCAAAGTAACACCCATCCCATTAAGAAATGGGCAAAAGACTTAAAGAGAGTCTTCTCTGAAGAAGAAACAAAAATGGCCTACAGACACATGAAGAAATGCTCCATATCTCTGGTCATAAAAGAAATGCAAATCAAAACAACTCTAAGATTCCACCTCATTCCAGTCAGAATGGCCAGGTTCAGGAAAACGAATGACAACAGATGCTGGAGGGGATGTGGCCAGGAGGGATCATTACTACACTGTTGGTGGGAGTGCAAACTCGTTCAACCACTATGGAAAGCAGTGTGGCACTGCCTCAAAAGGCTAAACATAGAACTCCCCTATGACCCAGCAATTCCACTACTTGGCATTTACCCAACAATCCAGAAACAAGGGCATACTAAACCCACTAGCACAACAATGTTCATTGCAGCACTATTCACCATAGCAAAGATATGGAACCAACCCAGATGTCCCTCAGTTGATGAGTGGATCAACAAGTTGTGGGATTTGTACACAATGGAATTCTATGCTGCTGTCAGAAAGAATGACATCGCCCCATTTGTTAGGAAATGGAAAGACTTAGAACAAATCATATTAAGTGAAGTAAGCCAGACTCAAAGGAACTTAGGCTCAGTGGTTTCCTTCATTCGTCATAATCAGTAGAAACCTTGGGCTCTACTAGCAGAGATTGGCAATAGAGCAAAAGGCCATATATAAGGCCATATAATGTGAAGCAAATTGAAAGGACCTCCAGGATATTGACACAAAAGCCATATAATGAATGATTGTTGTCCTTAATGTACTATGTTGTCTCTCATCTCGCTTGCTGTCCCTTGGTTATCCCATATTGGTATAGTATCTCACTTTGTTATCTGATATATTGAATTTATTTGTATTTGGATATTTGAAATTTGATAGGGAAGGGGGGAAAACCAAGACGGTTGGGGGGTGTGGGGTTGGAGGGAAATGGGTACCAAGACATGTGAAAGGGTATCAATGTATGTGAATTAATGCACCTTCTATCTGGCAAATATCATCTAACCCTTTTACTAATTACAATGAAAAAATGAAAAAAAAGAAAGTTGTAGTGTGTGGGGAGGATGATGGGGTCAAATACATTTCTTCTTAGAAATTTACCTCATCTGGTTGCCCTTGATTTTCATGGCCTTCTTCTTAGAGAAAGTTCTGTTATACTGGATTTGTGGCTTGGCAATGATCTAGCATGTACATCTTCGAGTAAGACATCCACAACTTCCATGCCTGAGACTCGAGTTTCCAGACCTTTGGGAACAGCACAGCAACATCTTTCTTCCTCCTGAGCCACAGGCCAAGTGAGCTGGCTTGAGCTGGTTGTTAGTTACAGTGGCTTGGTTACCAGGGTTCCATATTCTGTTCCATTGTGAGGGAGGCAGGGTCACCTTTCAGGGCCCAATGACCAAAGATCCTTGCTCACACAAGACCTCACCAAAGACATACTGGAGGCTGAATCTCTCCTCCAGTCTCACAATATACATGTGGATGTAGTATACAGCACACCTTATTTGTCCAATCCCAATGTCTTCCACTAGGCCCAACTACCAGTCTGGTCTCAGGCTCAAGGAGCCTTTCTTAGGTAAGATCCAAACTTAAGGGTCAATATTGCCCTCATCCTTTACAAAACATTGGCTTCACAGTGCCTTCTCTGCCTGCATTTTGCCGCTTGTCGAATTTTTTTTGTTTTTGCTAGTCTTGGGACTTGACCTCAGAGTGTGAACATTGTTCTTGGGCTTTCTTCAGGCTTTAGCTGTCCCACCGAGCCACAGCACCACTTGCAGCGTTTTCTATGTATGTGGTAATGAGGAATCAAACCTGAGGCTTACTGCTTGGTAGCCAAGGACTCTCCCACTAGGTCAAACACACAGGGCATCTTGCACATATTTTTGACGTCAATCTACTAGGATATTATTAGGTTTCTGTATCCTAATCAATTTTTTCCTGATGATTAGCTTTGCTGTCATGTGTAAAAAATGCAAGAGGGAAAAACACAGAAGAATTAGTGAAATTAAAAAAAAGCATTAGACACAGTTAAGTGTTCATTCTTTGTAGGGGAAAGGATATTTGGATATGATGATGATGATGATGACTTTATAATTACTATGTCAGGGTTGAGAGTTTGGCATAGTGGTAGAGTGCTTGCCTAGCATCCATGAAGATCTGGGTTTGATTGCTCAGTACCACATAGATAGAAAATCTAGATGTGGCACTGTGGCTCAAGTGGCAGAGGGCTAGACTTGAGAAAACCCGAGGACAGTGCTCAGGCCCTGAATTCAAGCCCCAAGACTGGCAGAAAGATAAAAGAAAATAAAAATGCTTTTTACGAGCTAATTCACTCACAGCATTTGCTTCTGAAATCTTCGCTTCTGCATCTTGTGAAATACCCCTTTCCCTCAACGTAGACAAGAAAAACAGATCCATCCCATGGTCCACTGTGAGGCCACTGGTTGGGCTAAGAGCTAGTCGTGCAGCAACACATAAGTTTTATTCTAATACTTTCCAAACTTTGTACTCAAATATGCTACCTACTTACCAACTTATGTCAGTTATCCTTATGCTATACCTTTTCTTCATTACTACAATATTCTTACACTCCTACGTTAATCCTCTTGCACCTCCCCTGACCTCTCTCATTCTTTTTTTCTATCTCTGGACCTCTGCTCGTCTTTCAACCCTTATACTGCACGAATCTACACTTGATGGCTGTTGAGCAATATTGTACATGTAGGTGGTTAATTATTCTCTAGGCTCAGAGGGACTTAAAGACAATAGAGATTGGATTGAGAGGCTTATTGTTTTGGATATAAATCGCTTATCAGTGGTTGTATTAGGCTGGTCTGTAAGTGCACAAAAAGAAAGAGTGATAATACCAATCGAAACTTGTGAACATCTAGTGTCTGCCAGCGAGAGAGGTCTAGGTTGGTTATATCTGAAAAACTATAATCGTATTTAGTAGTAATCTTGCTCCCATTTTCAAATGGGCAGAACAAGAAACTCAAGAAAAATGTCAAATCAAGAAACAACATCCCCCACCCAATGTAAACAGACAATGGAACAGTCACTGGCAAACCTAGAGGAGAGTCTTCCAATTGCTACACAAATGCAATTGATAAACATCATTAATGAAAAATGTGAAAATATAAAGAAAGAGATAATGGAGGAAGCCATACCTGAACAAGAGGAAAGCAAAAACAAGGTGATAAGTGAAAAAGGAGAAGCCATAAAGGAGGCCATAATAAAGGTTTTTCAAAGAAAGATGGATGAATTCAAAGAATCCACAAATAAAAACGTGACCAAACTCCAGCAAATGTCCAAAGCAAATAAAGCTACTGAGCTAACCACTCAAAAGGAAATCAAGGAGATAAAGAAATCCATACATGATCTAAAACAAGGGATGCAAGGCATCAAAAGTGAGCAATTAGAAGCAAGGGAGATGAAAAATAAAGTAGATAATTTTGATAGCAGGTTAGACATTGCAGAGGAGAGAATTTCCGTGGCTGAAGATAATTTAGGTATTATAAAGAACAGAAAATGAGTCAATCCAAATCTAGGAAATATGAGAGAGCGCTTCAGGAGGTCCAAGATACAATTAGGAAGCCTAATTTAAGGCTAGTTTGTATGGAGGAGAGCGTGGAGAAAGAGGTAAATGGTATTGGAAATATACTTCAGGGAATCATCTCAGAGAATTTCCCAAATATCCAGAAGGGCAGGCCCATCCAGATACGAGAAGCTTTTAGAACCCCAAACAGACCTGACCAGAAAAGAACATCCCACCGCCACATTGTGATCCGAACTGGATCAATAGAAACGAAAGGAAAGATCCTAAAGGCAGCCAGGGAAAAGGGATCAGTAACCTACAAAGGCAAACCAATCAGAATAACCCCAGATTTCTCAGCAGAGACCACGCAAGCACGAAGTGACTGGAAGCATATATGTCATGCCCTTATATCAAATAACTACCAACCAAGAATACTGTAGCTGGCTAAGCTCTCATTCATAACTGAGGGAAAAATAAAAACATTCCATTCCAGGAAAAAGCTGCAACAATATGTCGAAACAAAACCAACACTACAGAGAATTCTCAAAGATGCTCTATACATAGAAAACCAAAATAAATGCAATATAGGGAAAGAAATGGCACCTAAACAGCATACCATCTAAGGACCACAAGAACTGTCAAGACACAGGCCCTACTAAAAGCTTTTAAAAATGGTAGGAACTAATAAATATCTCTCAATCCTAACTCTCAATATCAATGGACTTAACTCTCCAATTAAACGGCATAGGTTGTCTAGTTGGATCAAAAAGCAAGAGCCATCGTTCTCCTGACTTCAAGAGACACATCTTACCCAAAAACAATCATCTTTTGAAAGTGAGAGGTTGGAATAAACTCTATCAAGCTAACTGCCCCCATAAACAGGCTAGAGTTGCCATCCTCATATCAGATACAATAGACTTCAAACTAAAATTAGTAAGAAAAGACAAAGAAGGTTACTACATACTACTAAAGGGATCTTTCCTCCCGGAAGACATAACAATCCTAAATATTTACACACCCAATCCCGGAGCTCCAAACTTCATCAAGCAAACTTTACTTACACTGAAACCATACATAGATCGAAACACAGTGATTGTTGGTGAGTTTAACACACCACTCTCACCTATGGACAGATCAACAAGGCAAAAACTCAACAGAGAAACCTTAGAACTGAACAACTATATAGACCAACTAGATCTAACAGACATCTGCAGAATATTCCACCCAGTAACACCACAATATACGTTTTTCTCAGCAGCACATGGAACATTTTCCAAAATAGACCACATCTTAGGCCATAAAGCAAACCTGGACAGATTCAGAAACACTGAAATTATTCCATGCACACTCTCAGACCATAAAGCCATCAAATTGGATCGAAAACCCTGTAACTAATGGAGACTGAACAACACATTGCTGTATCAAAAACAATGGGTAATCAAAGAGATCAGAACAGATATCCAACTGTTTATGAAATTTAACAATAAGGAGCACACAAATATCAACTCCTTAGGGACACAACAAAGGCAGTACTCAGAGGAAAATTTATAGCACTGAGTGCCTACAACAGCAAGTTGGAAAAATGGCAAACCAACTAGTTAATGTTTCACCTTAACCTCCTGGAAAAAGAGCAACAAACCAACCCTAAACCCATTAGGAGAAAGCAAATTGTTAAAATCAAAGCAGAATTAAATGATTTGGAATAAAAAAAATCTATAGAAAGAATCAACAAAACAAGGAGTTGGTTCTTTGAAAGAATTAACAAAATTGACAAGCCCTTAGCAAATCTTACCAAAAAAAGGAGAGAGCATATCGAAATAAATAAAATCGCAGATGAAAATGGTAATATCATGACAGAAATTACCAAGATCCAGAATATCATGAGGGAATACTTTTGAAAACTTTACGCCAACAAATTTGAGAATCTAGTAGAAATGGATGAATTCCTAGACAATATTAACACACCCACACTGAACCAAGAAGAGCTAACCCAACTCAACAGGCCTATTTCAAGCTCTGAAATAGAAATGGAAATTAGACAACTTCCACTTAAAAAGAGCCCAGGGCCAGATGGATTCACAGCTGAATTCTATAAGGTCTTTAAAGCAGAGCTCACACCAATACACCTCAAACTCTTCAACGAAATTGAAAATGAAGGTTCTTTTCCAAACTCATTCTGTGAAGCCAGTATATCCCTCATCCCCAAACCAGACAGAGATTCATCAAAGAAAGAGAACTATAGACCCATTTCTTTGATGAACATCGATGCAAAACTTCTCAACAAAATACTGGCCAACCGTCTACAACAACTCATCAAAAAAATTATACACTATGATCAAACTGGATTCATCACAGGGAGGCAAAGCTGGTTCAATATACACAAATCAATTAATATAATGCAACACATCAACAGGAGCAAGGACAAAAATCACATGATTGTCTCAATAGATGCGGAAAAGGCATTTGACAATATCCAAAACCCCTTTATGTTAAAAGATGTGGAGAAACTAGGAATCCATGGAACATTTCTCAATGTAATAAAGGCAGTGTATGAGAAACCCACTGCTAGTACTATACTTAATGGTGAAAATCTAAAGCCATTCCCTCTAAAATCAGGAACAAGACAAGGATGCCCACTCTCTACACTCCTTTTTAACATAGTACAAGAATTCCTAGGCAGTGCAATAAGGCAAGAAGCAAGCATAAAGGGGATCAAAGTAGGGAAAGAGGAAATAAAACTATCCCTCTTTGCAGATGACATGATTCTGTATTTAAAGAATCCTATAGACTGTAGTCCCAAGGTCCTTGAGCTGATTCAAAGCTTTGGAAGGGTAGCAGGCCATAAAATCAACCCTCACAAATCAACTGCCTTCCTTTACACCAACAGTGAGAGGAACGTGGCAATAATCGGGAAAGAAACTCGTTTCACAATAGCCTCAAAGAAAATAAAGTACCTAGGAATTAGCTTAACCAAGAATGTAAAGGACCATTTAGATGAAAACTTTAAAAATCTAAAAAAAGAAAGTAAAGCAGAACTAAGGAAATGGAAAAACCTCCCATGCTCCTGGATTGGAAGAATCAACATTGTCAAAATGACAATCTTGCCAAGGGCTATCTACAAATTCAATGCAATACCCATCAACATCCCAATGTCATTCTTTAAAGAAATAGAAGAGGCAATTCAGAATTTCATATGGAATAATAACAGACCCCGCAGAGCAAAAACACTTCTTAGCAGAAAGAACAGCGCTGGAGGAATTTCAATTAAAAACTTTAGACTCTATTACAGAGCAATAATTCTCGAAACAGCTTGGTACTGGCACAAGAACAGGCCTGAAGTCCAATGGAATAGAACTGCGGACCCTGATATTAAACCACAGACCTATGGCCAAACATAGAATGGAAGAAAGATAGCCTCTTCAACAAGTTGTGCTGGCAGAACTGGTTAAGCACCTGCAGAAAACTAAATTTGGATCCTTCTTTGTCACCTTGCACTAGAATTAACTCCAAATGGATCAAAGACCTGGAGGTAAAAGCTGACACACTGAAAAGTTTACAGGAAGGAATAGGAGATACACTAGGCCTCCTTGGCACAGGTCGAAACTTTCTTAATAAGGACCAAGAATCACAACAAATCAGAGAAAGGCTGGATAAGTGGGACTGCATTAAACTGCAGAGCTTTTGTATGGCAAGGGATATAGCTAGTAAAATAATCAGGAAGCGTACAGAGTAGGAGAAGATCTTCACCAACCAAAAAACGGACAAAGGCCTCATATCTAAATATATCAACAACTCTAAAAATTAAATCACTCCAAAAGTAACCTCCAAAGTAACACCCATCCCATTAAGAAATGGGCAAAAGACTTAAAGAGAGTCTTCTCTGAAGAAGAAACAAAAATGGCCTACAGACACATGAAGAAATGCTCCATATCTCTGGTCATAAAAGAAATGCAAATCAAAACAACTCTAAGATTCCACCTCATTCCAGTCAGAATGGCCAGGTTCAGGAAAACGAATGACAACAGATGCTGGAGGGGATGTGGCCAGGAGGGATCATTACTACACTGTTGGTGGGAGTGCAAACTCGTTCAACCACTATGGAAAGCAGTGTGGCACTGCCTCAAAAGGCTAAACATAGAACTCCCCTATGACCCAGCAATTCCACTACTTGGCATTTACCCAACAATCCAGAAACAAGGGCATACTAAACCCACTAGCACAACAATGTTCATTGCAGCACTATTCACCATAGCAAAGATATGGAACCAACCCAGATGTCCCTCAGTTGATGAGTGGATCAACAAGTTGTGGGATTTGTACACAATGGAATTCTATGCTGCTGTCAGAAAGAATGACATCGCCCCATTTGTTAGGAAATGGAAAGACTTAGAACAAATCATATTAAGTGAAGTAAGCCAGACTCAAAGGAACTTAGGCTCAGTGGTTTCCTTCATTCGTCATAATCAGTAGAAACCTTGGGCTCTACTAGCAGAGATTGGCAATAGAGCAAAAGGCCATATATAAGGCCATATAATGTGAAGCAAATTGAAAGGACCTCCAGGATATTGACACAAAAGCCATATAATGAATGATTGTTGTCCTTAATGTACTATGTTGTCTCTCATCTCGCTTGCTGTCCCTTGGTTATCCCATATTGGTATAGTATCTCACTTTGTTATCTGATATATTGAATTTATTTGTATTTGGATATTTGAAATTTGATAGGGAAGGGGGGAAAACCAAGACGGTTGGGGGGTGTGGGGTTGGAGGGAAATGGGTACCAAGACATGTGAAAGGGTATCAATGTATGTGAATTAATGCACCTTCTATCTGGCAAATATCATCTAACCCTTTTACTAATTACAATGAAAAAATGAAAAAAAAGAAAGTTGTAGTGTGTGGGGAGGATGATGGGGTCAAATACATTTCTTCTTAGAAATTTACCTCATCTGGTTGCCCTTGATTTTCATGGCCTTCTTCTTAGAGAAAGTTCTGTTATACTGGATTTGTGGCTTGGCAATGATCTAGCATGTACATCTTCGAGTAAGACATCCACAACTTCCATGCCTGAGACTCGAGTTTCCAGACCTTTGGGAACAGCACAGCAACATCTTTCTTCCTCCTGAGCCACAGGCCAAGTGAGCTGGCTTGAGCTGGTTGTTAGTTACAGTGGCTTGGTTACCAGGGTTCCATATTCTGTTCCATTGTGAGGGAGGCAGGGTCACCTTTCAGGGCCCAATGACCAAAGATCCTTGCTCACACAAGACCTCACCAAAGACATACTGGAGGCTGAATCTCTCCTCCAGTCTCACAATATACATGTGGATGTAGTATACAGCACACCTTATTTGTCCAATCCCAATGTCTTCCACTAGGCCCAACTACCAGTCTGGTCTCAGGCTCAAGGAGCCTTTCTTAGGTAAGATCCAAACTTAAGGGTCAATATTGCCCTCATCCTTTACAAAACATTGGCTTCACAGTGCCTTCTCTGCCTGCATTTTGCCGCTTGTCGAATTTTTTTTGTTTTTGCTAGTCTTGGGACTTGACCTCAGAGTGTGAACATTGTTCTTGGGCTTTCTTCAGGCTTTAGCTGTCCCACCGAGCCACAGCACCACTTGCAGCGTTTTCTATGTATGTGGTAATGAGGAATCAAACCTGAGGCTTACTGCTTGGTAGCCAAGGACTCTCCCACTAGGTCAAACACACAGGGCATCTTGCACATATTTTTGACGTCAATCTACTAGGATATTATTAGGTTTCTGTATCCTAATCAATTTTTTCCTGATGATTAGCTTTGCTGTCATGTGTAAAAAATGCAAGAGGGAAAAACACAGAAGAATTAGTGAAATTAAAAAAAAGCATTAGACACAGTTAAGTGTTCATTCTTTGTAGGGGAAAGGATATTTGGATATGATGATGATGATGATGACTTTATAATTACTATGTCAGGGTTGAGAGTTTGGCATAGTGGTAGAGTGCTTGCCTAGCATCCATGAAGATCTGGGTTTGATTGCTCAGTACCACATAGATAGAAAATCTAGATGTGGCACTGTGGCTCAAGTGGCAGAGGGCTAGACTTGAGAAAACCCGAGGACAGTGCTCAGGCCCTGAATTCAAGCCCCAAGACTGGCAGAAAGATAAAAGAAAATAAAAATGCTTTTTACGAGCTAATTCACTCACAGCATTTGCTTCTGAAATCTTCGCTTCTGCATCTTGTGAAATACCCCTTTCCCTCAACGTAGACAAGAAAAACAGATCCATCCCATGGTCCACTGTGAGGCCACTGGTTGGGCTAAGAGCTAGTCGTGCAGCAACACATAAGTTTTATTCTAATACTTTCCAAACTTTGTACTCAAATATGCTACCTACTTACCAACTTATGTCAGTTATCCTTATGCTATACCTTTTCTTCATTACTACAATATTCTTACACTCCTACGTTAATCCTCTTGCACCTCCCCTGACCTCTCTCATTCTTTTTTTCTATCTCTGGACCTCTGCTCGTCTTTCAACCCTTATACTGCACGAATCTACACTTGATGGCTGTTGAGCAATATTGTATATGTAGGTGGTTAATTATTCTCTAGGCTCAGAGGGACTTAAAGACAATAGAGATTGGATTGAGAGGCTTATTGTTTTGGATATAAATCGCTTATCAGTGGTTGTATTAGGCTGGTCTGTAAGTGCACAAAAAGAAAGAGTGATAATACCAATCGAAACTTGTGAACATCTAGTGTCTGCCAGCGAGAGAGGTCTAGGTTGGTTATATCTGAAAAACTATAATCGTATTTAGTAGTAATCTTGCTCCCATTTTCAAATGGGCAGAACAAGAAACTCAAGAAAAATGTCAAATCAAGAAACAACATCCCCCACCCAATGTAAACAGACAATGGAACAGTCACTGGCAAACCTAGAGGAGAGTCTTCCAATTGCTACACAAATGCAATTGATAAACATCATTAATGAAAAATGTGAAAATATAAAGAAAGAGATAATGGAGGAAGCCATACCTGAACAAGAGGAAAGCAAAAACAAGGTGATAAGTGAAAAAGGAGAAGCCATAAAGGAGGCCATAATAAAGGTTTTTCAAAGAAAGATGGATGAATTCAAAGAATCCACAAATAAAAACGTGACCAAACTCCAGCAAATGTCCAAAGCAAATAAAGCTACTGAGCTAACCACTCAAAAGGAAATCAAGGAGATAAAGAAATCCATACATGATCTAAAACAAGGGATGCAAGGCATCAAAAGTGAGCAATTAGAAGCAAGGGAGATGAAAAATAAAGTAGATAATTTTGATAGCAGGTTAGACATTGCAGAGGAGAGAATTTCCGTGGCTGAAGATAATTTAGGTATTATAAAGAACAGAAAATGAGTCAATCCAAATCTAGGAAATATGAGAGAGCGCTTCAGGAGGTCCAAGATACAATTAGGAAGCCTAATTTAAGGCTAGTTTGTATGGAGGAGAGCGTGGAGAAAGAGGTAAATGGTATTGGAAATATACTTCAGGGAATCATCTCAGAGAATTTCCCAAATATCCAGAAGGGCAGGCCCATCCAGATACGAGAAGCTTTTAGAACCCCAAAAAGACCTGACCAGAAAAGAACATCCCACCGCCACATTGTGATCCGAACTGGATCAATAGAAACGAAAGGAAAGATCCTAAAGGCAGCCAGGGAAAAGGGATCAGTAACCTACAAAGGCAAACCAATCAGAATAACCCCAGATTTCTCAGCAGAGACCACGCAAGCACGAAGTGACTGGAAGCATATATGTCATGCCCTTATATCAAATAACTACCAACCAAGAATACTGTAGCTGGCTAAGCTCTCATTCATAACTGAGGGAAAAATAAAAACATTCCATTCCAGGAAAAAGCTGCAACAATATGTCGAAACAAAACCAACACTACAGAGAATTCTCAAAGATGCTCTATACATAGAAAACCAAAATAAATGCAATATAGGGAAAGAAATGGCACCTAAACAGCATACCATCTAAGGACCACAAGAACTGTCAAGACACAGGCCCTACTAAAAGCTTTTAAAAATGGTAGGAACTAATAAATATCTCTCAATCCTAACTCTCAATATCAATGGACTTAACTCTCCAATTAAACGGCATAGGTTGTCTAGTTGGATCAAAAAGCAAGAGCCATCGTTCTCCTGACTTCAAGAGACACATCTTACCCAAAAACAATCATCTTTTGAAAGTGAGAGGTTGGAATAAACTCTATCAAGCTAACTGCCCCCATAAACAGGCTAGAGTTGCCATCCTCATATCAGATACAATAGACTTCAAACTAAAATTAGTAAGAAAAGACAAAGAAGGTTACTACATACTACTAAAGGGATCTTTCCTCCCGGAAGACATAACAATCCTAAATATTTACACACCCAATCCCGGAGCTCCAAACTTCATCAAGCAAACTTTACTTACACTGAAACCATACATAGATCGAAACACAGTGATTGTTGGTGAGTTTAACACACCACTCTCACCTATGGACAGATCAACAAGGCAAAAACTCAACAGAGAAACCTTAGAACTGAACAACTATATAGACCAACTAGATCTAACAGACATCTGCAGAATATTCCACCCAGTAACACCACAATATACGTTTTTCTCAGCAGCACATGGAACATTTTCCAAAATAGACCACATCTTAGGCCATAAAGCAAACCTGGACAGATTCAGAAACACTGAAATTATTCCATGCACACTCTCAGACCATAAAGCCATCAAATTGGATCGAAAACCCTGTAACTAATGGAGACTGAACAACACATTGCTGTATCAAAAACAATGGGTAATCAAAGAGATCAGAACAGATATCCAACTGTTTATGAAATTTAACAATAAGGAGCACACAAATATCAACTCCTTAGGGACACAACAAAGGCAGTACTCAGAGGAAAATTTATAGCACTGAGTGCCTACAACAGCAAGTTGGAAAAATGGCAAACCAACTAGTTAATGTTTCACCTTAACCTCCTGGAAAAAGAGCAACAAACCAACCCTAAACCCATTAGGAGAAAGCAAATTGTTAAAATCAAAGCAGAATTAAATGATTTGGAATAAAAAAAATCTATAGAAAGAATCAACAAAACAAGGAGTTGGTTCTTTGAAAGAATTAACAAAATTGACAAGCCCTTAGCAAATCTTACCAAAAAAAGGAGAGAGCATATCGAAATAAACAAAATCGCAGATGAAAATGGTAATATCATGACAGAAATTACCAAGATCCAGAATATCATGAGGGAATACTTTTGAAAACTTTACGCCAACAAATTTGAGAATCTAGTAGAAATGGATGAATTCCTAGACAATATTAACACACCCACACTGAACCAAGAAGAGCTAACCCAACTCAACAGGCCTATTTCAAGCTCTGAAATAGAAATGGAAATTAGACAACTTCCACTTAAAAAGAGCCCAGGGCCAGATGGATTCACAGCTGAATTCTATAAGGTCTTTAAAGCAGAGCTCACACCAATACACCTCAAACTCTTCAACGAAATTGAAAATGAAGGTTCTTTACCAAACTCATTCTGTGAAGCCAGTATATCCCTCATCCCCAAACCAGACAGAGATTCATCAAAGAAAGAGAACTATAGACCCATTTCTTTGATGAACATCGATGCAAAACTTCTCAACAAAATACTGGCCAACCGTCTACAACAACTCATCAAAAAAATTATACACTATGATCAAACTGGATTCATCACAGGGAGGCAAAGCTGGTTCAATATACACAAATCAATTAATATAATGCAACACATCAACAGGAGCAAGGACAAAAATCACATGATTGTCTCAATAGATGCGGAAAAGGCATTTGACAATATCCAAAACCCCTTTATGTTAAAAGATGTGGAGAAACTAGGAATCCATGGAACATTTCTCAATGTAATAAAGGCAGTGTATGAGAAACCCACTGCTAGTACTATACTTAATGGTGAAAATCTAAAGCCATTCCCTCTAAAATCAGGAACAAGACAAGGATGCCCACTCTCTACACTCCTTTTTAACATAGTACAAGAATTCCTAGGCAGTGCAATAAGGCAAGAAGCAAGCATAAAGGGGATCAAAGTAGGGAAAGAGGAAATAAAACTATCCCTCTTTGCAGATGACATGATTCTGTATTTAAAGAATCCTATAGACTGTAGTCCCAAGGTCCTTGAGCTGATTCAAAGCTTTGGAAGGGTAGCAGGCCATAAAATCAACCCTCACAAATCAACTGCCTTCCTTTACACCAACAGTGAGAGGAACGTGGCAATAATCGGGAAAGAAACTCGTTTCACAATAGCCTCAAAGAAAATAAAGTACCTAGGAATTAGCTTAACCAAGAATGTAAAGGACCATTTAGATGAAAACTTTAAAAATCTAAAAAAAGAAAGTAAAGCAGAACTAAGGAAATGGAAAAACCTCCCATGCTCCTGGATTGGAAGAATCAACATTGTCAAAATGACAATCTTGCCAAGGGCTATCTACAAATTCAATGCAATACCCATCAACATCCCAATGTCATTCTTTAAAGAAATAGAAGAGGCAATTCAGAATTTCATATGGAATAATAACAGACCCCGCAGAGCAAAAACACTTCTTAGCAGAAAGAACAGCGCTGGAGGAATTTCAATTAAAAACTTTAGACTCTATTACAGGGCAATAATTCTCGAAACAGCTTGGTACTGGCACAAGAACAGGCCTGAAGTCCAATGGAATAGAACTGCGGACCCTGATATTAAACCACAGACCTATGGCCAAACATAGAATGGAAGAAAGATAGGCTCTTCAACAAGTTGTGCTGGCAGAACTGGTTAAGCACCTGCAGAAAACTAAATTTGGATCCTTCTTTGTCACCTTGCACTAGAATTAACTCCAAATGGATCAAAGACCTGGAGGTAAAAGCTGACACACTGAAAAGTTTACAGGAAGGAATAGGAGATACACTAGGCCTCCTTGGCACAGGTCGAAACTTTCTTAATAAGGACCAAGAATCACAACAAATCAGAGAAAGGCTGGATAAGTGGGACTGCATTAAACTGCAGAGCTTTTGTATGGCAAGGGATATAGCTAGTAAAATAATCAGGAAGCGTACAGAGTAGGAGAAGATCTTCACCAACCAAAAAACGGACAAAGGCCTCATATCTAAATATATCAACAACTCTAAAAATTAAATCACTCCAAAAGTAACCTCCAAAGTAACACCCATCCCATTAAGAAATGGGCAAAAGACTTAAAGAGAGTCTTCTCTGAAGAAGAAACAAAAATGGCCTACAGACACATGAAGAAATGCTCCATATCTCTGGTCATAAAAGAAATGCAAATCAAAACAACTCTAAGATTCCACCTCATTCCAGTCAGAATGGCCAGGTTCAGGAAAACGAATGACAACAGATGCTGGAGGGGATGTGGCCAGGAGGGATCATTACTACACTGTTGGTGGGAGTGCAAACTCGTTCAACCACTATGGAAAGCAGTGTGGCACTGCCTCAAAAGGCTAAACATAGAACTCCACTATGACCCAGCAATTCCACTACTTGGCATTTACCCAACAATCCAGAAACAAGGGCATACTAAACCCACTAGCACAACAATGTTCATTGCAGCACTATTCACCATAGCAAAGATATGGAACCAACCCAGATGTCCCTCAGTTGATGAGTGGATCAACAAGTTGTGGTATTTGTACACAATGGAATTCTATGCTGCTGTCAGAAAGAATGACATCGCCCCATTTGTTAGGAAATGGAAAGACTTAGAACAAATCATATTAAGTGAAGTAAGCCAGACTCAAAGGAACTTAGGCTCAGTGGTTTCCCTCATTCTTCATAATCAGTAGAAACTTGGGCTCTACTAGCAGACATTTGCAATAGGGTAAAAGGCCATATATACGGCCATATAATGTGAAGCTAAATGAAAGGACCTCCAGGATATTGAAACAAAAGCCACATAATGAATGATTGTTGTCCTTAATGTACTATGTTGTCTCTCATCTCGTTTGCTGTCCCTTGGTTATCCCATATTTGTATAGTATCTCACTTTGCTATCTGTTATATTGAATTTATTTGTATTTGGATATTTGAAATTTGATAGGGAAGGGGGAAAAACCAAGATGGGTGGGGGGTGTGGGGTTGGAGGGAAATGGGTACCAAGACATGTGAATGGGTATCAATGTATGTGAATTAATGCACCTTCTATCTGGCAAATATAATCTAACCTTTTTACTAATTACAATAAAAAATTTAAAAAACAGAAAGTTGTAGTGTGTGGGGAGGATGATGGGGTCAAATACATTTCTTCTTAGAAATTTACCTCATCTGGTTGCCGTGGATTTTCCTGGCCTTCTTCTTAGAGAAAGGCCTGTTATACTGCATTTGTGCCTTGGCAATGATCTAGCATGTACATCTTCGAGTAAGACATCCACAACTTCCATGCCTGAGACTCGAGTTTCCTGACCTTTGGCAACAGCACAGCAACATCTTTCTTCCTCCTGAGCCACAGGCCAAGTGAGCTGGCTTGAGTTGGTTGTTAGTTACAGTGGCTTGGTTACCAGGGTTCCATATTCTGTTCCATTGTGAGGGAGGCAGGGTCACTTTTCAGGGCCCAATGACCAAAGATCCTTGCTCACAGAAGACCTATCCAAAGACATACTGGAGGCTGAATCTCTCCTCCAATCTCACAATATACATGTGGGTGTAGTAAACAGCACACCTTATTTGTCCAATCCCAATGTCTTCCACTAGGCCCATCTACCAGTCTGGTCTCAGGCTCAAGGAGCCTTTCTTAGGTAAGATCCAAACTTAAGGGTCAATATTGCCCTCATCCTTTACAAAACATTTGCTTCACAGTGCCTTCTCTGCCAGCATTTTGCCCCTTGTCGATTTTTTTTGTTTTTCCTAGTCTTGGGAATTGACCTCAGAGTGTGAACATTGTTCTTGGGCTTTCTTTAGGCTTTAGCTGTCCCACCGAGCCACAGCACCAGTTGCAGCGTTTTCTATGTATGTGGTAATGAGGAATCAAACCTGAGGCTTACTGCTTGGTAGCCAAGGACTCTCCCACTAGGTCAAACACACAGGGCATCTTGCACATATTTTTGACTTCAATCTACTAGGATATTATTAGGTTTCTGTATCCTAATCAATTTTTTCCTGATGATTAGCTTTGCTGTCATGTGTAAAAAATGCAAGAGGGAAAAACACAGAAGAATTAGTGAAATTAAAAAAAAGCATTACACACATAGATAAGTGTTCATTCTTTGTAGGAGAAAGGATATTTTGATATGATGATGATGACTTTATAATTACTATGTCAGGGTTGAGAGTTTGGCATAGTGGTAGAGTGCTTGCCTAGCATCCATGAAGATCTGGGTTTGATTGCTCAGTACCACATAGATAGAAAATCTAGATGTGGCACTGTGGCTCAAGTGGCAGAGGGCTAGACTTGAGAAAACCCGAGGACAGTGCTCAGGCCCTGAATACAAGCCCCAAGACTGGCAGAAAGATAAAAGAAAATAAAAATGCTTTTTACGAGCTAATTCACTCACAGCATTTGCTTCTGAAATCTTCGCTTCTGCATCTTGTGAAATACCCCTTTCCCTCAACGTAGACAAGAAAAACAGATCCATCCCATGGTCCACTGTGAGGCCACTGGTTGGGCTAAGAGCTAGTCTTGCAGCAACACATAAGTTTTATTCTAATACTTTCCAAACTTTGTACTCAAATATGCTACCTACTTACCAAATTAGGTCAGTTATCCTTATGCTATAACTTTTCTTCATGACTACAATATTCTTACACTCCTACGTTAATCGTTTTGTACCTCCCCTGACCTCTCTCATTCTTATTTTCTATCTCTGGACCTCTGCTCGTCTTTCAACCCTTATACTGCACGGATCTACACTTGATGGCTGTTGAGCAATATTGTATATGTAGGTGGTTAATTATTTTCTAGGCTCAGAGGGACTTAAAGACAATAGAGATTGGATTGAGAGGCTTATTGTTTTGGATATAAATCGCTTATCAGTGGTTGTATTAGACTGGTCTGTAAGTGCACAAAAGAAAGAGTGATAATACCAATCAAAACTTGTGAATATCTAGTGTCTGCCAGCTACAGAGGTCTAGGTTGGTTATATCTGAAAAACTATAATCGTATTTAGTAGTAATCTTGCTCCCATTTTCAAATGGGCAGAACAAGAAACTCAAGAAAAATGTCAAATCAAGAAACAACATCCCCCACCCAATGTAAATACACAATTTATCAGTAAGTGGCAAACCTAGAAGAGAGTCTTCCAAGTGCTACACAAATGCAATTGATAAACACCATTAATGAAAATGTGAAAATATAAAGAAAGAGATAATGGAGGAAGGCATAGCTGAACAAGAGGAAAGCAAAAACAAGGTGATAAGTGAAAAAGAAGAAGCCATAAAGGAGGCCATAATAAAGGTTTTTCAAAGAAAGATGGATGAATTCAAAGAATCCACAAATAAAAACGTGACCAAACTCCAGCAAATGTCCAAAGAAAATAAAGCTACTGAGCTAACCACTCAAAAGGAAATCAAGGAGATAAAGAAATCCATACATGATCTAAAACAAGGGATGCAAGGCATCAAAAGTGAGCAATTAGAAGCAAGGGAGATGAAAAATAAAGTAGATAGCTTTGATAGCAGGTTAGACATTGCAGAGGAGAGAATTTCCGTGGCTGAAGATAATTTAGGTATTATAAAGAACAGAAAATGAGTCAATCCAAATCTAGGAAATATGAGAGAGCGCTTCAGGAGGTCCAAGATACAATTAGGAAGCCTAATTTAAGGCTAGTTGGTATTGAGGAGGGCGTGGAGAAAGAGGTCAATGGTATTGGAAATATACTTCAGGGAATCATCTCAGAGAATTTCCCAAATATCCAGAAGGGCAGGCCCATCCAGATACGAGAAGCTTTTAGAACCCCAAACAGACCTGACCAGAAAAGAACATCCCACCGCCACATTGTGATCCGAACTGGATCAATAGAAACGAAAGAAAAGATCCTAAAGGCAGCCAGGGAAAAGGGATCAGTAACCTACAAAGGCAAACCAATCAGAATAACCCCAGATTTCTCAGCAGAGACCATGCAAGCACGAAGTGACTGGAAGCATATATGTCATGCCCTTAAATCAAATAACTACCAACCAAGAATACTGTAGCCAGCTAAGCTCTCATTCATAACTGAAGGAAAAATAAAAACATTCCATTCCAGGGAAAAGCTGCAACAATATGTCGAAACAAAACCAACACTACAGAGAATTCTCAAAGATGCTCTATACATAGAAAACCAAAATAAATGCAATATAGGGAAAGAAATGGCACCTAAACAGCATACCATCTAAGGACCACAAGAACTGTCAACACACAGGCCCTACTAAAAGCTTTTAAAAATGGTAGGAACTAATAAATATCTCTCAATCCTAACTCTCAATATCAATGGACTTAACTCTCCAATTAAACGGCATAGGTTGTCTAGTTGGATCAAAAAGCAAGAGCCATCGTTCTGCTGACTTCAAGAGACACATCTTACCCAAAAACCATCATCTTTTGAAAGTGAGAGGTTGGAATAAACTCTATCAAGCTAACTGCCCCCATAAACAGGCTAGAGTTGCCATCCTCATATCAGATACAATAGACTTCAAACTAAAATTAGTAAGAAAAGACAAAGAAGGTTACTACATACTACTAAAGGGATCTTTCCTCCCGGAAGACATAACAATCCTAAATATTTACACACCCAATCCCGGAGCTCCAAACTTCATCAAGCAAACTTTACTTACACTGAAACCATACATAGATCGAAACACAGTGATTGTTGGTGAGTTTAACACACCACTCTCACCTATGGACAGATCAACAAGGCAAAAACTCAACAGAGAAACCTTAGAACTGAACAACTATATAGACCAACTAGATCTAACAGACATCTGCAGAATATTCCACCCAGTAACACCACAATATACGTTTTTCTCAGCAGCACATGGAACATTTTCCAAAATAGACCACATCTTAGGCCATAAAGCAAACCTGGACAGATTCAGAAACACTGAAATTATTCCATGCACACTCTCAGAACATAAAGGCATCAAAGTGGAGCTGAACACACATCTCCACCAAAGAAAACCCTGTAACTCATGGAGACTGAACCACACATTGTTGAATCAAAAACAATGGGTAATCGAAGAGATCAGAACAGATATCCAACTGTTTATGAAATTTAACAATAAGGAGCACACAAATATTAACTCCTTAGGGACACAACAAAGGCAGTACTCAGAGGAAAATTTATAGCGTGGAGTGCCTACAACAGCAAGTTGGAAAAATGGCAAACCAACTAGTTAATGTCTCACCTTAACCTCCTGGAAAAAGAGCAACAAACCAACCCTAAACCCATTAGGAGAAAGCAAATTATTAAAATCAAAGCAGAATTAAATGATTTGGAATAAAAAAAAACTATAGAAAGAATCAACAAAACAAGGAGTTGGTTCTTGAAAGAATTAAGAAAATTGACAAGCCCTTAGCAAATCTTACCAAAAAAAGAAGAGAGCATATCGAAATAAACAAAATCGCAGATGAAAATGGTAATATCACGACAGAAATTACCAAGATCCAGAATATCATGAGGGAATACTTCTCAAACCTTTACGCCAACAAATTTGAGAATCTAGAAGAAATGGATGAATTCCTAGACAATATTAACATACACACACTGAACCAAGAAGAGCTAACCCAACTCAACAGGCCTATTTCAAGCTCTGAAATAGAAATGGAAGTTAGACAACTTCCACTTAAAAAGAGCCCAGGGCCAGATGGATTCACAGCTGAATTCTATAAGGTCTTCAAAGCAGAGCTCACACCAATACTCCTCAAGCTCTTCAACGAAATTGAAAATGAAGGTTCTTTACTAAACTGATTCTGTGAAGCCAGCATATCCCTCATCCCCAAACCAGACAGAGATTCATCAAAGAAAGAGATCTATAGACCCATTTCTTTGATGAACATCGATGCAAAACTTCTCAACAAAATACTGGCCAACCGTCTACAACAACTCATCAAAAAAAATATACACTATGATCAAACTGGATTCATCACAGGGAGGCAAAGCTGGTTCAACATACACAAATCAATTAATATAATTCAACACATCAACAGGAGCAGGGATAAAATCACATGATTGTCTCAATAGATGCGGAAAAGGCATTTGACAAGATCCAAAACCCCTTTATGTTAAAAGATGTGGAGAAACTAGGAATCCATGGAACATTTCTCAATGTAATAAAGGCTGTGTATGAGAAACCCACTGCTAGTATTATACTTAATGGTGAAAATCTAAAGCCATTCCCTCTAAAATCAGGAATGAGACAAGGATGCCCACTCTCTCCACTCCTTTTTACCATAGTACTAGAATTCCTAGGCAGTGCAATATGGCAAGAAGCAAGCATAAAGGGGATCCAAGTAGGGAAAGAGGAAATAAAAGTATCCCTCTTTGCAGATGACATGATTCTGTATTTAAAGAATCCTATAGACTCTACTCCCAAGCTCCTTGAGCTGATTCAAAGCTTTGGAAGGGTAGCAGTCCATGAAATCAACCCTCACAAATCAACTGCCTTACTTTACGCCAACACTGAGAGGAACGAGGCAATAATCAGGAAAGAAAATCCTTTCACAATAGCCTCAAAGAAAATAAAGTACCTAGCAATTAGCTTAACTAAGAATGTAAAGGACCGTTTAGATGAAAACTTTAAAACCCTAAAAAAGGAAATTAAAGCAGAACTAAGGAAATGGAAAAACCTCCCATGCTCCTGGATTGGAAGAATCAACATTGTGAAAATGACAATCTTGCCAAGGGCTATCTACAAATTCAATGTAATACCCATCAACATCCCAATGTCATTCTTTAAAGACATAGAAGAGGCAATTCAAAATTTCATATGGAATAATAAAAGACCCCGTATAGCAAAAACACTTCTTAGCAGAAAGAACAGCGCTGGAGGAATTTCAATTCCAAACTTAAGGCTCTAGTACAGAGCTATAATTCTCAAAACAGCTTGGTACTGGCACAAGAACAGGCCTGAAGTCCAATGGAGTAGAACTGCGGACCCAGATATTAAACCACAGACCTATGGCCACCTAATCTTTGACCAGGGAGCCAAAAAAATAGAATGGAAGAAAGATAGCCTCTTCAACAAGTTGTGCTGGCAGAACTGGTTAAACACCTGCAGAAAACTAAAGTTGGATCCTTCTTTGTCACCTTGCACTAGAATTAACTCCAAATGGATCAAAGACGTGGAGGTAAAAGCTGACACACTGAAAAGTTTACAGGAAGGAATAGGAGATACACTAGGCCTCCTTGGTACAGGTCGAAACTTTCTTAATAAGGACCAAGAATCACAACAAATCAGAGAAAGGCTGGATAAGTGGGACTGCATTAAACTGCAGAGCTTTTGTATGGCAACGGATATAGCTAGTAAACTAATCAGGAAGCCTACAGAGTGGGAGAAGATCTTCACCGCCCAAACAACGGAACAAGGCCTCATATCTAAAATATATCAACAACTCAAAAAATTGAATCACTCCAAAACTAACCTCCAAAGTAACACCCATCCCATTACAAAATGGGCCAAAGACTTAAAGAGAGTCTTCTCTGAAGAAGAAACAAAAATGGCCTATAGACACATGAAGAAATGCTCAACATCTCTGGTCATAAAAGAAATGCAAATCAAAACAAGTCTAAGATTCCACCTAACTCCAGTTAGAATGGCCAGGATCAGGAAAACGAATGACAACAGATGCTGGAGGGGATGTGGTCAGGAGGGATCACTACTACACTGTTGGTGGGAGTGCAAACTCGTTCAACCACTATGGAAAGCAGTGCGGCAGTGCCTCAAAACGCTAAACATACAACTCCCCTATGACCCAGCAATTCCACTACTTGGCATTTACCCAACAATCCAGAAACAAGGGCATACTAAACCCACCAGCACAACAATGTTCATTGCAGCACTATTCACCATAGCAAAGATATGGAACCAACCCAGATGTCCCTCAGTTGATGAGTGGATCAACAAGTTGTGGTATTTGTACACAATGGAATTCTATGCTGCTGTCAGAAAGAATGACATCGCCCCATTTGTTAGGAAATGGAAAGACTTAGAACAAATCATATTAAGTGAAGTAAGCCAGACTCAAAGGAACTTAGGCTCAGTGGCTTCCCTCATTCATCATAATCAGTAGAAACCTTGGGCTCTACTAGCAGAGATTGGCAATAGAGCAAAAGGCCATATATAAGACCATATAATGTGAAGCTAATTGAAAGGACCTCCAGGATATTGACACAAAAGCCATATAATGAATGATTGTTGTCCTTAATGTACTATGTTGTCTCTCATCTCGCTTGCTGTCCCTTGGTTATCCCATATTGGTATAGTATCTCACTTTGTTATCTGATATATTGAATTTATTTGTATTTGGATATTTGAAATTTGATAGGGAAGGGGCAAAACCAAGACGGGTGGGGGGTGTGGGTTTGGAGGGAAATGGGTACCAAGACATTTGAAAGGGTATCAATGTATGTGAATTAATGCACCTTCTATCTGGCAAATATCATCTAACCCTTTTACTAATTACAATAAAAAAATGAAAAAAAAGAAAATTGTAGTGTGTGGGGAGGATGATGGGGTCAAATACATTTCTTCTTAGAACTTTACCTCATCTGGTTGCCCTGGATTTTCCTGGCCTTCTTCTTAGAGAAAATTCTGTTATACTGGATTTGTGGCTTGGCAATGATCTAGCATGTACATCTTCGAGTAAGACATCCACAACTTCCATGCCTGAGACTCGAGTTTCCTGACCTTTGGCAACAGCACAGCAACATCTTTCTTCCTCCTGAGCCACAGGCCAAGTGAGCTGGCTTGAGCTGGTTGTTAGTTACAGTGGCTTGGTTACCAGGGTTCCATATTCTGTTCCATTGTGAGGGAGGCAGGGTCACCTTTCAGGGCCCAATGACCAAAGATCCTTGCTCACAAAAGACCTCACCAAAGACATACTGGAGGCTGAATGTCTCCTCCAGTCTCACAATATACATGTGGATGTAGTATACAGCACACCTTATTTGTCCAATCCCAATGTCTTCCACTAGGCCCAACTACCAGTCTGGTCTCAGGCTCAAGGAGCCTTTCTTAGGTAAGATCCAAACTTAAGGGTCAATATTGCCCTCATCCTTTACAAAACATTTGCTTCACAGTGCCTTCTCTGCCTGCATTTTGCCCTTGTCGAATTTTTTTTTGTTTTTGCTAGTCTTGGGACTTGACCTCAGAGTTTGAACATTGTTCTTGGGCTTTCTTTAGGCTTTAGCTGTCCCACCGAGCCACAGCACCACTTGCAGCGTTTTCTATGTATGTGGTAATGATGAATCAAACCTGAGGCTTACTGCTTGGTAGCCAAGGACTCTCCCACTAGGTCAAACACACAGGGCATCTTGCACATATTTTTGACATCAATCTACTAGGATATTATTAGGATTCTGTATCCTAATCAATTTTTTCCTGATGATTAGCTTTGCTGTCATGTGTAAAAAATGCAAGAGGGAAAAACACAGAAGAATTAGTGAAATTTAAAAAAAAGCATTAGACACAGTTAAGTGTTCATTCTTTGTAGGAGAAAGGATATTTGGATATGATGATGATGATGATGATGACTTTATAATTACTATGTCAGGGTTGAGAGTTTGGCATAGTGGTAGAGTGCTTGCCTAGCATCCATGAAGATCTGGGTTTGATTGCTCAGTACCACATAGATAGAAAATCTAGATGTGGCACTGTGGCTCAAGTGGCAGAGGGCTAGACTTGAGAAAACCCGAGGACAGTGCTCAGGCCCTGAATTCAAGCCCCAAGACTGGAAGAAAGATAAAAGAAAATAAAAATGCTTTTTACGAGCTAATTCACTCACAGCATTTGCTTCTGAAATCTTCGCTTCTGCATCTTGTGAAATACCCCTTTCCCTCAACGTAGGCAAGAAAAACAGATCCATCCCATGGTCCACTGTGAGGCCACTGGTTGGGCTAAGAGCTAGTCGTGCAGCAACACATAAGTTTTATTCTAATACTTTCCAAACTTTGTACTCAAATATGCTACCTACTTACCAACTTATGTCCGTTATCCTTATGATATAACTTTTCTTCATTACTACAATATTCTTACACTCCTACGTTAATCCTCTTGCACCTCCCCTGACCTCTCTCATTCTTTTTTTCTATCTCTGGACCTCTGCTCGCCTTTCAACCCTTATACTGCACGGATCTACACTTGATGGCTGTTGAGCAATATTGTATATGTAGGTGGTTAATTATTCTCTAGGCTCAGAGGGACTTAAAGACAATAGAGATTGGATTGAGAGGCTTATTGTTTGGGGTATAAATCGCTTATCAGTTGTTGTATTAGGCTGGTCTGTAAGTGCACAAAAAGAAAGAGTGATAATACCAATCAAAACTTGTGAACATCTAGTGTCTGCCAGCTACAGAGGTCTAGGTTGGTTATATCTGAAAAACTATAATCGTATTTAGTAGTAATCTTGCTCCCATTTTCAAATGGGCAGAACAAGAAACTCAAGAAAAATGTCAAATCAAGAAACAACATCCCCCACCCAATGTAAACAGACAATGGAACAGTCACTGGCAAACCTACAGGAGAGTCTTCCAATTGCTACACAAATGCAATTGATAAACATCATTAATGAAAAATGTGAAAATATAAAGAAAGAGATAATGGAGGAAGCCATACCTGAACAAGAGGAAAGCAAAAACAAGGTGATAAGTGAAAAAGAAGAAGTCATAAAGGAGGCCATAATAGAGGTTTTTCAAAGAAAGATGGATGAATTCAAAGAATCCACAAATAAAAACGTGACCAAACTCCAGCAAATGTCCAAAGAAAATAAAGCTACTGAGCTAACCACTCAAAAGGAAATCAAGGAGATAAAGAAATCCATACATGATCTAAAACAAGGGATGCAAGGCATCAAAAGTGAGCAATTAGAAGCAAGGGAGATGAAAAATAAAGTAGATAGCTTTGATAGCAGGTTAGACATTGCAGAGGAGAGAATTTCCATGGCTGAAGATAATTTAGGTATTATAAAGAACAGAAAATGAGTCAATCCAAATCTAGGAAATATGAGAGAGCGCTTCAGGAGGTCCAAGATACAATTAGGAAGCCTAATTTAAGGCTAGTTTGTATTGAGGAGGGCGTGGAGAAAGAGGTCAATGGTATTGGAAATATACTTCAGGGAATCATCTCAGAGAATTTCCCAAATATCCAGAAGGGCAGGCCCATCCAGATACGAGAAGCTTTTAGAACCCCAAACAGACCTGACCAGAAAAGAACATCCCACCGCCACATTGTGATCCGAACTGGATCAATAGAAACGAAAGAAAAGATCCTAAAGGCAGCCAGGGAAAAGGGATCAGTAACCTACAAAGGCAAACCAATCAGAATAACCCCAGATTTCTCAGCAGAGACCATGCAAGCACGAAGTGACTGGAAGCATATATGTCATGCCCTTATATCAAATAACTACCAACCAAGAATACTGTAGCCAGCTAAGCTCTCATTCATAACTGAGGGAACAATAAAAACATTCCATTCCAGGGAAAAGCTGCAACAATATGTCGAAACAAAACCAACACTACAGAGAATTCTCAAAGATGCTCTATACATAGAAAACCAAAATAAATGCAATATAGGGAAAGAAATGGCACCTAAACAGCATACCATCTAAGGACCACAAGAACTGTCAAGACACAGGCCCTACGAAAAGCTTTTAAAAATGGTAGGAACTAATAAACATCTCTCAATCCTAACTCTCAATATCAATGGACTTAACTCTCCAATTAAACGGCATAGGTTGTCTAGTTGGATCAAAAAGCAAGAGCCATCGTTCTGATGACTTGAGGAGACACATCTTACCCAAAAACAATCATCTTTTGAAAGTGAGAGGTTGGAATAAACTCTATCAAGCTAACTGCCCCCATAAACAGGTTAGAGTTGCCATCCTCATATCAGATACAATAGACTTCAAACTAAAATTAGTAAGAAAAGACAAAGAAGGTTACTACATACTACTAAAGGGATCTTTCCTCCCGGAAGACATAACAATCCTAAATATTTACACACCCAATCCCGGAGCTCCAAACTTCATCAAGCAAACTTTACTTACACTGAAACCATACATAGATCGAAATACAGTGATTGTTGGTGAGTTTAACACACCACTCTCACCTATGGACAGATCAACAAGGCAAAAACTCAACAGAGAAACCTCAGAACTGAACAACTATATAGACCAACTAGATCTAACAGACATCTGCAGAATATTCCACCCAGTAACACCACAATATACGTTTTTCTCAGCAGCACATGGAACATTTTCCAAAATAGACCACATCTTAGGACATAAAGCAAACCTGGACAGATTAAGAAACACTGAAATCATTTAATGCACACTCTCAGACCATAAAGGCATCAAATTGGATCGAAAACCCTGTAACTAATGGAGACTGAACAACACATTGTTGAATCAAAAACAATGGGTAATCGAAGAGATCAGAACAGATATCCAACTGTTTATGAAATTTAACAATAAGGAGCACACAAATATCAACTCCTTAGGGACACAACAAAGGCAGTACTCAGAGGAAAATTTATAGCACTGAGTGCCTACAACAGCAAGTTGGAAAAATGGCAAACCAACTAGTTAATGTTTCACATTAACCTCCTGGAAAAAGAGCAACAAACCAACCCTAAACCCATTAGGAGAAAGCAAATTATTAAAATCAAAGCAGAATTAAATGATTTGGAATAAAAAAACTATAGAAAGAATCAACAAAACAAGGAGTTGGTTCTTGAAAGAATTAACAAAATTGACAAGCCCTTAGCATATCTTACAAAAAAAGAAGAGAACATATCGAAATAAACAAAATTGCAGATGAAAATGGTAATATCACGACAGAAATTACCAAGATCCAGAATATCATGAGGGAATACTTCTCAAACCTTACGCCAACAAATTTGAGAATCTAGAAGAAATGGATGAATTCCTAGACAATATTAACATACACACACTGAACCAAGAAGAGCTAACCCAACTCAACAGGCCTATTTCAAGCTCTGAAATAGAAATGGAAATTAGACAACTTCCACTTAAAAAGAGCCCAGGGCCAGATGGATTCACAGCTGAATTCTATAAGGTCTTCAAAGCAGAGCTCACACCAATACTCCTCAAGCTCTTCAACGAAATTGAAAATGAAGGATCTTTACTAAACTGATTCTGTGAAGCCAGCATATCCCTCATCCCCAAACCAGACAGAGATTCATCAAAGAAAGAGATCTATAGACCCATTTCTTTGATGAAACTCGATGCAAATCTTCTCAACAAAATACTGGCCAACCGTCTACAACAACTCATCCAAAAAAATATACACTATGATCAAACTGGATTCATCACAGGGAGGCAAAGCTGGTTCAACATACACAAATCAATTAATATAATTCAACACATCAACAGGAGCAGGGATAAAATCACATGATTGTCTCAATAGATGCGGAAAAGGCATTTGACAAGATCCAAAACCCCTTTATGTTAAAAGATGTGGAGAAACTAGGAATCCATGGAACATTTCTCAATGTAATAAAGGCTGTGTATGAGAAACCCACTGCTAGTATTATACTTAATGGTGAAAATCTAAAGCCATTCCCTCTAAAATCAGGAACGAGACAAGGATGCCCACTCTCTCCACTCCTTTTTAACATAGTACTAGAATTCCTAGGCAGTGCAATATGGCAAGAAGCAAGCATAAAGGGGATCCAAGTAGGGAAAGAGGAAATAAAACTATCCCTCTTTGCAGATGACATGATTCTGTATTTAAAGAATCCTATAGACTCTACTCCCAAGCTCCTTGAGCTGATTCAAAGCTTTGGAAGGGTAGCAGGCCATAAAATCAACCCTCACAAATCAACTGCCTTACTTTACGCCAACACTGAGAGGAACGAGGCAATAATCAGGAAAGAAAATCCTTTCACAATAGCCTCAAAGAAAATAAAGTACCTAGCAATTAGCTTAACTAAGAATGTAAAGGACCGTTTAGATGAAAACTTTAAAACCCTAAAAAAGGAAATTAAAGCAGAACTAAGGAAATGGAAAAACCTCCCATGCTCCTGGATTGGAAGAATCAACATTGTGAAAATGACAATCTTGCCAAGGGCTATCTACAAATTCAATGTAATACCCATCAACATCCCAATGTCATTCTTTAAAGACATAGAAGAGGCAATTCAAAATTTCATATGGAATAATAAAAGACCCCGTATAGCAAAAACACTTCTTAGCAGAAAGAACAGCGCTGGAGGAATTTCAATTCCAAACTTAAGGCTCTAGTACAGAGCTATAATTCTCAAAACAGCTTGGTACTGGCACAAGAACAGGCCTGAAGTCCAATGGAGTAGAACTGCGGACCCAGATATTAAACCACAGACCTATGGCCACCTAATCTTTGACCAGGGAGCCAAAAAAATAGAATGGAAGAAAGATAGCCTCTTCAACAAGTTGTGCTGGCAGAACTGGTTAAACACCTGCAGAAAACTAAAGTTGGATCCTTCTTTGTCACCTTGCACTAGAATTAACTCCAAATGGATCAAAGACGTGGAGGTAAAAGCTGACACACTGAAAAGTTTACAGGAAGGAATAGGAGATACACTAGGCCTCCTTGGTACAGGTCGAAACTTTCTTAATAAGGACCAAGAATCACAACAAATCAGAGAAAGGCTGGATAAGTGGGACTGCATTAAACTGCAGAGCTTTTGTATGGCAACGGATATAGCTAGTAAACTAATCAGGAAGCCTACAGAGTGGGAGAAGATCTTCACCACCCAAACAACGGAACAAGGCCTCATATCTAAAATATATCAACAACTCAAAAAATTGAATCACTCCAAAACTAACCTCCAAAGTAACACCCATCCCATTACAAAATGGGCCAAAGACTTAAAGAGAGTCTTCTCTGAAGAAGAAACAAAAATGGCCTAGAGACACATGAAGAAATGCTCAACATCTCTGGTCATAAAAGAAATGCAAATCAAAACAAGTCTAAGATTCCACCTAACTCCAGTTAGAATGGCCAGGATCAGGAAAACGAATGACAACAGATGCTGGAGGGGATGTGGTCAGGAGGGATCACTACTACACTGTTGGTGGGAGTGCAAACTCGTTCAACCACTATGGAAAGCAGTGCGGCAGTGCCTCAAAACGCTAAACATACAACTCCCCTATGACCCAGCAATTCCACTACTTGGCATTTACCCAACAATCCAGAAACAAGGGCATACTAACCCCACTAGCACAACAATGTTCATTGCAGCACTATTCACCATAGCAAAGATATGGAACCAACCCAGATGTCCCTCAGTTGATGAGTGGATCAACAAGTTGTGGTATTTGTACACAATGGAATTCTATGCTGCTGTCAGAAAGAATGACATCGCCCCATTTGTTAGGAAATGGAAAGACTTAGAACAAATCATATTAAGTGAAGTAAGCCAGACTCAAAGGAACTTAGGCTCAGTGGTTTCCCTCATTCGTCATAATCAGTAGAAACCTTGGGCTCTACTAGCAGAGATTGGCAATAGAGCAAAAGGCCATATATAAGGCCATATAATGTGAAGCTAATTGAAAGGACCTCCAGGATATTGACACAAAAGCCATATAATGAATGATTGTTGTCCTTAATGTACTATGTTGTCTCTCATCTCGCTTGCTGTCCCTTGGTTATCCCATATTGGTATAGTATCTCACTTTGTTATCTGATATATTGAATTTATTTGTATTTGGATATTTGAAATTTGATAGGGAAGGGGGGAAACCAAGACGGGTGGGGGGTGTGGGGTTGGAGGGAAATGGGTACCAAGACATGTGAAAGGGTATCAATGTATGTAAATTAATGCACCTTCTATCTGGCAAATATCATCTAACCCTTTTACTAATTACAATAAAAATTGAAAAAAAAGAAAGTTGTAGTGTGTGGGGAGGATGATGGGGTCAAATACATTTCTTCTTAGAAATTTACCTCATCTGGTTGCCCTGGATTTTCCTGGCCTTCTTCTTAGAGAAAGTTCTTTTATACTGGATTTGTGGCTTGGCAATGATCTAGCATGTACATCTTCGAGTAAGACATCCACAACTTCCATGCCTGAGACTCGAGTTTCCTGACCTTTGGCAACAGCACAGCAACATCTTTCTTCCTCCTGAGCCACAGGCCAAGTGAGCTGGCTTGAGCTGGTTGTTAGTTACAGTGGCTTGGTTACCAGGGTTCCATATTCTGTTCCATTGTGAGGGAGGCAGGGTCACCTTTCAGGGCCCAATGACCAAAGATCCTTGCTCACAAAAGACCTCACCAAAGACATACTGGAGGCTGAATGTCTCCTCCAGTCTCACAATATACATGTGGATGTAGTATACAGCACACCTTATTTGTCCAATCCCAATGTCTTCCACTAGGCCCAACTACCAGTCTGGTCTCAGGCTCAAGGAGCCTTTCTTAGGTAAGATCCAAACTTAAGGGTCAATATTGCCCTCATCCTTTACAAAACATTGGCTTCACAGTGCCTTCTCTGCCTGCATTTTGCCCCTTGTCGAATTTTTTTTTGTTTTTGCTAGTCTTGGGACTTGACCTCAGAGTGTGAACATTGTTCTTGGGCTTTCTTTAGGCTTTAGCTGTCCCACCGAGCCACAGCACCACTTGGAGCTTTTTCTATGTATGTGGTAATGAGGAATCAAACCTGAGGCTTACTGCTTGGTAGCCAAGGACTCTCTCACTAGGTCAAACACACAGGGCATCTTGCACATATTTTTGACGTCAATCTACTAGGATATTATTAGGTTTCTGTATCCTAATCAATTTTTTCCTGATGATTAGCTTTGCTGTCATGTGTAAAAAATGCAAGAGGGAAAAACACAGAAGAATTAGTGAAATTAAAAAAAAGCATTAGACACAGTTAAGTGTTCATTCTTTGTAGGAGAAAGGATATTTGGATATGATGATGATGATGATGACTTTATAATTACTATGTCAGGGTTGAGAGTTTGGCATAGTGGTAGAGTGCTTGCCTTGCATCCATGAAGATCTGGGTTTGATTGCTGAGTACCACATAGATAGAAAATCTAGATGTGGCACTGTGGCTCAAGTGGCAGAGGCCTAGACTTTTTAAAACCCGAGGACAGTGCTCAGGCCCTGAATTCAAGCCCCAAGACTGGCAGAATGATAAAAGAAAATAACAATGCTTTTTACGAGCTAATTCACTCACAGCATTTGCTTCTGAAATCTTCGCTTCTGCATCTTGTGAAATACCCCTTTCCCTCAACGTAGACAAGAAAAACAGATCCATCCCATGGTCCACTGTGAGGCCACTGGTTGGGCTAAGAGCTAGTCGTGCAGCAACACATAAGTTTTATTCTAATACTTTCCAAACTTTGTACTCAAATATGCTACCTACTTACCAACTTATGTCAGTTATCCTTATGCTATAACTTTTCTTCATTACTACAATATTCTTACACTCCTACGTTAATCCTCTTGCACCTCCCCTGACCTCTCTCATTCTTTTTTTCTATCTCTGGACCTCTGCTCGTCTTTCAACCCTTATACTGCACGGATCTACACTTGATGGCTGTTGAGCAATATTGTATATGTAGGAAGCCTAATTTAAGGCTAGTTGGTATTGAGGAGGGCGTGGAGAAAGAGGTCAATGGTATTGGAAATATACTTCAGGGAATCATCTCAGAGAATTTCCCAAATATCCAGAAGGCCAGGCCCATCCAGATACGAGAAGCTTTTAGAACCCCAAACAGACCTGACCAGAAAAGAACATCCCACCGCCACATTGTGATCCGAACTGGATCAATAGAAACGAAAGAAAAGATCCTAAAGGCAGCCAGGGAAAAGGGATCAGTAACCTATAAAGGCAAACCATTCAGAATAACCCCAGATGTCTCAGCAGAGACCATGCAAGCACGAAGTGACTGGAAGCATATATGTCATGCCCTTAAATCAAATAACTACCAACCAAGAATACTGTAGCCAGCTAAGCTCTCATTCATAACTGAGGGAGCAATAAAAACATTCCATTCCAGGGAAAAGCTGCAACAATATGTCGAAACAAAACCAACACTACAGAGAATTCTCAAAGATGCTCTATACATAGAAAACCAAAATAAATGCAATATAGGGAAAGAAATGGCACCTAAACAGCATACCGTCTAAGGACCACAAGAACTGTCAAGACACAGGCCCTACTAAAAGCTTTTTAAAATGGTGGGAACTAATAAATATCTCTCAATCCTAACTCTCAATATCAATGGACTTAACTCTCCAATTAAATGGCATAGGCTGTCTAGTTGGATCAAAATCAAGAGCCATCGTTCTGCTGTCTTCAAGAGACACATCTTACCCCAAAACAATCATCTTTTGAAAGTGAGAGGTTGGAATAAACTCTATCAAGCTAACTGCCCCCATAAACAGGCTGGAGTTGCCATCCTCATATCAGATACAATAGACTTCAAACTAAAATTAGTAAGAAAAGACAAAGAAGGTTACTACATACTACTAAAGGGATCTTTCCTCCCGGAAGACATAACAATCCTAAATATTTACACACCCTTTTGAAGATTCTCAAAAGATTGAAGATTCTGCCAGTGTAAGTTAGATTCCGGCATTGATATTAAATAATGCAATGAGTCGGGATTTATATTTGAAATATCACTGTTGACAAAATCTAACACACATTTGCTTAGTGTTTGCTTTTGATTTCCCAAGAAGTACAGTACAAGCTAACACTTGTGGCATATATCGACTGGGAGAAATGATTCAGAATATGTGAACTCATTTGAACAAGAGTCAGTGAAAGATACAGAAGCAGGATACCCATATTGTGATAATTTGTATCTTTTGCATATTTTGTGTTTCTTGTTAATTCCATTTGTAGTGTACATTTCTAGGTAAAAACTTTTTTCCAAACAATGTGTTATTTCAACCGTAAAAAAAGACATTTATATGCCTGATAAAATTCACAGAATCCAATTTTTTCCATCTTATTTTTTTGTTTTTTGGGTTTTTTTTTGGTGGGTCATAGAACTTGAACTCAGCCTGGGCACTATCCCTGAGCTCTTCAGCTCCAGGCTACCACCTTACCCTGGAGCCAAGCCCCACTTCCCATTTTCTAAAGCTAAATTGGAGATAAGTGTCTCAGGTCTTTTTGTGCCAGGATGGCTTTAAACCTTGATCCTCAGATCTCAGCCTCCTGAGTATCTAGGATTATAGAAGTGAGCCACCACCCCATCATGCTCAGCTTTCTGGGTTTTTTTTAAACTCGGTTTAAGCATTGTCCTTCAGCTTTCCTCAAGCCTAGTGATCTTCTACTTGAGCCACAGCACTACTTCTGGTTTTTTCTGTGTATGTGGTACTGCGGAATTGAACCTTCGTCTTCATACAAGCACTCTACAACTATGCCAAACTCCCAGCCCCTCCACATTAGTTTTTATGATAGATCTTTCCATGCATCCAGGATGGCTAGAAATCCTTCTTGAGTTTCCCAAGATCAGAGAGTATAGGTGTGTCCCATCCTGTGTGGCTACATAACCATTGTTTAGGGTAGAGTTCTCTCTTCATTCTACCCATCTAGAGCAATTTTCATCTTCCATGTATAATCATTAAACATTCAGCTCCTGTTCCTCTCTACTCCATTCTCTGGAACCATCCTGCTTTTTGGCTCTAAGGGTTTGTTGATCCTTGGAAGCTCTGGAAGGGAAAACATACCCTAGCTCTTCCTTTATGACTGCTGTATTTTTAGTTTACTCTAATCAAGATTCATCTGTAAAATATAGTAAAATGTTCTTCCTTTTCAATGCATTGTTTTGCATATTTCTATCTTTGGATTATTATTAATAGTTGTGAATGGATTCTCCACATATTTGTTCTAGTCTCTGCTTTCTCTTCCATTAGGTACAAATCTAGAAATAGAAGTGTTGGACCATATTTCTATGTAATTCTATATTTAGTACTTTTTTTAGCACTCTCCACGCAATTTTTGATTGTTTTATATTCCTTGCAGAACTATTCCAAAGTTCTACTTCTTCTCACGACCTTCCCAGTAATAGTTAGACTTTGAAAGTTGTTTTTTTGTATGCGTGTGTGTGTGTGTGTGTGTGTTTGTGTGTGTGTATGTGGATCTTTTTGTTTAAAACTATATTTATATTAATATACTTAAACTAATGATTTCATTGTAATTTTAATTTTTCTCATGACTGTTAATATTGAACTTCTTTCTACATTTTGAACTACTATTTCTATATATTCTTTTTAGAAAATCCTCTCCAATCTCCAATTTTTTCCCTGTTTTTTGTGGGGTATTGGGGAAAGTCATGGGGCTTGGACCTTGGGCCGTGAGCTCTTTAGTTTAAGGCTATTGTCCTACCCTGAGTATTGCCCCTCAGTTGTTCTGCTCACAGCTCCCTACCCCTCTTCCCATTATATACAGAACAAAGGTCATCCTCAGTCTTTTTGAAAAAGTAAAACATACAGTAAATTTGTAGTATAAAACAGCAAGAAATAAATTTCTTGCCAGGTGCAGTGCCTTATACCTGTAATCCTAGCTACTCAGATATCAGGCTGATATCTAAAGATTTGGTTCAAAGCCAGCCTGGGCATTAGAAAGTCTATGAGACTCTCATCGACAGTTAACCACTAGAATATGGGAAATGGCACTGTGGCTTCATAGGTAGGGTGATAGCCTTGAGTTGAAGAGCTCAGGAACAGTGCCCAGGCCCAGAGTTCAAGCCTTACAAATCCCCCAGCCAAAAAAAAAAAGAAAAAATAGTTTCTTCCCCAAGTGATTATTATGCCAGACATAGAACATTAACATTCTGGGTGTACTTCACAGTATTATTACTTGATACCCTAAGATTTTGCAATATTCTCTCAGTATCAGCATATGTCATCATATAATGTAGTTCCTTTTCAATGGAATAATTCCATTTATAACCTAAATCTACTCCCCCGACTTATTTCTGTCGATACCACAATTGCTCTACCATGATATGCCACAAGCCATTAAACATTTTATGGTGGGTAATTGGAAAGGAGTCTCATGGAATTTTGTGCCAGGCTGGCTTTGAAACCATGGTCCTCAGATCTCAGTCTCCTGAGTAGCTAGGATGACAGGCGTGAGCCACCAACACCTGGCTTGCCTTTTTATTTTTTTGTGGGTCTTGAGACTTGAACTCTGGGCCTAGGCACCATCCCTAAGCTTTTCAGGTCAATATTTCATGTAAGTCTAAAGATTTAAGTAAAGGAATACAATTCCAACAAAAAAAGAATAAAATTCCAGACATGGTGTGTTTATAACTCAGTGCTAATTACTTGATGAAAATGTGCCATTCCAGAAGCTGGTGTCATTTGATGATGTAGCTGTAGATTTCAGCTGGGAGGAGTGGCAGCATCTGGACAATGCTCAGAGGACCCTGTACAGAGATGTAATGCTGGAGACCTACAGTAACCTGGTGTCCGTAGGTGAGCAAAAGTCAAATTCACTTGCAAGGCCAAGTGCCATGTTATTTTGCAGATACGTGAATGTTTATCAAACTTTCAATACTATTTAAATGAAAGATTCCAGGCCCTGAGAAGTATCATTACTTTCTAAAGAAAACCTACGGTAATTTTGTACTCATTCTTCAGGATACCTTCAGGATACTTTGACAACAGTTCTAAATTATGGTTCCTCTAATGGAGACGACATTCCAAACTTACACAGTAATTGTAAGTGGATAAACCATCCAGAATAGAATATATATCATTATTGGAAATAGGATCTACAAATCACTAAACAGTGAGTTTATAATGGAAACCTGGCACTAGGTGCAATGTTTCATGCCTATAATCTTAAAATATTCAGGAGGAAGAAATCTAAGAATTCTAATTTGAAGCCAGCAATGGCATAAAAATTGCCATGAAACTCTATAACTCCAAGTAACCCCTCAAAAATGTTAGTGGAGTGTCAAGAGTTTGACTTTGTGGTTGAGTGCTTGCCTAGCATGCATGAAGACCTATGCATGTAAGTGGAGCTGGGACTCAAACTGGTATTTTTCTAGCCTTGAGCAAGACAGCTAAGTTTATGCCATACAAAATGAATCCAGAGCTGGGGAAAAGTCAACCATGGAGCCAGTGAGAAATGAGAGAAAAGATTTAATAGATAACTTGTGAGTAGGATGTCTGCGAACTTAAAGCAATGATGACACAGCATAAGCAATAATTCTCTACTGTTTCTTATTTACAGGGCCCTGTGTTCCCAAACCTGTATTAATTGACAAGCTAGAGCACTGTGCAGAACTCTGGATAGGAAATTCCTCTGACAAGAATATCACAGGTGAGTGAATGCATCTTCATATTGATGTTGGAGCCTGAGCCCCATTGGTAAGTTCATGTTGTGATGTACTGAGCAATAATATTCTTAGTTACCCTAAATCCTGTGTGGAACCTATGGAATTCTTTGTGAATGAATCAAGAATCATTTTCTTTTCCCAATCCTATGCTTGGTCTCAGGGCCTGAGCATGGTCCTTGGGTTTTCTCAAGGCTAGCTCTCTACTTCTTGAGTCATAGCACCACTTCTGGCTTTTTCTTTGTATGTAGTACCAAGGAACTGAACCAGGTCTTTGTGCATGCTAGCCCAAACCCCCGGCACCAAGAATCATAGGGTGATATGATGAATTCTATGTGGCAGTAGAGTTAAAGTTAGATTTCTCTGTAGAAATCACTGTGAAACAAAATAAAATGAGAAAGCCATGAGCCCGTGGCTCATGCCTGTAATCCTAGCTACTTAGGAGGCTGAGATCTGAGGATCAAGGTTCAAAGACTGACCTATGACAAAAACACCTTAGACTCTTCTCTCCAATGAACCAATAGAAAATGGGAAGTGGGGTTGAGTCTAAAGACATAGGGTAGTAGCCTTGAGTTGAAGAGCTCAGGAAGAACAGCCAGGTCTAGAATTCAAGTCCCATGACTACAAAACAAGAAAGAAAGAAAGAAAGAAAGAAAGAAAGAAAGAAAGAAAGAAAGAAAGAAAGAAAGAAAGAAAGAAAGAAGGAAAGAAAGAGGGAAGAAAGAGGGAAGAAAGAGGGAAGGAAGGAAAGGAAGAAAGAAAGAAAGAAAGAAAGAAAGAAAGAAAGAAAGAAAGAAAGAAATATCATTCTTTCATTTCTTTAAAACTAAGACTATAAATGATTGAGCAAACAAGGAATATGTCAGGGCATTATTCTCTGATAAGGATAATATCTTTATGCTGGTAGGAAGAGACTGGTATTCAAAACCAGACGTTTCCACCAGAAATTGAGCCTAGTGGTAGAGTGCTTGCCTAGCATGCACAAAGACACAGGTTTTATTCCTTATTACAACATACATAGAAAAAGCCAGAAGTAATGAATTCATTGGTAGGGTTCTAGTCTTGAGAAAACCCAAGGACAGTGGTTAGGTCCTAAGTTCAAACCCAGGAATGGAAGGAAAAAAAAAACAACAAAGTTTCAATCAACAAAAGAAAATTAACTAGACAATGAGCTGGGGATTTTCTGGTCTTCCATGGTTCTGAGGGACAGGAGTGTTAGAAAAGGAATTTTTATAAGACTTCAAATGGAAAGAAATAAATTTCAAAATTCCCACAAATACCTAAATTGAGACTTTAGTGAGAAGTTGTAACTGAAGGGATATAGGTGTAAGACCTTAATCTCAAGAATCGTTCTTGCTTGGATCAAAGGCAAACAGACATATAAACCAAACTTGTGGCCGCTGAATCTAGAAAAAATTCGTGTTCCTCACTTAATGGTTAATAAGCAAACAGCATTGAAACTGGGTAAGGTAATCCTATCTGGTACTCAGGACGTGAGACTCTTATCAGTAGTTAACTCTAGAAAACAGGAAGTGGGGCTGTAGCTCAAGGATAGGGGTTATAGTCTTCTGCTGAAGTGTTCAGGGACAGGGCCGAGGCCTATGAACTACAAAAAAAAAAGAAAAGAAAAGAAAAGAAAGTTTTAAAAAGATGCAAAACAGCACAATATTTAGAGTATTTCTCAAAAATAAAAGAAAGGCAGCTATTCCTCAATGTATAAACAAAACAGTATCTGAAAAAAACAGCTGCAGGTATGCTATAGTTAGTACTCAGCTTAAAACTGTAGCAATACATAGGTGGGTAATTTCAATAAATATTTCCTGTGATATAAAAAGAGAACTAAAACACAGAAAAACATTATTGGTCATTGTAAAATATCATTTTCTTAATAGGTTAGGGAGAAAAGCATATTTTTCTCACAAATCAATTTCCACTTTTATATTTTAAAATATCTAACACTTAGGATGGGAAAGTAAAGTCATTATCTTTACAGTAAGGAATATTTGTATCTCATGTATGTTTGTGTCTTTTTTTCTATGACTCATTTTAGATGTCCAGGTAATGGAAAATGTGTTCAAGACATGCCAGGAAAGTCCACATGAATGTCTTTGTGAAGTAGCAGTTGCAAGTAGTATCGAAGTGGAGGAAAACGTGAGATTTGCAACAACTTTAAATTTGAGCTCTACACATAATCCAGAGCTGATTAGTAATAACGGTAACAACTTAGGGGTGAGGACTGAGGAGTTCATAAAGTGTCAGGACATGCTTCTGTCTCCTAAGCCTGATGAGATGCATACTGCATATAGATCTCGTATGTCTCCTGTTCTTAAAAAATCCATCGGATATTCAGAGCATTTTATTCATGATTGTGACAGTCCAAAAGATCTGCAGTATCATAATTCTGTTCTCCCTGCCCAAGAAATTCTTCAGGGAGGGAGGAAAACTGCTAAATGTACTGTGTGATGAAAAATATTGTACTTAACACCGACCATCACTACACATCCGAAAATGTACACAGGAGAGACTCCTCATATATGTAGTGAATGTGAGAAATTTTTCAGTAATGAAATACGCCTTAAAATACCTCAGAGCAAATATCCTGAGATATGTGATGCGTACATCAAGTGTGAAAATTAATTTCTGAGAAGTCAGACCTGACGCTCCAACCTAGATCTCCAAGAGAAGACAAACCTTATGAATATGAGGAACGTAATAAAATTTCTGCCCAGAATTCAGCAATCAGCACACATCAGAGATCTCACACAGAAGAGAAATCTTATGAATGGGATAAATGTGGGAAGACTTTTAGACTGAAATCATACCTCACTTTGCACCAGAGAAGACACACAGAAGAGAAACCTTATGAATGTAACAAATGTGAAAAGTCTTTCACCCAGAAGATACACCTTCGAGTTCATCAAATAACACACACAGGAGAGAAATCTTATAAGTGTAATGAATGTGGAAAGTCTTTCCAAGGGAAGGGAAAACTTCGTGTTCATCAGAGAATACACACAGGAGTGAAACCTTATGAATGTAACCAATGTGTAAAGTCTTTCAGACAGAAATCTTCCCTCAAATTGCATCAAAGAACACACACAGGAGAGAAACCTTATGTGTGCAACAAATGTGGAAAGACCTTCAAGTGGAAGTCATATCTTGATGGGCATTATAGAACACACACAGGAGAGAAAACTTATGCATGTAGTGAATGCGGAAAGTCTTTCAAATGGAAGGTAAAACTCCATGTTCATCAGAGAATATACTCAGGAGAAACACCTAATGAGTGTAACATATGTGAAAAGTCCTTCACACAGAAGCCAAACCTCAACATGCATAAGACAATTCAAACAGGAGAAAAACCTTATGAAGGTAACCGATGTGGAATGTCTTTCAAATGGAAGTCTTCCCTCAAATTGCATCAGAGAACACACACAGGAGAGAAACTGTACGAGTGCATCAAATGTGGTAAGACCTTCAGATGGAAGTCACATTACAGGAGGCATAACAGAATTCACACATATTAGAAACCTTAGGAATATAACCAAAGTTGAAAGTCTTTCGTGCAGTATTCACCCTTCAGGAAGCGTAAGAGAGTTCACACATATGAGAAGCCTTAGCAATGTAATAAATAGGAAAGACTTTTTAGTCTGTGGAAGAAAACTCAGCTTGTGTCACAGAACCAACACAAGATAAAACCCTTAATGAATGTAGCAAATGTTCAGTCTTTTCCCCAGAAGGCACAAGTCAAGATTTATCACTAAACACCCACAGGATAGAATCCTATGAATAAAATGAAAGGGAAATTTTTTTGAAGAACTCATAGTTGAGTTTGCATGATACCACACAGACACAGGATAAAAATCGTATGAATATAAGAATATGAAAAATCCATCATGAACGTATGACTAAGTATAAAATGCACATAGGAGAGAAAAACCTTAAGAATATTACAAATGTGGAAAGTGTTTGACCTGGAAGGCATAATTCTGTGTTCATCACAAACCTGATTCCCATAGAAGAAAAGAAAACTAATGAATACAACAAATGTGCAATGACTTTTAATCAGAAGTCAGTCTTCAGTACATTTCAGAACATACACAATAGAGAAATTCTGAGTAATGAAAAACATTTAGCTATATATAGAATCTCTGTATATGGGAGCATTAGGGTAAGTCTTCTAAACAAAGTCAACCTTCAGCAAGCATTAAGAGCACTCACAGCAGAAATAATAGCATGTAGGAAAACCTTTGTCAGGAACCTCTAAAAGCTGACTGTGTGGCTTAGTGGTAGAGTGCTAACCTATCAAGGATGAAGGCCTGGGTTAGATTCCTCAATACTACGTGAAAAGAGCAAGCCAGAAGCAGCACTGTGGTTCAAATGGTAGAGTGCTAACCTTGAGCAAAAGTAGCTCAGGCCCTGAGTTCAAGCCTAAGGTTTGGAGAGAGAGAGAGAGAGAGAGAGAGAGAGAGAGAGAGAGAGAGAGAGAGAGAGAGAGAGAGAGAGAGAGAGACAGAGAGACAGAGAGACAGAGAGAGACAGAGATAGAGACAGAGAGACAGAGAGAGAGACAGAGAGAGACAGAAAGAGAGAGACAGAAAGACAGAGACAGAAAGAGAGAGACAGAAAGAGAGAGAGAAAGAGAGAAAAGAGAGAGAAACAGGAACTTCTAAATTTTACAGAGATAGAGAAGGAGAGAGAGAAGGAGACAGAAACTAATTTCTAAACTTTACAGTCTTTCTATTTCCTTACAAATTCGTCTATGTCATTCTTTCTGACAGAAGCACAGAATTCCATTGTGTAAAAACACCATATTTGATCTACTCATCAACTGACGGGCATCTGGGTTGGTTCCATACCTTTGTTATAGTAAATAGTGCTGTGATAAATGTTATTGTTCTAGTGAATTTAGTGTGTCCTATCTGGACGATTGGCAAGTAGTGAAATTGCTGGATCACAGGGGAGCTCTATGTTTAGTCTTTTTGGGATACTGCCATAGTGCTTTCCATAGTGGTTGAACGAGTTTGCAATCCCACCACAGTGTAGTAGTGATCCCTCCTGGCCACATCCCCTCCAGCATACGTTATTAGATTTCTGGATCTTGGCCATTCTAACTGGAGTGAGGAGGAAAAGGGAAAGAGGAACTGAAACTTTCTCTCCTTACAGATGACATGATTCTGTATTTAAAGAACCCTGTAGACTCTACTCCGAAGCTGCTTTGGTAAGGTAGCAGGGTATAAAATTTACCCTCAATGTCAACTGCCTTCCTATATGCCAACGAATGAGAGGAATGAGGCAAGAATCAGGATAGCAACTCATTTTGCTATCAAAGAAAATAAAATACCTAGGAATTAACTTAGAATGTAAAGCACCTTTTTTGATGGAACTATAAACTCTGGAGAAGGAAATTAACGCAGAACTGAGGAAATGCAAAAACCTATGCTCCTGGTTTGGAAAAAGTAATATTGTAAAAATGGCAATCTTGATAGGGACTATCTACAAATTCAGTGCAATATTCATCAATATCCCAATGTCATTCTTTAAAGAAACAGAAGAGGAAATCCAAAATTTCACTTGGAATAATAAAAGACCCCTTATAGTCTGTCTTCTGGCATGATACATAATGTTTAATCTCACCTTCTCCACCAAAATCTCACCTTTCTCATTGAGACATAGGTGGCCCTGTTTACTAGCAGCAAAGGCTCAAACGCGCAGGTTCAGGTGTCAGCACTGCCTCTGTTACTGGGTAGATCCAACTCTGTCATCGATTCTGAGGTCTGCTCTGGGAGTCTTGGTCACAAGTTGTTCTGTGGCATCTGCTGCCAGCCTGTGCCTATTTGCTTCCTTTTCCTCCAGCAGCCTACAACAGGGAATGAAGTTCAGGCGCTGATGCTCTCCTTCATATGCAGGGCAGGATGAGCCCAACCCTCCCACATCTTCCTCTTCTAATTTTTGGGAAAAAATGGGCTGGCAAAAGTCCTCAGGTGTGGCGCATGGCTGATCCACACTTTTAATCCAGGCTGGTCACGAGGCTGAGATCTGAGTATGGAAGTTCCAAGTCACCTAGAACAGGAAAGTCTGATATATTCTTACTACCAAAAATAAAAACAGCTGGGAATGGAATTTGGGCTCAAGTGGTAAAGGGCTAGTCTTGAGTACAAATGCTTAGTGCCCAGGCCCTGAGTTCAGGCTCCAGCACTGCCAACAACCTCACTTTAGTGAGATTTTAGCTTTATCCATGTAGGCACATCTCACTGGAATCTTTGCTGGTAGAGATAGTCTTCATAATTTTGACTCAAGGTAAAGGTCCTCCTGGGGTAGTAGACAAAAGGTGTCACGGAGAGAGGAGCCCCACTTGCTCCAGGTTTGAAGATGGCATAGGTCAAGCCAGCATGGAGTTGGCACATCAGTCTTTTTCCTAGCACCACCTACCAGTGAATGTCAAATGACAGTGATTGTTGTGGGATTGTGTGATTGAAGTGCCCCATTAAGGGCAGTGTAAGCACATCCAAACTTGGATACCAGGAATGCTGAAATCTCAAAGCTAAGATTTCTGTTGGCTACAGAAATGCTGGTGTGTCTGTGATTCACTAAAAGTTCAGGTGCAAAGATTCTGAAGCTTGATGCCATGTGTTTATTCCATTTAGTAAAATTATTTTAATGCACTGTATAAGTTAAAACATTTGATAAGAGTCAGGGGTAGTGAAAACATTGTCCTTGAATTCAGGTGTCTGGCAGGGTAATGGGGGGGGTGTTGGTGGCTGGGACTATGAAGCTGGAGCTGCTATCAAACCATGGATCATGTTCCTCTTTGTCTGGGAGAAATGACTCCAAAGATGAAATTTGAATGGCGAGGAAAAGATGATGATGTACTCAGGAAATTTCTCCTAAACAAATGCTCATGTGGAAGTGGGATGGGGGCTGGGCATGTCTGAGGCAGAGCTTAAGGGGTCTTCTCATGGCGTTGAGAACGTTCCTTGCGACTTCAGGCATGCAGCAGGGTGTTTTAGATGACCATTGTAAGATGGATGGAATAAGACTGGAGACAAGATGAATGCTGGGATCCTGCACTGCTCTTGCATGAGTGGCTGGTGGCTCACCTGAAAGAACTAATTATGTCTAAAAAAGAAATCAGGAATTTGTTTTGATTAGATAATACCTGTAATCCGAGGCATATTCAGGATCCTGATCTTAGTATTGTGGTTTAAAACCAACCCAGCAAAGGGAAAAATGCATGAGACTCATACTCCCAGTTTAGAGCAAGAACAAAGATTGAAGTAGAGCTGTGGCTCAAGAGCTAGAGTGCTACCTTGAGCAAAGAAAAGCTAAGAAAATGCTCCAGGTCTTGAGTTCAAGGCCAGGAATGAAAGAAGGAAGATAAAAAAAGGGAAGTATGTGAGGAAGGGAAATATATAAATGAAAGAGAGAAGGAACTAGAAATTTAAAACTAGAGAATATTTAAAAGTCATCAGTCCTTCTAAGAAAAGTGTTGGAGTATGGGTTCTATATGTGGTGAACTGGAAGCCCAGCAGTGACTTGTTAACCAAAGAGTCACCATGATGAGCAAAGGATAGAAATCTGCATGAGCCTCTTAGCGGATGGAGTCACAGAAGAGAACCTCAGCTCCCATCCCATAGTTAGAAGTATATAGAGATGGGGAAGTTGGCATCACCTTGATGTCATTGTGTCCATGGAGACTGGAAGCCATGGCTCTGTGAAAGCACAATGTACTGGTTACTGAGCTGGGAGGCTGAGGAGAGCCAAGTCCTGGCCATGAAGAAATCAGGGTGGCAGCAGAGCAACTCTGCTGCAGTGTGAGCCTGCTTGGCTGTTCTTATTCTGTGGTGGATCAGGCTGGAGCGGGTGATAGTAACTGTTTTGTGGTCACAAGCCCTTCACCAAGAGCTTCCTCTGGGGTCCTCATAAGCTACAGGGTGGCTGGTGGTGGGATGTGTGTGGGGTGGAAGTGACAGAGGGATGGATGCATGGCAAGGTGGGTGAAGAGATGAGAGGAATGATGAGAGCCCAGTTCATTGGTTTCCAAGGTTAATGGGTGGGAGGTAGAGAGGCATGATGGAGGAATGATGGAGGCAGGGGAAGGTGGTGACAGAGTGAGGCCATCTGTAGTGCCAGCCTGGCCATCATCTGAAGCCCATAGGCAGCTTCCTGATCCTTCACTTAGTCCTGCTCCTTGTGGAGGGAATGTCACGTGTACCCAGAGCTAGGGGTGGGGCAATGTTAGTAGCACCTGGAAAACCATTGGCCTCTACCTGGGTGAGGGGTGGTTATGGCTCCCATGCTGGGTGGCCTGATAGCTATGGAACAGATCTCTCCTTAGCTACCACAGTCAGTGGCTGCTCTCCATCTAGGGTTAGGGCACCTGCTCAGCCATCAGGACACCCCATGCCAGGACAGAGGCCTACAATTCAGATGGCAGCACAGGGGTGACGATGATCTCACCGTAGCCCTAGTTACATGGCTGCCCCAGCATAAAGGACAGGATGAGCTGGGGGAAGATGTTCTCTGTGTTTTTCCACAGCCTATCCCGGCCTCTTCTTGTGTCTGATTAGACCAAGAGAGTACCAGGTTCCCTCTCATAGTCCTGGTTCTTTTTCTTTTACAGTTATGAGGCTTGAACTCAGGTCCTGGGTACTGTCCCTGAGCTCTTTTGCTCAAGGTTGATGCTCTACCATTTGAACCATAGTGCCATTTCCAGCTTTTCCTTTTCATGTGGATCTCTGATATGTCCAGTACTGTGCCTGCAGGGAGGCACTCACCCCACAGACAGAGCCACCTCTGCCGTGACTGTGACTGCCCACAACCCTCACACCCACTCCTTGCACACCCCTCGACTCCAGTTTTAGCTCCTCTTGGACTGGGTGTCCAGCCTACCCCTTCCTACACTCACAAAGGGTCTACAATTGTCTTCCCAGGGTCCTTTCTTCTGCCAGCCAGAGTACAGACTGTGCACATCTTGACGATCACAGAGCTCAAAGCCAAAGGCTGAGATGCAGAAGGGGGTGACCCAGTAGCTGCACAGGGCCCATGGATCATCCTGTGCATCCCCCAGCCTGTGACTTCCCCCACCCCCTTGGCAGTTAACTGGAAATGAGAGTTTCATGGACTTTCCTTTCTGGACTGGCTTCAAACAGAAGCTATGCACAGTTTTCAAACCATACCCTACTGAAGAAGGGAAGCTTGATCTGGTGCTTAACTGGGTTGCACTTTGGCTCCGTTTGCTATGCCTCACGGGAGGGGGCTCATCATTTGTAGACTAAGATCTCATGACCTTCAAAGCCAAATGCTACCTGAAAGTTCAGGGTCCCAGCCTATGTGTTGGGCCGGGGTGAATACATTCTCTGTTATGCTGGGTCATCAACCCATGTTTTAAGCTGGAAGTAGGCAGTGCCACATTTGATAAGAACATCTGCCAGAGATTGTCACCTCATGAAAGCAGATTCTAAATTTGTATTCCATTTCCTGTGGTGGAGAAATCCCCTCCAACTTAGACAGGCTCACATCCACCTGCAGGTCACACTCCTAATGCACCCTTGAGTGTCCTCATGGTATTGGGATCTAAGTTTGTAGGGAATGCTGCTTTAGTCCATGAATTAGCTGGACAAGTGATGACAAACGTGTTGTGGATTAATATGAGAACAATTTAAGAAGCCCTGGAGGAGCATCAACCTGATCCTCTGTGGTGCTATAAATCTGATAGGATGTTCCAGACTGAGAAACAATCACATGGCTTTGTGTTTGGCATCCAGACAAGTGAGTGCATGTCTTAGCTGTCAGCCAATACAGAGGAGGACATGAATAAGTGGGTGGAAAGCATCTGTCAGACCCCTGTCTGGGGGCATTTGGAGAGAACATAGGAAGGTAGATACCATGGCTGTGGTGGGGCCAAAAAAAAGGGTAAAAGAGGCAAAGGAACCAGGTACTGGTAGCTCAAGACTGTCATCCTAGCTACTCAGGAGTTTGAGATCTGAGGATCACAATTCAAAGCCAGCCCAGTACAGAAACTCCATGAGACTCTTATCTGCAATAAACTACTGAATGCAAGAAGCTCAAGCTCAGTGACAGCATCCAGGCCTAGCGTTCAAAACCCAGGACTGGCAGAAAAAAGTATCAAAGGACAAGAAGCTGGCCAAAAGTTAGAGGGACTCTATCTTGGCAAACAATACAATGGTAAGTTGCACTCAGAAGACTTGCACAAAATCTGGAAACGCGTGAGACCTATCTATGTATGTTTCCGGTTTGTCTAAATATATATGTTTATGCATTTATATATTAGTACAGAGAGACAGATCAATACATATGACTATACATATATACATAGCCAGACACTTATGGGTGGGTGGTATACTGTGTGAGAGTTTGTGTTTGTGTTTTGTGGATAGCTATCTCTGTTTAAGAAAGATAGAAAATATGTTAATATCTTAAAAAAACTTGATAAAATACGTAGAGACCTAAGCTCTTGAGGGAATCGGAAATGACAAGATTATTCACAGGCACGTTTATCCTTCTGGATTCCTCAGCAAGTTTTAATTTTTTTCATTATTTTCTTTCTTTTTTTGAACCAGTGCTAAGGATTTCTCTCAGGGACCAGGTGCTGCCAATTACTAATTTTCTCATGGCTGGTACAAGAGGAACTGAACCACAGTTCCACTTTTGCCTTATTTATTCGTGCTTAACTGAAGATAAAGATTTCTATCAGTGACTTTCTTTCAGGGGCTGGATTCTAACGAGGATCCCCAGACCTCAGGCTTCTCTATAGCTACAATTAACAATATGAGAACCCAGCACTGGGTTCCAATGCACAGGGCAAGAAATTGAGTGAATCTCTCAACTCCAATTAGCTATAATAAGCTACAAGTGAAAGACCAATACCTTTGAGGAAAAGATGCTGAGGGTTATCACACAGGCCCTATGAGTAAGCCCTAAACCCTGTACACATGTGTGCATGCACACATTGGCAGATACACACACACCTGCACACACACAATATCTCAGGCAATATTGTATTTTGAATTAATATGCAAAGATTGGACAACAGGATAGCAAGTAATAAAATCTGTTTTTCTTGTCTACATTGAGGGAAAGGGATAAGTCACAAGATGCAGAAGCGAAGAATTCAGAGGCAAATGCTGTGAGTGAATAACTTGTAAAAAGCACATTTCTTTTCTTTTCTTTTCTTTTGTTTTTTCTGCCATTCCTGGGGCTTGAACTCAGGGCCTGAGCACTGCTCTTGGCTTTTCCCAAGTCTAGCCCTCTGCCACTTGAGCCGCATTGCCATATGGATTTTTATATCTGTGTGATATTAAGGACTCAAACCTAGATCTTCATGGATGCTAGGCAAGCACTCTACCACTGGGCCAAACTCTAAACCCAGATAAAGTATTTATAAATAGTCATCAACATCATATCAAAATATCCTTTCTCCTACAAAGAATGAACACTTATCTATGTCTGTAAGACTTTTTTTATGTCACCAATGCTTCTGTGATTTTCCCACTTGCATTTTTACAGATGACAGCACAGATATTCATCAGGAAGAAAAATTGATTAGGATACAGAAACCTAACAACGTCCTAGAAGATTGAAGTGAATACTATGTGCAAGATGGCCTGGGTGTTTCATCTATTTGTAGACTGCTTGGCTACCACACAAAAAGACTCTGGTTTGATTCTGGAGTACTATATACATAGAAAACGCTGGAAGTGGTGCTGTGGCTTGGTGGGACAGCTATAGCCTAAAGAAAGCCTAAGAACAATGGTCAGGCTCTGAGGTCAAGTCCCAGGACTAGCAAAAAAAATGTGCAAGAGGCAAAATGCAAGCTGAGAAGGCACTGTGAAGCAAAATGTCTTGTGAAGGGTAAGGGGAATAGTGACAGTTAAGTTTGGATCTTACCTAAGAAAGGCTCCTTGAGCCTGAGACCAGGCTAGCACTTACGCCTAGTTAATGACTTGGGATTTGAACAAAAAGGTGTGCTGTTTACTACATCCATATGTGAGGTGGGAAGGGAGATTCAGCCTCCAGTATGTCTTTGATGAGGTCTTGTGTGAGCAAGGAGCTTTGGTCATTGGGCCTTGAAAGGTGACCCTACCTACCTCACAATGGAACAGAATATGGAACCCTGGTAACCAAGCCACTGCATGTGACAACCAGCTCAAGCCAGCTCCCTTGGCCTGTGGCTCAGGAGGAAGAAAGATGTTGCTGTGCTGTTGCCAACGGTCAGGAGGCTCGGATCTCAGGCATGAGAGATATGGATCTCTCACTTGAAGAAGTAGATTCTGGACCAGTGCCAAGCCAAAATTCCCGTATATCAGGCATTTCTCTAGGAAGAAAGCCAGGAAACTCCAGGGCAACTCAGATGAGGTATATTGAGAGGAAACCTATTTGAACCCATCATCATGCCCACACACTACAACCTTCTTGTGTACTTTCAAGTGACTATACTGAGATTAGAGTGTGTCATTTCCAATCTACTCTATTCCATTTCCTCAGTGTGAAGTGTGGTCCCATTCCTACGTTTTAAATATCCACTGTTTTGCCAACATAATGTGATGGTAAGTCAGCTCAGACTCTGATTGAGCCTTGTAACCTATGGATCCTGGAGGAAGGACTGTTGGAGATGCTGCTGACAAAGCTGATCGCTGCCTACCAGAAAGGTGATCTCTTTTACGTGGGAAACTTCCTGCACAATTTCAAATAGTGGAGGACAATGTAGTAGTTGCTGGAAATTCTCTTGAAAAAGTGAGTGTTCCCACCCAAACCCAGGTTTGCTCACCCCTCCTGGCCAAGCCTTGGAATACTTGGATCCTCTCTGAGCCTGTTTGGTTCACTGGGGTGTTCACAGGGGAGCTAAGCATGATACAAGTGCACAAACTACTTCATTATGACTGGGACACCATGCCATTTCATTTCCCTCACAAGCTACTGGAGTCTCAACAGTGTGCTTACTGAGAAGTTGGATTTCAGGCATGAGTAAGTAGCTCCCAACTGCAGCCCTCACCTAGGTGACATCCTAGGAAATCCCATTTCCCAGTAAGAAATGAGGTGTCAGTACTAATGGCGGAGGCCTGTGAAATACTGGCGTCAGAGGAAAAGCTGGGGGCTGAATCACTTTTGAGCCATCAGGGAGGGATTGTGATAGCTTTGCCTGTTAGAACCTGAAAGCCTTTACATTTTGGTGTGTGGTCCAGTGCTGCCACTTGAACCTGAACCCAGGTCTAAATACCATTCCTTTGGTGTTCAAAAATTAGCACTGTACCATTTGAGTCATAGGTCAAGTTCTGGCTTTTTGCTGCCTAATTGAAGACAAGTGCCTTTAGACTTTTACTGACTAGACTGGCTTTCCACTGTGATCTTCAGAGCTCAGCCTGCTGGGTGGCTAAGATTAGAGGAATGAGCATTTAGTTCTTTATTTAGAGCATTCACTTATTGATTTATTTAGAGCATTTACTTAGTTAATTTAAGGTGCGTTTACTTTGGACACATGCATAGAGGCCTCTCTCAGAAGCTTCCGGAAGTGGGGTGTAAAAGTCATCCTGTTCTCAAGTGTCTCTTACCCTCCTCCCAGCACATAAGTGCACATCTCTGCAGGACAGCCACAGCATTAGAGTCCTGCAAGAAAGCGGCTTTGGTAAAAGGCTCAGGATGGAGAGAGAGGGCTCTCACTTTCCTTGTACTGAATGTGCCCACAGCATCATGTGTTCCATCTATACGATGTGAATGGACTTCTACCCCAGTGATTTCTACGAGTTCAAGAACTGCCACACCCTGACACAACTCAAGCTCTATATGAGGCTCCACATGCCGGCTTTGGACCTGCTCTTCTAAACACATACTTTTTGACCAGCTGGAGGAATGTGCGACCAGTAAGACCAAGAAAAAGTAGAAGTCCTGGTGTGGGTGCCTCAGAGCCTGTGAGTAGGAAGCCCATGTGGTCTAGATATTGGTTGGCCCTTACGTCTACAGAGCTTGGCAAAATGCCCTTTATGGGTGGTGTCAGCCAGGTAATGTCTGTCCTCTGAAAGGACTCGGGAATAAGCACTCATTAGAAAGACCCTACACCTCCTCAGTGTTCAGTCGAAACTACAGTTCTACAGGTTCCTCCATTAGATCCTCATGGAAGTTGAGTGACACTTCAACTTGCAGAGTCCACTCTGTCCACTCTGTACCTATTTCCATTCTTAGGTTTGGGTCATCGTGGAAGAGCTTATCCTGAACTCCGGATGAAAAACCCACCAATGGAGCTGGTGATTGATGGAGACTGAGAATCATCACTGCACTCCAGAAACCATGGGCCTTCTGTAGAAATTACCAAACAGGTTTAGAGTCCTGTGGATATACCTTTTGCTCTGAACCCCATGTGTGACACAGTTGAACCTGCAGATACTATGGAGGAAGAAAAAGAGCAGCCAGATTTCCTTCCGTTTCCTTTCACACTCCACCCAGAGTCAGTCCATCTGAGTCAGAGTAACACTCCACTTATTGTGCAAGCTGAAGGGGCACACGCTGGGCTCATGGAAAATGTCCTCATGGGAAGCAGCAAGTGTACTCTCAATACCGGATTCATTGGAGGAAAATGAATCCATCCTCACAGAATATCCAGACCCATCCATCTCACTGAAAGAGACTCAATCTCCATTCGACAAACCAGAATCCATCCCCCTCTTAACTCAGGAAGGACATTCTGTTTCTCATGAGGAAGGAGACCCTTCTGAGGACTCTGAAGGAGAATTACTGTCTGAAGGCAACTTGGAGGCCAGTCTGGATTTAGAGCTTCCCTGTCCCCTTCCTAAAAAGACATCTCTTTATCTTGCTCTCATGATTCTTGTCAAGTATTCATTGTATTTACTTTGCTAACTATTAAACTCTCATTGTTAATATTATGGTGTGCAGTTCTTCAGTGCTTATTATACTCTGTTTTATTTTCCACTTATAATGTGAGACCTCAGACACATAGGTCCTGGGTGGGCCAAAAACCAGACAGGTCTGGTCCCATAGAAGACAACCTTACTGGATATACAGGGAACTATGAAATGCATGGAATCACCAGGAATCCAGGCCAGGCCTCCATGGAAAGACAAGTCAGCTACCAAAGCTTAAGGACAGAGCAGATGCCTGGAAATGTGTTTTGTCAATCGGGAGAAGTGCCAGAGTAACTGTAATATTATGTGGGACTCTGTTCTGTGAGTTCAAGTCTGTTTATATATCCATTGTGCTTTGTACAAATATTTAAGAAAATTAAAACTCCACAATAGCATCAAAAATCTACTTTGGCTTTGAATGTGGCCTAGTTGTAGAGTGCTCGCCTAGTATACAAGAAGACCTTGATTCAATTCCTCGGCACTGCATACACAGAAAAAGCAGATGGGGCACTGTGGCTCAGGTGTCAGAGTGCCACCCTTGAACAAATGTGGCCAAGGACAGTTCCTGGTCCCTCAGTTCAAGCCCCAGGACTAGCGAAACAAGAAATCATACCATTTTCCACACATTTGGAAATAAATCTGTTTTATCTAACCCTACTTTTTTTTGCCAGTCCAGAGTGTGTGCCACCAAGCCAAACTACTGGCCCCCAACCTTACTATTTTTAATCATTTAATTTTTTTACATAATCATATTTCATGCTGTCTGTATTAATAGCATAAACAGTATGCTTAGTGTAATAATGTTCAAGGTAAAACATAAGAAATTAATAACTAAAATTCCTTTTTTATTATTTTTATAGCATTACTACAATTTTATGAGAAAAATTACTTAGAATGTTTATTTTAGAGTTCAAGTAATCCATTTTGATAAATATATCAACCTACATCATTTATTTGAACACATTTTAAACTATTTTTTCAGGAATGAAAATACATACATATTTGTTGTAAATGAAATTTATGACTTGGGGGGAAGGGAAAAAGAAAAGGGGGAAGGGGGTAACAGTTTTTACAAGAAATGTACTCATTACATATGTAACAGCAATCTCTTTGTATATCACCATGACAACAAATTTTTTGAAAAGTACAATGTGTTTAAATGTCTACTTTGGGCAGAATTTTTTTTTGCCAGTACTGGGCTTAGACTCAGGACCTGAGCACGATCTTTGTTTTTGTTTTTGTTTATTCTTAAGGCGCAAGTTCTATCACATGTGCCACAGCACCACTTTTATCTTTTTTTATCTATGCTGTGCTGAGGAATTGAACTTGGGTCTTCATTCATGCTCGGCAAGAACTCTTCCACTAGGCTTAACTTATGGCCCCAGTGGGAAGGAAGTTTTCCATAAAATATGTAGGAAATAGGTACACTAAGGAAAAGCCATCAAAAATAGAAGAAAAATTATATACTTAGATAACGACATGCCAGTATTATGGCAGATCTCTGTAATTCTAGCTTCAAGAGTGGCCTATTTGGACCGGGAGTTGGCTGGCTGAAGTAAAGTGCTATCCTTGAGCAAGCCCTAAGACAGTGCTCTGGCCATGAGTTGAAGCCATAGGACATGCAAAAAATAATAATTTAATGCCCGTGACTGGTGGCTCACCCTGGTAATCCTAGCTACCCTGGAGGATCGAGGTTCAAAGACGGCCCAGGCATAAAAATCTGTGAGAATCTTATTTCCAAATAATCCAGAAAATTCAAAATGACAATGAGCCTCAAGTGGTAGAGCTCTTGCCTTGAGCTGAAGAGCTTAAGGTAAACATCCAGGCCCAGAGTTCAAGCCCCATGAGTGAAAAAAAGAAAAAGAAAAAGAAAGCCCTTATCTAAGGCTGGAGTGCACACTAGTGGTAGTTTGCTTGCCTAGTATGCACAAAGCCCTGTGTTCAATTACTCTGTACCACTTACACCAAAAAAAAAAGCTGGAAATGATCTCAGAAGGTTGGGTTCTGAGGATCACAGTTCAAAGCCAGGCCAGACACTAAAGTCCATGAAACTGTTACTTCCACTTAAGCACCAGAAAACCAGAAGTGACACTGTGGCTCAAGGTGTTTAAGGTTGTAGCCTTGAGCTGAAGAGCCCAGGGACACTGCCCAGGTGCACAATTAAAGTCTTACAACCGAGAGAGAGCGAGAGAGAGAGAGAGAGAGAGAGACAGAGAGACACAGAGACACAGAGAGACAGAGAGAGAGAGACACATAGAGAGAGAGAGAGAGAGAGGCAGACCGACAGAGACAGACAGAGACAGAGAGACAGAGACAGAGACATCAAACAGTTAGGCACTGCTGGCTGAAGCGTGTAATTCTACCTACTATGGAAGCTGAGATTGGAGGATCTTGGTTCAAAGCCCAAAGCCAGCCTGGACACATATGTTTGTGAGACTTACATCACCAATTAACTACCAGAAACCAAAAATGGAGCTGTAGAGGAAGAGCGCTAGCCTTGAGCTGAAGAGGTCAGGGACAGTCCAGGCCCAAAGTCCAAGCACCATGACGAATCAATAATAAAAAAAGAAGATAGCTAATAGTAATGATGAAAAATTTTGGGCTGGGAGTTTGGCCTAGTGGTAGAGTGCTTGCCTAGCATGCACGAAGACCTGGGTTCAATTCCTCAATATCACATTCATAGAAAAATGCTGGAAGTGGTGCTGAGGCTGAAGTGGTAGAGCCCTAGCCTTGAGAAAATATAAGGACAGTGCTCAGTCCCTGAGTTCAAGCCCAGGACTGGCCAAATCAAAAGTAGTAGAGCACTGGCATTGAACTGAAGATCTGAGGAACAGCCCAGGCACAGAGTTCAAGCACCACAAACAACAACAACAAAATCTATGAAATGGCAGTGGTGGTTTTAAGCTAAGCAAAAATAGAGTAGAAAGTGGTAAAATACATATTTGTGTGTAAGCAAAATAGCCAGACTTATGCATTAGAACAGGATAGGAACTTGAAAAAAAATTTGTTTTCCATCTCACTAGGTCCTGTCTCTTAATTTATTCAAGTAAGTAAAATGCTGGGTTTTATAATCGTTGCTCTGAATATTAGAAAACCATAATATCTCTCATTACCCAACAAAGACCAGGAACTGGGGCTTCGTTGAAATGGAGAGTATCAGGCAAGAGAAGAAAAAAATTGAAGTAAGAACTTGAAGTTCTTGATCCAGAACCTGCATAGTAACAGAGCAGCAGCCTGGTGATGGTACCTCACACCTATAATCTTAGCTACTCAGGAGGCTAAGATCTGAGAATCAAAGTTTAAAGCCAGCCAAAGTACCCAGTTAACTGCCAGAAAAACCAGAAGTAGCACTGTGGCTCACAGATTAAAGCACTAGCCTTGAGCTGAAGAGCTCAGGGACAGTGCCCAGGCCCAGAGTTCAAGCCCCACAATTGACAAAAATCAAACAAGCAAACAAAACTCACAAAGAAGCCTGCAGACCACAGTGGTTCTGCTGAGTCTCTTCTCTATGGGGATCAGGAAACATTTCACTTTTTCTGTCTCTTCCCATCTCAACATTCATACTAAAATAAGACTGTGTTGAAAGTTTCAATTTATAAAAATGTTTTTCATGAAGCACCCTGAAATATTCATCGCTTATATCTCAATTGAAGATAGTTGATTTGAGGCTGCATTGGTACAGTGCTAGCCTTGAGCAGAAATGGTCAGGGATAGAGCTGAAGCACTCAGTTGAAGACCCAGTGCCAACACACCAAAGAAATTATGCACTTTATACATATTTTCTAATTTCTTAATGAATTTTTCAGTCTGTATAAATATAGGGTACATTCCTTGTTACTTAAGTAAGATTGATCTTTTTTTTTTCTTTTTGCCAGTCCTACGGCTTGGACTCAGGGCCTAGACATTTTCATTGGACTCGCTTGCCCAAGGTGAGTGCTCTGCCTCTTGAGACACAGCGCCACTTCTAGCTTTTATTCTGAGTATGCGGTACCGGTGAATAGAACCTAGGTCTTCATGCATTCTAGGTGAGCACTCTACCATTAGGCTACATTCCCAGGCAGTGAGATTCCTCTTACAGTCATTGTATGTTCACAGAGTTTGATCTCACACACTGTAGGGCCCTGGTTGGCTTTGACCTGTGATCCTAAACCCTGAGCATCCTAAGTAGCTGAAATTAAATTGTGAGCCAGCATGATGACTTCCATTCTTTTTTCTACAAAAATATATGTAGTTATCTAAAATATATCTATAGCTGAAAAAAATGAATCTCTCCCAAACAAATCTTCAAAGAAACAACCATCCTATTAAAAGGTGGGCTAAAGACTTAAAAGAGTATTCTCTGAAGAAAAAATTAAAATGGGCTTTAGACACATGAAGAAATGCTCCATATCTCTAGCAATAAGGGAAATGAAAATCAAAACAACTTTGAGATTCCTCCTGACTCCAGTCAGAATGGCCATTATCAAAAAATCTAATAAGAGATACTGGTGGGGAAGTGACCAGGGGGATCACACCTACACTGTTCGTGTGAGTGTAAACTCGTTCAACCACTAGGGAAAGCAGTGTGGTGGTTCCTCAAAAGACTGAACATAGAGCTCCCCTATGGTCCAGCAAATCCACTACTTGGCATCTACCCTATTGTCCAGAAAAAAGGACATTCTAAAGCCACTAGCACAATGATGCTCATTGCAGCACTATTTACCATAGCAAAGCTATGAAACCAACCCAGATGCCACTCAGTAGATGACTGAATCAAGAAGATATGGTACTTATACACAATGGAATGCTATGCTGCCATCAGAAGGAAAGACATCGCCCCATTTGTAAGGAAATGGAAAGACTTGGAAAAATTCATATTAAGTGAAGCAAGCCAGACCCAAAGAAACATAAGCTCAATGGTTTCCCTCATTTGTAACAATTAGTTCACATCTAGGACTCTCCTAGCAGAGGATTACAATAACTCAAAAACCTAGGTATATAAGGTCATATAGGATGAGACTAAATGAAAGTATCTTTAGGATATGGGAACAAGAGCTATATCTTGTGTCATCGTTGCTCTTAATCTTGTGTGATTTTTGTCCTTAAACTACTATGTTATTTCTCATCTCTTATTTTGCCCTTTGCTTAATGTCAGATTGTTACTGTATCTGATTTTTTCCCTGGCATATTGTATATATGTTTATTTGTTTATGTCAAATAGGAAAGGGAAGGGGGGAAACAAGATGATTGGGAAGGGGAGGGGAGAGGGAACTGGGGACAAAAACATGTGGAGTGGAATAAATGTGTGAGAAGTAATGCAGTCCACTACCTGTAAATGTAATCGTAACCCCTCTATACATTACCCTGAAAATAAAAAAGAGACTATAAAAATATCTGTAGAAAATGAGGCTGGATGATGGAAACAATCAGATGCCCTACTACAAAAATGTGATACACACACACACACACACACACACACACACACACACGATGGAATGATACATAGCCAACCGACAAGATAAAATAATGGCATTCTCGGGGAAGTGGATGAAAAGGAAAAAAATCATATTAAGTGAAGTAAGCCAAACTCAAAGGAACATAGGCCCAAGAGTCTCCCTCATTTGTCCAATTCAGTAGAAACCTTGGGCTCTGCTACCAGAGATTTATAATAGAACAAAATCTAGAGACATCGGGACAAATAGTATGACACTAAATGTAAGGACCTCCAAGATAAAGAAACAAAACTCATATAATGAGTGATTGTTGTCCTTAATGAACTATGTGATCTGTTGTCTCTTTTGCTATCCCTTGGTTATATCATATTGTTACAATATTTCACCTTGTTTTCTGATATATTTCATATGTGCCTAATTGGTTATTTGAAATTGGATAGGGAAGGGGGGAAATGAACATGAGTGGGGGTAGGGGAAGGGTAATGGGGACCATATCATTACATGGGGTATCAAAGTTTGAGAAGTAATGCACCTTCTATCTGGTGAATATAATGTAACCCTTCTATAAATTACAATAAAAATAAATACATAAAAAGAAGATCTGCACAGAAAAAAATAATAATGGCATTTTTGGGATAGTGGATGAAATTAGAGTGAATCCTGTTGAGTGAGATAAGTCAAGACCAAGGAACAAAAGGTACATGGTATCCTTAATATATAGATATTAGTTTCAAACAGTAGTAGAGCGATGATTGAATAGTTGATACCCAAAGTTCTGGACATAATTTTGGAGATATAAACATAACTACATAGACATAAAAATCTAGGATAGACTATACACTCTATAGACATGTGTTTTATTATAGATTAATCTGTATCTATGACATACAATGACTCAGCTTAACTTTTACTATATTCTAAAATCTATGTGCCAGTGATTGTATAGCGATTCCCTTCTTGAATACTTGTTGGTTAAACATGACATTTGAAATATGATGTAAATTTCAATGTTAATAAATTTTTTTAAAAAAGAGGCTAGAGGTAAATACCACTAATGTACTTGCTCTAAGTGGTACAGAAATTTTCTTAATGAATCAAGGGGTTTTATTACATCTTTATGCAATTATTTTAGTTCTGAGTGTTCTACACTCAATGATACTTCTGGAAAGATGATATTGCTGACTGTGTAGATGGTATGAAGACATACTGGCCTAAACGTAGAATAAAGCATTGGTAAGTGGCTGTTAGCTGTCAAGATTCTACTGGAATATGTGGAATGAATTTATTAAGCACAATGCAGGCTCTTAGTCAGATCAGGATCAAGATTATGTGGTTCCATGAGATGAATGAGGAAAGATCAGAAAAATCTACTAAGATATCCAGATATACTTTTGAAACTAAGGTATCTGTACTCCTTTTTTTTCTTTCTTGGTGGGGAGCTTGAACTTTGGACCTGGGCAAGGTCTCTTAGATCTTTTTCCTCAAGGCTAATGCTGTACCAGTTTTAGCCACAACTCCACTTAGTTTTTGGGTGGATAAGTGGAGAGTAGAATCTTACAGTTTTTTTTTGTTTTCGTTTTTTTGCTTGCAAAGGCTTTGATTCACCTTCTCCCTGGCTAGTAGAATGACACTAGCCAGCGCCTGGCTAGTGATTCTTTGAAAATTGGACTTTCTTCCAAATCACATAACTGGTTCCTAGCAAAGTTTTGAAGCCTGACTTAAATGTGACAGATTTTTGTCACTTGGAGACACTCTGTGCTGAACGTTAGAAATCTACCAGCTGAGTCACAGTGGCACTTCCAGTTTTTTGTTTATGTGGTGCTGAGGAATGGAATCCAGGGTTTCATACATGCTAGGCAAGCTTCATTTTCAGCCCAAGGTTTTATGTTTTGTTTTTTCAGTGTTGTTGATTCTAAGGTACTGTATGATGTTCTTTCATTTTCTTTGCTTTTTACCTCTTTTCTTCTTTTTCCCTTTAGTTTTATTCTCTGTAGTCACTGTGTTGAATTCGGGTACCCTGTGTCTTGTACATAGGTTTATGTGAATTGGAATGGAGAGGGTATAATAAAATGGTAAAAAAAAAAAAACAAAGGAAAAAGGGTGAACCAATTGAACAGTGATACTTGGAAGACACTAAACGGAAATGAACTGAACAATCTGGGTGGAGAGGGGGCTGAGGGTAGGAAAACAGAGAAAAATGAGGGAGGGGATAACAATTTTCTTAAGAAATGTGTTCATTACTTATGTAACCATATGCCAACTATATATTGACTTAACAAAATAAATTAACTTAAAAAATAATTTAGCTGGGTATGGTGGCTCACACTTGTAAATGTAGCTACTCAAGAGGCTGGGATCCAAGGATAGCAGTTCAAAGACAGCCTGGGCACTGAAGTCCATGTGACTCTTATCTCCAATTAACCACCAGAAACCCAGAAGTGGCCCTATGGCTCAAGGGATAGGCAGTAGTCTTGAGCTGAAAAGCTCAGTGACAAGACCCAGGTGCAGAATTTCAGTCCCATGACTTGAATAATGAATGATACTAGCCAGGCTCTTTGTGCTCACCCTTGGAATCCTATCTACACAGAATCAGGTTTGAATCCAGCCCAAACAAATTGCATGATATTCTAATTTACAGTTCATTACCAAAAATCTGGAAGTGGAGCTGTGGATGAAGTGGTAGAACACTAGCCTGAAGCAAAAAAAAACATTTAAGGACAGTTCCCAGGCCCTGGGTTCAAGTCCCAAGACTTGCATAAAACAAACAAAATGTGACGCTGAGTCGTCCATCATTTGGTGTTATAGTTCAATATTCTTGATATGCGTCTTAGAAATTAAGTCCCTAGCAAATACTCTCCCCTGAAATTCTGCTTCATAGCTGATTCATAGAATTTCAGCATCATTACTATCACCTTCCCGTTAGCATAGCACTCTACTACTGAAAATTTGAACAAAACTTTTGAGTAATCCTAATTAATCTGTGTATCATCTGCACACACATCAAATCAGCAGCAGCTATGATCTACTATTATCTAAATGTATTTAATCCCTTCTTGAGTTAATGAGCCTTAAAGAGTAAAACATATGAAATAGTTATGAAACTAACAGTCACCATTCTTCTACCTAATATTGTAATATAAGTTTATAAATGCAAGGACTATTCTGAAGTGTGCAGAAGATAGCTTCTAATTATAATATTCTCATGAAGTATAGTTTTTAAGAAACATGTTGTTTGCTTTGGGAAAGCAAAGGCAAGGAAAAATGATATAAGTAAGTTCCCTATTTATCAGAAGGAAAATACTATTGGGTTTAGATCAACTTTCATTCATTCCGTGCTGACGAAACAAATATTTGCAATTCCTGAGGCCAATCACTTCATTGTGATGCACAATCAGCCAGCTTAGATCAATCTTCCAAAAAAGGAAAGGAACAAATGAGAAGCAATTAAGGTTTCCAAAATGAACCAGGTGGTGGTGGCAGCTCACACTTGTAATTCTATCTACTCAAGGCCTGAAATCCAAGGATCTGGACTAAGTCTGTCTGTTATGAAAATATTCCTGTCTGAAACATCATCTCTGTTATCACAGCCCAGATGATACACTCTGCCCAACAGGTTCCAAACACCAAAGTCCATCTCCTATCTGAAATACTAGCATACGTACTCACACATTATTTCCTCTTTGGGAGATAGTTGAAACAAGTACCAAAAACATTTCCCTGGCTTCAGAGTGGAAGTGGAAATATATACTGACTAGAAGCCCATCTAGTAAATTACAGTCAATCATCTTTCCTCACATCTTGTTAGTTAAATTGAAAATGAGTGTTTGGATCAGAAGCGATGTGTATGAGCATACAGGTTGTAAAAGTACTGTCCTCCTATCTACTCAAGATAAGCTGAGACCTGAGGATTCCAGTTCAAAATCAGCCACGCAATAAATTCCATAAGATTTTTACCTCTAATTAACCAGCAAAAAACAGAGCGTTGAATTGTGCGTAAAATGCCACAGGCCTAAGCTTTGCATAAAAGTGGTAAGGGGTAGCATTCAGGATGCCCACTCTCTCCACTCCTTTTTAACATAGTACTAGAATTCCTAGGCAGTGCAATAAGGCAAGAAGCAAGCATAAAGGGGATCCAAGTGGAGAAGGAGGAAATAAAACTATCCCTCTTTGCAGATGACATGATTCTGTATTTAACAACTATATAGACCAACTAGATCTAACAGACATCTGCAAAATATTCCACCCAGTAACAACACAATATACGTTTTCCTCAGCATCACATGGAACATTTTCTAAAATAGACCACATCTTAGGCCATAAAACAAACCTGGACAGATTCAGAAACACTGAAATCCTTTAATGCACACTCTCAGACCATAAAGGCATCAAATTGGATCGAAAACCCTGTAACTAATGGAGACTGAACAACACATTGTTGAATCAAAAACAATGGGTAATCGAAGAGATCAGAACAGATATCCAACTGTTTATGAAATTTCACAATAAGGAGCACAGAAATATCAACTCCTTAGGGACACAACAAAGGCAGTACTCAGAGGAAAATTTATAGCACTGAGTGCCTACAACAGCAAGTTGGAAAAATGGCAAAACAACTAGTTAGTGTTTCACCTTAACCTCCTGGAAAAAGAGCAACAAACCAACCCTAAACCCATTAGGAGAAAGCAAATTATTAAAATCAAAGCAGAATTAAATGATTTGGAATAAAAAAAATCTATAGAAAGAATCAACAAAACAAGGAGTTGGTTCTTTGAAAGAATTAACAAAATTGACAAGCCCTTAGCAAATCTTACCAAAAAAAGGAGAGAGCATATCGAAATAAACAAAATCGCAGATGAAAATGGTAATATCATGACAGAAATTACCAAGATCCACAATATCATGAGGGAATACTTTTCAAAACTTTACGCCAACAAATTTGAGAATCTAGAAGAAATGGATGAATTCCTAGACAATATTAACATACCCACACTGAACCAAGAAGAGCTAACCCAACTCAACAGGCCTATTTCAAGCTCTGAAATAGAAATGGAAATTAGACAACTTCCACTTAAAAAGAGCCCAGGGCCAGATGGATTCACAGCTGAATTCTATAAGGTCTTTAAAGCAGAGCTCACACCAATACACCTCAAGTTCTTCAACGAAATTGAAAATGAAGGTTCTTTACCAAACTCATTCTGTGAAGCCAGTATATCCCTCATCCCCAAACCAGACAGAGATTCATCAAAGAAAGAGATCTATAGACCCATTTCTTTGATGAACATCGATGCAAAACTTCTCAACAAAATACTGGCCAACCGTCTACAACAACTCATCAAAAAAATATACACTATGATCAAACTGGATTCATCACAGGGAGGCAAAGCTGGTTCAACATACACAAATCAATTAATATAATTCAACACATCAACAGGAGCAGGGATAAAATCACATGATTGTCTCAATAGATGCGGAAAAGGCATTTGACTAGATCCAAAACCCCTTTATGTTAAAAGATGTGGAGAAACTAGGAATCCATGGAACATTTCTCAATGTAATAAAGGCTGTGTATGAGAAACCCACTGCTAGTATTATACTTAATGGTGAAAATCTAAAGCCATTCCCTCTAAAATCAGGAACGAGACAAGGATGCCCACTCTCTCCACTCCTTTTTAACATAGTACAAGAATTCCTAGGCAGTGCAATAAGGCAAGAAGCAAGCATAAAGGTGATCAAAGTAGGGAAAGAGGAAATAAAACTATCCCTCTTTGCAGATGACATGATTCTGTATTTAAAGAATCCTATAGACTCTAGTCCCAAGCTCCTTCAGCTGATTCAAAGCTTGGGAAGGGTAGCAGACCATAAAATCAACCCTCACAAATCAACTGCCTTCCTTTACGCCAACACTGAGAGGTACGTGGCAATAATCAGGAAAGAAACTCATTTCACAATAGCCTCAAAGAAAATAAAGTACATAGGAATTAGCTTAACTAAGAATGTAAAGGAACGTTTAGATGAAAACTTTAAAAATCTAAAAAAAAGAAATTAAAGCAGAACTAAGGAAATGGAAAAGCCTCCCATGCTCCTGGATTGGAAGAATCAACTTTGTGAAAATGACAATCTTGCCAAGGGCTATCTACTAATTCAATGCAATACCCATCAACATCCCAATGTCATTCTTTAAAGAAATAGAAGAGGCAATTCAGAATTTCATATGGAATAATAACAGACCCCGCAGAGCAAAAACACTTCTTAGCAGAAAGAACAGCGCTGGAGGAATTTCAATTCCAAACTTTAGACTCTATTACAGAGCAATAATTCTCGAAACAGCTTGGTACTGGACAAGAACAGGCCTGAGGTCCAATGGAATAGAACTGCGGACCCAGATATTAAACCACAGACCTATGGCCAAACATAGAATGGAAGAAAGATAGCCTCTTCAACAAGTTGTGCTGGCAGAACTGGTTAAGCACCTGCAGAAAACTAAATTTGGATCCTTCTTTGTCACCTTGCACTAGAATTAACTCCAAATGGATCAAAGACGTGGAGGTAAAAGCTGACACACTGAAAAGTTTACAGGAAGGAATAGGAGATACACTAGGCCTCCGTGGCACAGGTCGTAACTTTCTTAATAAGGACCAAGAATCACAACAAATCAGAGAAAGGCTGGAAAAGTGGGACTGCATTAAACTGCAGAGCTTTTGTATGGCAACGGATATAGCTAGTAAACTAATCAGGAAGCCTACCGAGTAGGAGAAGATCTTCACCAACCAAAAAACGGACAAAGCCCTCATATCTAAATATATCAACAACTCTAAAAATTAAATCACTCCAAAACTAACCTCCAAAGTAACACCCATCCCATTACAAAATGGGCCAAAGACTTAAAGAGAGTCTTCTCTGAAGAAGAAACAAAAATGGCCTACAGACACATGAAGAAATGCTCAACATCTCTGGTCATAAAAGAAATGCAAATCAAAACAATTCTAAGATTCCACCTCATTCCAGTTAGAATGGCCAGGTTCAGGAAAACGAATGACAACAGATGCTGGAGGGGATGTGGCCAGGAGGGATCATGACTACACTGTTGGTGGGAGTGCAAACTCGTTCAACCACTATGGAAAGCAGTGTGGCAGTGCCTCAAAAGGCTAAATATAGAACTCCCCTATGACCCAGCAATTCCACTACTTGGCATTTACCCAACAATCCAGAAACAAGGGCATACTTAACCCACTAGCACAACAATGTTCATTGCAGCACTATTCACCATAGCAAAGATATGGAACCAACCCAGATGTCCCTCAGTTGATGAGTGGATCAACAAGTTGTGGTATTTGTACACAATGGAATTCTATGCTGCTGTCAGAAAGAATGACATCGCCCCATTTGTTAGGAAATGGAAAGACTTAGAACAAATCATATTAAGTGAAGTAAGCCAGACTCAAAGGAACTTAGGCTCAGTGGTTTCCCTCATTCTTCATAATCAGTAGAAACCTTGGGCTCTACTAGCAGAGATTTGCAATAGAGAAAAAGGCCATATATAAGGCCATATAATGTGAAGCTAAATGAAAGGACCTCCAGGATATTGAAACAAAAGCCACATAATGAATGATTGTTGTCCTTAAAGTACTAGGTTGTCTCTCATCTCGTTTGCTGTCCCTTGGTTATCCCATATTTGTATAGTATCTCACTTTGTTATCTGTTATATTGAATTTATTTGTATTTGGATATTTGAAATTTGATAGGGAAGGGGGGAAAACCAAGACGGGTGGGGGTTGTGGGGTTGGAGGGAAATGGGTACCAAGACATGTGAATGGGTATCAATGTATGTGAATTAATGCACCTTCTATCTGGCAAATATCATCTAACCCTTTTACTAATTACAATAAAAAATTTAAAAAACAGAAAGTTGTAGTGTGTGGGGAGGATGATGGGGTCAAATACATTTCTTCTTAGAACTTTACCTCATCTGGTTGCCCTGGATTTTCCTGGCCTTCTTCTTAGAGAAAGGCCTGTTATACTGGATTTGTGGCTTGGCAATGATCTAGCATGTACATCTTCGAGTAAGATATCCACAACTTCCATGCCTGAGACTTGAGTTTCCTGACCTTTGGCAACAGCACAGGAACATCTTTCTTCCTCCTGAGCCAAAGGCCAAGTGAGCTGGCTTGAGCTGGTTGTTAGATACAGTGGCTTGGTTACCAGGGTTCCATATTCTGTTCCATTGTGAGGGAGGCAGGGTCACCTTTCAGGGCCCAATGACCAAAGATCCTTGCTCAGATAAGACCTCACCAAAGACATACTGGAGGCTGAATCTCTCCTCCAATCTCACAATATACATGTGGATGTAGTAAACAGCACACCTTATTTGTCCAATCCCAATATCTTCCACTAGGCCCAACTACCAGTCTGGTCTCAGGCTCAATTAGCCTTTCTTAGGTAAGATTCAGACTTAAGGGTCAATATTGCCCTCATCCTTTACAAAACATTTGCTTCACAGTGCCTTCTCTGCCTGTATTTTGCCCCTTGTCGAATTTTTTTTGTTTTTGCTAATCTTGGGACTTGACCTCAGAGTGTGAACATGGTTCTTGGTCTTTCTTTAGGCTTTAGCTGTCCCACCGAGCCACAGCAACACTTGCAGCGTTTTCTATGTATGTGGTAATGAGGAATCAAACCTGAGTCTTTTTGCGTTGTAGCCAAGGACTCTACCACTAGGTCAAACACACAGGGCATCTTGCACATATTTTTGACGTCAATCTACTAGGATATTATTAGGTTTCTGTATCCTAATCACTTTTTTATTGATGATTTGCTTTGCTGTCATGTGTAAAATATGCAAGAGGGAAAAACACAGAAGAATTAGTGAAATTTAAAAAAAAAAGCATTACACACATAGATATGTGTTCATTCTTTGTAGGACAAAGGATATTTGGATATGATGATGATGATGATGACTTTATAATTACTATGTCAGGGTTGAGAGTTTGGCATAGTGGTAGAGTGCTTGCCTAGCATCCATGAAGATCTGGGTTTGATTGCTCAGTACCATATAGATAGAAAATCTAGATGTTTCACTGTGGCTCAAGTGGCAGAGGGCTAGACTTGAGAAAACCCGAGGACAGTGCTCAGGCCCTGAATTCAAGCCCCAAGACTGGCAGAAAGATAAAAGAAAATAAAAATGCTTTTTACGAGCTAATTCACTCACAGCATTTGCTTCTGAAATCTTCGCTTCTGCATCTTGTGAAATACCCCTTTCCCTCAACGTAGACAAGAAAAACAGATCCATCCCATGGTCCACTGTGAGGCCACTGGTTGGGCTAAGAGCTAGTCGTGCAGAAACACATAAGTTTTATTCTAATACTTTCCAAACTTTGTACTCAAATATGCTACCTACTTACCAACTTATGTCAGTTATCCTTATGCTACAACTTTTCTTCATTACTACAATATTCTTACACTCCTATGTTAATCCTCTTGCACCTCCCCTGACCTCTCTCATTCTTTTTTTCTATCTCTGGACCTCTGCTCGTCGTTCAACCCTTACACTGCACGGATCTACACTTGATGGCTGTTGAGCAATATTGTATATGTAGGTGGTTAATCATTCTCTAGGCTCAGAGGGACTTAAAGACAATAGAGATTGGATTGAGAGGCTTATTGTTTTGGGTATAAATCGCTTATCAGTGGTTGTATTAGGCTGGTCTGTAAGTGCACAAAAAGAAAGAGTGATAATACCAATCAAAACTTGTGAACATCTAGTGTCTGCCAGCTACAGAGGTCTAGGTTGGTTATATCTGAAAAACTATAATCGTATTTAGTAGTAATCTTGCTCCCATTTTCAAATGGGCAGGACAAGAAATCAAGAAAAATGTCAAATCAAGAAACAACATCCCCCACCCAATGTAAACAGACAATGGAACAGTCACTGGCAAACCTAGAGGAGAGTCTTCCAATTGCTACACAAATGCAATTGATAAACATCATTAATGAAAAATGTGAAAATATAAAGAAAGAGATAATGGAGGAAGCCATCCCTGAACAAGAGGAAAGCAAAAACAAGGTGATAAGTAAAAAAGAAGAAGCCATAAAGGAGGCCATAATAAAGGTTTTTCAAAGAAAGATGGATGAATTCAAAGAATCCACAAATAAAAACGTGACCAAACTCCAGCAAATGTCCAACGAAAATAAAGCTACTGAGCTAACCACTCAAAAGGAAATCAAGGAGATAAAGAAATCCATACATGATCTAAAACAAGGGATGCAAGGCATCAAAAGTGAGCAATTAGAAGCAACGGAGATGAAAAATAAAGTAGATAGCTTTGATAGCAGGTTAGACATTGCAGAGGAGAGAATTTCCGTGGCTGAAGATAATTTAGGTATTATAAAGAACAGAAAATGAGTCAATCCAAATCTAGGAAATATGAGAGAGCGCTTCAGGAGGTCCAAGATACAATTAGGAAGCCTAATTTAAGGCTAGTTGGTATTGAGGAGGGCGTGGAGAAAGAGGTCAATGGTATTGGAAATATACTTCAGGGAATCATCTCAGAGAATTTCCCAAATATCCAGAAGGGCAGGCCCATCCAGATACGAGAAGCTTTTAGAACCCCAAACAGACCTGACCAGAAAAGAACATCCCACCGCCACATTGTGATCCGAACTGGATCAATAGAAACGAAAGGAAAGATCCTAAAGGCAGCCAGGGAAAAGGGATCAGTAACCTATAAAGGAAAACCAATCAGAATAACCCCAGATTTCTCAGCAGAGACCATGCTAGCACGAAGTGACTGGAAGCATATATGTCATGCCCTTAAATCAAATAACTACCAACCAAGAATACTGTAGCCAGCTAAGCTCTCATTCATAACTGAGGGAACAATAAAAACATTCCATTCCAGGGAAAAGCTGCAACAATATGTCGAAACAAAACCAACACTACAGAGAATTCTCAACGATGCTCTATACATACAAAACCAAAATAAATGCATTATAGGGAAAGAAATGGCACCTAAACAGCATACCATCTAAGGACCACAAGAACTGTCAAGACACAGGCCCTACTAAAAGCTTTGAAAAATGGTAGGAACTAATAAATATCTCTCAATCCTAACTCTCAATATCAATGGACTTAACTCTCCAATTAAACGGCATAGGCTGTCTAGTTGGATCAAAAAGCAAGAGCCATCGTTCTGCTGTCTTCAAGAGACATATCTTACCCAAAAACCATCATCTTTTGAAAGTGAGAGGTTGGAATAAATTCTATCAAGCTAACTGCCCCCATAAACAGGCTGGAGTTGCCATCCTCATATCAGATAGAATAGACTTCAAACTAAAATTAGTAAGAAAAGACAAAGAAGGTTACTACATACTACTAAAGGGATCTTTCCTCCCGGAAGACATAACGATCCTAAATATTTACACACCCTTTTGAAGGTTCTCAAAAGATTGAAGATTCTGACAGTGTAAGTTAGATTCCGGCATTGATATTAAATAATGCAATGAGTAGGGATTTATATTTGAAATATCACTGTTGGCAAAATCTAACACACATTTGTATTTGCTTTTGATTTCCCAAGAAGTTCAGTACAAGCCAACATGTGTGGCATATATCGACTGGGAAAATTATTCAGAGTATGTGACTTATTTGAACAGGAGTCAGTGAAAAGATACAGAAGCAGGATACCCATATTGTGATAATTTGTATCTTTTGCATTTTTTGTGTTTGTTATTATTTCCATTTGTAGTGTACATTTCTAGGTAAAAACTTTTAAAATGTTTAGAAACAATTTGTTATTTCAACAGCAAAAAAAGACATTTATATGCCTGATAAAATTCACAGAATCCAAATTTTTCCATATTATTTTTTTTTATGGTTCATAGATCTTGAACTCAGCCTGGGCACTATCCCTGAGCTCTTCAGCTCCAGGCTACCACCTTACTCTGGAGCCAAGCCCCACTTCCCATTTTCTAAAAGTAAATTGGAGATAAGTGTCTCAGGTCTTTTTGTGCCAGGATGGCTTTAATCCTTGATCCTCAGATCTCAGCCTCCTAAGTAGCTAGGATTATAGAAGTGAGCAACCACTCCATCATGCTCAGCTTTCTGGTTTTTTTTAAACAAGCCCTTTGGCTGGAACTCGGTCTGAGCACTGTCCTTCAGCTAGTGATCAGCCTAGTGATCTTCTACTTGAGCCACAGCACTACTTCTGGTTTTTTCTGTGTATGTGGTACTGCGGAATTGAAACTTCGTCTTCATACAAGCACTCTACAACTATGCCAAACTCCCAGCCCCTCCACATTAGTTTTTATGATAAATCTTTCCATGCATCCAGGTTGGCTAGAAATCCTTCTTGAGTTTCCCAAGATCAGGGAGTATAGGTGTGTCCCATCCTGTGTGGCTACATAACCATTGTTTAGGGTACAGTTCTCTCTTCATTCTACCCATCTAGAGCAATTTTCATCTTCCATGTAAAATCATTAAACATTCAGCTCCTGTTCCTCTCTACTCCATTCTCTGGAACCATCGTGCTTTTTGGCTCTAAGGGTTTGTTGATCCTTGGAAGCTCTGGAAGGGAAAACATACCCTAGCTCTTCCTTTATGACTGCTGTATTTTTATTTTACTGTAATCAAGATTCATCTGTAAAATATAGTAAAATGTTCTTCCTTTTCAATGCATTGTTTTGCATATATCTATCTTTGGATTATTAATAATAGTTGTGAATGGATTCTCCACATATTTGTTCTAGTCTCTGCTTTCTCTTCCGTTAGGTACAAATCTAGAAATAGAAGTGTTGGACCATATTTCTATGTAATTCTATATTTAGTACTTTTTTAGCACTCTCCACGCAATTTTTGATTGTTTTATATTCCTTGCAGAACTATTCCAAAGTTCTACTTCTTCTCACTACCTTCCCAGTAATAGTTAGACTTTGAAAGTTGTTTTTTTGTATGCGTGTGTGTGTGTGTGTGTGTGTGTGCTTGTGGATCTTTTTGTTTAAAACTATATTTATATTAATATACTTAAAGTAAAGATTTCATTGTAATTTTAATTTTTCTCATGACTGTTAATATTGAACTTCTTTCTACATTTTGAACTACTATTTCGATATATTCTTTTTAGAAAATCCTCTCCAATCTCCAATTATTTTCCCTTTTTTTGTGGGGTAGTGGGGAAAGTCATGGGGCTTGGACCTTGGGCCGTGAGCTCTTTAGTTAAGGCTATTGTCCTACCCTGAGTATTGCCCCTCAGTTCTTCTGCTCACAGCTCCCTACCCCTCTTCCCATTATATACAGAACAAAGGTCATCCTCAGTCTTTTTGAAAAAGTAAAACATACAGTAAATTTGTAGTATAAAACAGCAAGAAATAAATTTCTTGCCAGGTGCAGTGCCTTATACCTGTAATCCTAGCTACTCAGATATCAGGCTGATATCTAAAGATTTGGTTCAAAGCCAGCCTGGGCATTAGAAAGTCTATGAGACTCTCATCGACAGTTAACCACTAGAATATGGGAAATGGCACTGTGGCTTCATAGGTAGGGTGATAGCCTTGAGTTGAAGAGCTCAGGAACAGTGCCCAGGCCCAGAGTTCAAGCCTTACAAATCCCCCAGCCAAAAAAAAGAAAAAAAAGTTTCTTCCCCAAGTGATTATTATGCCAGCCATAGAACATTAACATTCTTGGTGTACTTCACAGTATTATTACTTGATACCCTAAGATTTTGCAATATTCTCAGAGTACCAGCATATGTCATCATATAATGTAGTTCCTTTTCAATGGAATAATTCCATTTATAAGCTAAATCTACTCCCCTGACTTATTTTTTTGATACCACAGTTGCTCTACCATGATATGCCACAAGCCATTAAACATTTTATGGTGGGTAATTGGAAAGGAGTCTCATGGAATTTTGTGCCAGGCTGGCTTTGAACCATGGTCCTCAGATCTCAGTCTCCTGAGTAGCTAGGATGACAGGCGTGAGCCACCAACACCTGGCTTGCCTTGTTATTTTTTTGTGGGTCTTGGGACTTGAACTCTGGGCCTAGGCACCATCCCTAAGCTTTTCAGGTCAATAGTAAGTCTAAACATTTAAGTAAAGGAATACAATTCCAACAAAAAAAAGAATAAAATTCCAGACATGGTGTGTTTATAACTCAGTGCTAATTACTTGATGAAAATGTGCCATTCCAGAAGCTGGTGTCATTTGATGATGTAGCTGTGGATTTCAGCTGGGAGGAGTGGCAGCATCTGGACAATGCTCAGAGGACCCTGTACAGAGATGTAATGCTGGAGACCTACAGCAACCTGGTGTCCGTAGGTGAGCAAAAGTCAAATTCACTTGCAAGGCCAAGTGCCTTATTATTTTGCAGATACGTGAATGTTTATGAAACTTTCAGTACTATTTAAATGAAAGATTCCAGGCCCTGAGAAGTATCATTACTTTCTAAAGAAAACCTAAGGTAATTTTGTACTCATTCTTCAGGATACCTTCAGGATACTTTGACAACAGTTCTAAATTATGTTTCCTCTAATGGAGACGACATTCCAAACTTACACAGTAATTGTAAGTGGATAAACCATCCAGAATAGAATATATATCATTATTGGAAATAGGATCTACAAATCACTAAACAGTGAGTTTATAATGGAAACCTGGCACTAGGTGCAATGTTTCATTCCTGTAATCTTAAAATATTCAGGAGGAAGAAATCTAAGAATTCTAATTTGAAGCCAGCAATGGCATAAAAATTGCCATGAAACTCTATAACTCCAAGTAACCCCTCAAAAATGTTAGTGGAGTGTCAAGAGTTTGACTTTGTGGTTGAGTGCTTGCCTAGCATGCATGAAGACCTATGCGTGTAAGTGGAGCTGGGACTCAAACTGGTATTTTTCTAGCCTTGAGCAAGACAGCTAAGTTTATGCCATACAAAATGAATCCAGAGCTGGGGAAAAGTCAACCATGGAGCCAGTGAGAAATGAGAAAAAAGATTTAATAGATAACTTGTGAGTAGGATGTCTGTGAACTTAAAGCAATGATGACACAGCATAAGCAATAATTCTCTACTGTTTCTAATTTACAGGGCCCTGTGTTCCCAAACCTGTATTAATTGACAAGCTAGAGCACTGTGCAGAACTCTGGATAGGAAATTCCTCTGACAAGAATATCACAGGTGAGTGAATGCATCTTCATATTGATGTTGGAGCCTGAGGCCCATTGGTAAGTTCATGTTGTGATGTACTGATCAATAATATTCTTAGTTACCCTAAATCCTGTGTGGAACCTATGGAATTCTTTGTGAATGAATCAAGAATCATTTTCTTTTCCCAATCCTATGCTTGGTCTCAGGGACTGAGCATGGTCCTTGGGTTTTCTCAAGGCTAGCTCTCTACTTCTTGAGTCATAGCACCACTTCTGGCTTTTTCTTTGTATGTAGTACCAAGGAACTGAACCAGGTCTTTGTGCATGCTAGCCCAAACCCCCGGCACCAAGAATCATAGGGTGATATGACGAATTCTATGTGGCAGTAGAGTTAAAGTTAGATTTCTCTGTAGAAATCACTGTGAAACAAAATAAAATGAGAAAGCCATGAGCCCGTGGCTCATGCCTGTAATCCTAGCTACTTAGGAGGCTGAGATCTGAGGATCAAGGTTCAAAGACTGACCTATCACAAAAACACCTTAGACTCTTCTCTCCAATGAACCAATAGAAAATGAGAAGTAGGGTTGAGGCTAAAGACATAGGGCAGTAGCCTTGAGCTGAAGAGCTCAGGAAGAACAGCCAGGTCTAGAATTCAAGTCCCATGACTACAAAACAAGAAAGAAAGAAAGAAAGAAAGAAAGAAAGAAAGAAAGAAAGAAAGAAAGGAAGAAAGAAAGAAAGAAAGAAAGAAAGAAAGAAAGAAAGAAAGAAGAAAGAGGGAAGAAAGAGGGAAGAAAGAGGGAAGGAAGGAAAGGAAGAAAGAAAGAAAGAAAGAAAGAAAGAAAGAAAGAAAGAAAGAAAGAAAGAAAGAATGATCTTTCACTTCTTTAAAACTAAGACTATAAATGATTGAGCAAACAAGGAGTAAGTCAGGGCATTATTCTCTGATAAGGATAATATCTTTTTGCTGGTAGGAAGAGACTGGTATTCAGAACCAGATCTTTCCACCAGAAATTGAGCCTAGTGGTAGAGTGCTTGCCTAGCATGCACAAAGACAGAGGTTTGATTCCTTATTACCACATACATAGAAATAGCCAGAAGTAATGACTTCATTGGTAGGGTTCTAGTCTTGAGAAAACCCAAGGACAGTGGTTAGGTCTTAAGTTTAAACCCAGGAATGGAAGGAAAAGAAAAACAACAAAGTTTCAATCAACATAAGAAAATTAACTAGACAATGAGCTGGGGATTTTCTGGTCTTCCATGGTTCTGAGGGACAGGAGTGTTAGAAAAGGAATTTTTATAAGACTTCAAATGGAAAGAAACAAATTTCAAAATTCCCACAAATACCTAAATTGAGACTTTAGTGAGAAGTTGTAACTGAAGGGATATAGGTGTAAGTCCTTACTCTCAAGAATCGTTCTTGCTTGGATCAAAGGCAAACAGACATATACACCAAACTTGTGGCCGCTGAATCTAGAAAAAATTCGTGTTCCTCACTTAATGGTTAATAAGCAAACAGCATTGAAACTGGCTAAGGTAATCCTATCTGCTACTCAGGACCTGAGACTCTTATCTGTAGTTAACTCTAGAAAAGAGTATGTGGGGCTGTAGCTCAAGGATAGGGGTTATAGTCTTCTGCTGAAGTGTTCAGGGACAGGGCCAAGGCCTATGAACTACAAAAAAAAAAGAAAAGAAAAGAGAAGAAAGTTTTAAAAAGATGCAAAACAGCACAATATTTAGATTATTTCTCAAAAATAAAAGAAAGGCAGCTATTCCTCAATGTATAAACAAAACAGTATTTCAAAAAAAACAGCTGCAGGTATGCTATAGTTAGTACTCAGCTTAACACTGTAGCAATACATGGATGGGTAATTTCAATAAATATTTCCTGTGATATAAAAAGAGAACTAAAACACAGAAAAACATTATTAGTCATTGTAAAATATCATTTTCTTAATATGTTAGGGAGAAAAGCATATATTTCTCACAAATCAATTTCCACTTTTATATTTTAAAATATCTAACACTTAGGATGGGAAAGTAAAGTCATTACCTTTACAGTAAGGAATATTTGTATCTCATGTATGTTTGTGTCTTTTTTTCTAGGACTCATTTTAGATGTCCAGGTAATGGAAAATGTGTTCAAGACTTGCCAGGAAAGTCCACATGAATGTCTATGTGAAGTAGCAGTTGCAAGTAGTATCGAAGTGGAGGAAAATGTGAGATTTGCAAGAACTTTAAATTTGAGCTCTACACATAATCTAGAGCTGATTAGTAATAACGGTAACAACTTAGGGGTGAGGACTGAGGAGTTCATTAAGTGTCAGAACATGCTTCTGTCTCCTAAGCCTGATGAGATGCATGCTGCATATAGATCTCGTATGTCTCCTGTTCTTAAAAAATCCATCGGATATTCAGAGCATTTTATTCATGATTGTGACAGTCCAAAAGATCTGCAGTATCATAATTCTGTTCTCCCTGCCCAAGAAATTCTTCAGGGAGGGAGGAAAACTGCTAAATGTACTGTGTGATGAAAAATATTGTACTTAACACCGACCATCACTACACATCCGAAAATGTACACAGGAGAGACTCCTCATACATGTAGTGAATGTGAGAAATCTTTCAGTAATGAAATACGCCTTACAATACCTCAGAGCAAATATCCTGAGATATGTGATGCGTACATCAAGTGTGAAAATTAATTTCTGAGAAGTCAGACCTGACGCTCCAACCTCGATCTCCAAGAGAAGACAAACCTTATGAATATGAGGAACGTAATAAAATTTCTGCCCAGAATTCAGCTCTCAGCACACATCAGAGATCTCACACAGAAGAGAAATCTTATGAATGGGATAAATGTGGGAAGACTTTTAGACTGAAATCATACCTCACTTTGCACCAGAGAAGACACACAGAAGAGAAACCTTATGAATGTAACAAATGAGAAAAGTCTTTCACCCAGAAGGTACACCTTCGAGTTCATCAAATAACACACACAGGAGAGAAATCTTATAAGTGTAATGAATGTGGAAAGTCTTTCCAAGGGAAGGGAAAACTTCGTGTTCATCAGAGAATACACACAAGGAGTGAAACCTTATGAATGTAACCAATGTGTAAAGTCTTTCCGACAGAAATCTTCCCTCAAATTGCGTCAAAGAACACACACAGGAGAGAAACATTATGTGTGCAACAAATGTGGAAAGACCTTCAAGTGGAAGTCATATCTTGATGGGCATAATAGAACACACACAGGAGAGAAAACTTATGCATGTAGTGAATGCAGAAAGTCTTTCAAATGGAAGGTAAAACTCCATGTTCATCAGAGAATATACTCAGGAGAAACACCTTATGAGTGTAACATATGTGGAAAGTCCTTCACACAGAAGCCAAACCTCAACATGCATAAGACAATTCAAACAGGAGAAAAACCTTATGAATGTAACCGATGTGGAATGTCTTTCAAATGGAAGTCTTCCCTCAAATTGCATCAGAGAACACACACAGGAGAGAAACTGTACGAGTGCATCAAATGTGGTAAGACCTTCAGATGGAAGTCACATTACAGGAGGCATAACAGAATTCACACATATTAGAAACCTTAGGAATATAACCAAAGTTGAAAGTCTTTCGTGCAGTATTCACCCTTCAGGAAGCGTAAGAGAGTTCACACATATGAGAAGCCTTAGCAATGTAATAAATAGGAAAGACTTTTTAGTCTGTGGAAGAAAACTCAGCTTGTGTCACAGAACCAACACAAGATAAAACCCTTAATGAATGTAGCAAATGTTCAGTCTTTTCCCCAGAAGGCACAAGTCAAGATTTATCACTAAACACCCACAGGATAGAATCCTATGAATAAAATGAAAGGGAAATTTTTTTGAAGAACTCATAGTTGAGTTTGCATGATACCACACAGACACAGGATAAAAATCGTATGAATATAAGAATATGAAAAATCCATCATGAACGCATGACTAAGTATAAAATGCACATAGGAGAGAAAAACCTTATGAATATTACAAATGTGGAAAGTGTTTGACCTGGAAGGCATACTTCTGTGTTCATCACAAACCTGATTCCCATAGAAGAAAAGAAAACTAATGAATACAACAAATGTGCAATGACTTTTAATCAGAAGTCAGTCTTCAGTACATTTCAGAACATACACAATAGAGAAATTCTGAGTAATGAAAAACATTCAGCTATATATAGAATCTCTGTATATGGGAGCATTAAGGTAAGTCTTCTAAACAAAGTCAACCTTCAGCAAGCATTAAGAGCACTCACAGAAGAAATAATAGCATCTAGGAAAACCTTTGTCAGAAACCTCTAAAAGCTGACTGTGTGGCTTAGTGGTAGAGTGCTAACCTATCAAGGATGAAGGCCTGGGTTAGATTCCTCAATACTACGTGAAAAGAGCAAGCCAGAAGCAGCACTGTGGTCCAAATGGTAGAGTGCTAACCTTGAGCAAAAGTAGCTCAGTCCCTGGGTTCAAGCCTAAGGATGAGAGAGAGAGAGAGAGAGAGAGAGAGAGAGAGAGAGAGAGAGAGAGAGAGAGAGGAAGAGAGAGAAAGAGAGAGACAGAGAGAGACAGAAAGAGAGAGAGAAAAAGAGAAAAGAGACAGAAAGTGAGAGAAACAGGAACTTCTAAATTGTACAGAGATAGAGAAGGAGACAGAAACTAATTTCTAAACTTTACACTCTTTCTATTTCCTTACAAATTCGTCTATGTCATTCTTTCTGACAGAAGCACAGAATTCCATTGTGTAAAAATACCATATTTGATCTACTCATCAACTGACGGGCATCTGGGTTGGTTCCATACCTTTGCTATAGTAAATAGTGCTGTGATAAATGTTATTGCTCTAGTGAATTTAGTATGTCCTATCTGGACGATTGGCAAGTAATGAAATTGCTGGATCACAGGGGAGCTCTATGTTTAGTCTTTTGGGGATACTGCCATAGTGCTTTCCATAGTGGTTGAACGAGTTTGCAATCCCACCACAGTGTAGTAGTGATCCCTCCTGGCCACATCCCCTCCAGCATAAGTTATTAGATTTCTGGATCTAGGCCATTCTAACTGGAGTGAGGAGGAAAAGGGAAAGAGGAACTGAAACTTTCTCTCCTTACAGATGACATGATTCTGTATTTAAAGAACCCTATAGTCTCTACTCCGAAGCTGCTTGAGCTGATATAAAACTTTGGTAAGGTAGCAGGGTATAAAATTAACCTTCAATGTCAACTGCCTTCTTATATGCCAAGAAACGAGAGGAATGAGGCAAGAATCAGGATAGGAACTCATTTTGCTATCAAAGAAAATAAAATACCTAGGAATTAACTTAGAATGTAAAGCACCTTTTTGATGGAACTATAAACCCTGGAGAAGGAAATTAACGCAGAACTGAGGAAATGCAAAAACCTATGCTCCTGGTTTGGAAGGAGTAATATTGTAAAAATGGCAATCTTCAATCAATATCCCAATGTCATTCTTTAAAGAAACAGAAGAGGAAATCCAAAATTTCACTTGGAATAATAAAAGACCCCTTATAGTCTGTCTTCTTGCATGATACATAATGTTTAATCTCACCTTCTCCACCAAAATCTCACCTTTCTCATTGAGACATAGGTGGCCCTGTTTACTAGCAGCAAAGGCTCAAACACGCAGTTTCAGGTGTCACCACTGCCTCTGTTACTGGATAGATCCAACTCTGTCATCGATTCTGAGGTCTGCTCTGGGAGTCTTGGTCACAAGTTGTTCTGTGGCATCTGCTGCCAGCCTGTGCCTATTTGCTACCTTTTCTCCAGCAGCCTACAACACGGAATGAATTTCACGGGCTGATGCTCTCCTTCATATGCAGGGCAGGATGAGCCCAATCCTCCCTCATCTTCCTCTTCCAATTTTTGGGAAAAAATGTGCTTGCAGAAGTCCTCAGGTGTGGCGCATGGCTGATCCACACTTTTAATCCAGGCTAGTCAGGAGGCTGAGATCTGAGTATGGAAGTTCCAAGTCACCTAGAACAGGAAAGTCTGATAGATTCTTACTACCAAAAATGAAAACAGCTGGGAATGGAGTTTGGGCTCAAGTGGTAAAGGGCTAGTCTTGAGTACAAATGCTTAGTGCCCAGGCCCTGAGTTCAGGCTCCAGCACTGCCAACAACCTCACTTTAGTGAGATTTTAGCTTTATCCATGTAGGCACATCTCACTGGAATCTTTGCTGGTAGAGATAGTCTTCATAATTTTGACTCAAGGTAAAGGTCCTCCTGGGGTAGTACACAAAAGATGGCACGGAGAGAGGAGCCCCACTTGCTCCAGGTTTGAAGATGGCATAGGTCAAGCCAGCATGGAGTTGGCACATCAGTCTTTTTCCTAGCACCACCTACCAGTGAATGTCAAATGACAGTGATTGTTGTGGGATTGTGTGGTTGAAGTGCCTCAATAAGGGCAGTGTTAGCACATCCAAACTTGGATACCAGGAATGCTGAAATCTCAAAGCTAAGATTTCTGTTGGCTACAGAAATGCTGGTGTGTCTGTGATTCACTAAAAGTTCAGGTGCAAAGATTCTGAAGCTTGATGCCATGTGTTTATTCCATTTAGTAAAATTATTTTAATGCACTGTATAAGTTAAAGCATTTGATAAGAGTCAGGGGTAGTGAAAACATTGTTCTTGAATTCAGGTGTCTGGCAAGGTAAGGGGGGGGGTGTTGGTGGCTGGGACTATGAAGCTGGAGCTGCTATCAAACCATGGATCATGTTCCTCTTTGTCTGGGAGAAATGACTCCAAAGATGAAATTTGAATGGTGAGGAAAAGATGATGATGTACTCAGGAAATTTCTCCTAATCAAATGCTCATGTGGAAGTGGGATGGGGGCTGGGCATGTCTGAGGCAGAGCTTAAGGGGGCTTCTCATGGCGTTGAGAACGTTCCTTGCGACTTCAAGCATGCAGCAGGGTGTTTTAGATGACCATTGTGAGATGGATGGAATAAGACTGGAGACAAGATGAATGCTGGGATCCTGCAATGCTCTTGCATGAGTGGCTGGTGGCTCACCTGAAAGAACTAATTATGTCTAAAAAAGAAATCAGGAATTTCTTTTGATTAGATAATACCTGTAATCCGAGGCATATTCAGGATCCTGATCTTAGTATTGTGGTTTAAAACCAACCCAGCAAAGGGAAAAATGCATGAGACTCATACTCCCAGTTTAGAGCAAGAACAAAGATTGAAGTAGAGCTGTGGCTCAAGAGCTAGAGTGCTACCTTGAGCAAAGAAAAGCTAAGAAAAAGCTCCAGGTTTTGAGTTCAAGGCCAGGAATGAAAGAAGGAAGGTAAAAAAGAGAAGGATGTGAGGAAGGGAAATATATAAATGAAAGAGAGAAGGAACTAGAAATTTAAAACTAGAGAATATTTAAAAGTCATCAGTCCTTCTAAGAAAAGTGTTGGAGTATGGGTTCTATATGTGGTGAACTGGAAGCCCAGCAGTGACTTGTTAACCAAAGAGTCACCATGATAAGCAAAGGATAGAAATCTGCATGAGCCTCTTAGCGGATGGAGTGACAGAAGAGAACCTCAGCTCCCATCCCATAGTTGGAAGTATATAGAGATGGGGAAGTTGGCATCACCTTGATGTCATTGTGTCCATGGAGACTGGAAGCCATCGCTCTGTGAAAGCACAATGTTCTGGTTACTGAGCTGAGAGGCTGAGGAGAGCCAAGTCCTGGCCATGAAGAAATCAGAGTGGCAGCAGAGCAACTCTGCTGCAGTGTGTGCCTGCTTGGCTGTTCTTATTCTGTGGTGGATCAGGCCGGAGCGGGTGATAGTAACTGTTTTGTGGTCACAAGCCCTTCACCAAGAGCTTCCTCTGAGATCCTCATAAGCTAGAGGGTGCATGTCTTAGCTCTCAGCCAATACAGAGGAGAACATGAATAAGTGGGTGGAAAGCATCTGTCAGACCCCTGTCTGGGGGAAGGTGGAGAGAATATAGGAAGGTAGATACGATGCCTGTGGTGGGGCCAAAAAAAGGGTAAAAGAGGCAAAGGAACCAGGTACTGGTAGCTCAAGACTGTCATCCTAGCTACTCAGGAGTTTGAGATCTGAGGATCACAATTCAAAGCCAGCCCAGGACAGAAACTCCATGAGACTCTTATCTGCAATAAACTACTGAATGCATGAAGCTCAAGCTCAGTGACAGCATCCAGGCCTAGCGTTCAAAACCGAGGACTGGCAGAAAAAAGTATCAAAGGACAAGAAGCTGGCCAAAAGTTAGAGGGACTCTATCTTGACAAACAATACAATGGTAAGTTGCACTCAGAAGACTTGCACAAAATCTGGAAATGCCTGAGACCTATCTATGTATGTTTCCTGTTTGTCTAAATACATATGTTTATGCATTAATATATTAGTATAGAGAGACAGATCAATACATATGACTATACATATATACATAGCCAGACACTTATGGGTGGGTGGTATACTGTGTGAGAGTTTGTGTTTGTGTTTTGTGGATGGCTATTTCTGTTTAAGAAAGATAGAAAATATGTAAATATCTTTAAAAAAACTTGAAAAAAATATAGAGAGACATAAGCTCTTGAGGGAATCTGAAATGACAAGATTATTCACAGGCACGTTTATCCTTATGGATTCCTCAGCAAGTTTTAATTTTTTTCATTATTTTCTTTCTTTTTTTGAACCAGTGCTAAGGATTTCTCTCAGGGACCAGGTGCTGCCAATTACTAATTTTCTCATGGCTGGTACAAGAGGAACTGAGCCACAGTTCCACTTTTGCCTTATTTATTCGTGCTTAACTGAAGATAAAGATTTCTATCAGTGACTTTCTTTCAGGGGCTGGATTCTAACGAGGATCCCCAGACCTCAGGCTTCTCTATAGCTACAATTAACAATATGAGAACCCAGCACTGGGTTCCAATGCACAGGGCAAGAAATTGAGTGAATCTCTCAACTCCAATTAGCTATAATAAGCTACAAGTGAAAGACCAATACCTTTGAGGAAAAGATGCTGAGGGTTATCACACAGGCCCTATGAGTAAGCCCTAAACCCTGTACACATGTGTGCATGCACACATTGGCAGATACACACACACATGCACACACACAATATCTCAGGCAATATTGTATTTTGAATTAATATGCAAAGATTGGACAACAGGATAGCAAGTAATAAAATCTGTTTTTCTTATCTACATTGAGGGAAAAGGGATAAGTCACAAGATGCAGAAGCGAAGAATTCAGAGGCAAATGCTGTGAGTGAATAACTTGTAAAAAGCACATTTCTTTTCTTTTGTTTTTTCTGGGGCTTGAACTCAGGGCCTGAGCACTGCTCTTGGCTTTTCCCAAGTCTAGCCCTCTGCCACTTGAGCCACATTGCCATATGGATTTTTATATCTGTGTGATATTAAGGACTCAAACCTAGATCTTCATGGATGCTAGGCAAGCACTCTACCACTGGGCCAAAGTCTAAACCCCGATTAAGTATTTATAAATAGTCATCATCATCATATCAAAATATCCTTTCTCCTACAAAGAATGAACACTTATCTATGCCTGTAAGACTTTTTTTATGTCACCAATGCTTCTGTGATTTTCCCACTTGCATTTTTACAGATGACAGCACAGATATTCATCAGGAAGAAAAATAGATTAGGATACAGAAACCTAACAACGTCCTAGTAGATTGAAGTGAAAAATATGTGCAAGATGGCCTGGGTCTTTCATCTATTTGTAGAGTGCTTGGCTACCACACAAAAAGAGTCCGGTTTGATTCTGCAGTACCATATACATAGAAAACTCTGGAAGTGGTGCTGTGGCTTGGTGGGACAGCTATAGCCTAAAGAATGCCTAAGAACAATGGTCAGGCTCTGAGGTCAAGTCCCAGGACTAGCAAAAAAAATGTGCAAGAGGCAAAATGCAAGCTGAGAAGGCACTGTGAAGCAAAATGTCTTGTGAAGGCTAAGGGGAATAATGACAGTTAAGTTTGGATCTTACCTAAGAAAGGCTCCTTGAGCCTGAGACCAGGCTAGCACTTACTCCTACTTAATGACTTGGGATTTGAACAAAAAGGTGTGCTGTTTACTACATCCATATGTGAGGTGGGAAGGGAGATTCAGCCTCCAGTATGTCTTTGGGGAGGTCTTCTGTGAGCAAGGAGCTTTGGTCATTGGGCCTTGAAATGTGACCCTACCTCCCTCACAATGGAACAGAATATGGAACCCTGGTAACCAAGCCACTGTATGTGACAACCAGCTCAAGTCAGCTCCCTTGGCCTGTGGCTCAGGAGGAAGAAAGATGTTGCTGTGCTGTTGTCAAAGGTCAGGAGGCTCGGATCTCAGGCATGAGAGATATGGATGTCTCACTTGAAGAAGTAGATGCTGGGTCAGGGCCAAGACAAAATTCCAGTATATCAGGCATTTCTCTAGGAAGAAAGCCAGGAAACTCCAGGGAAACTCAGATGAGGTATATTGAGAGGAAACCTATTTGAACCCATCATCCTGCCCACAAACTACAACCTTCTTGTGTGCTTTCAAGTGACTATACTGAGATTAGAGTGTGTCATTTCCAATCTACTCTATACCAATTCCTCAGTGTGAAGTGTGGTCCCATTCCTACGTTTGAAATATCCACTGTTTTGCCAATACAGTGTGATGGTAAGTCAGCTCAGACTCTGAATGAGCCTTGTAACCTATGGATCCTGGAGGAAGGCCTGTTGGAGATGCTGCTGACAAAGCTGATCCCTGCCTACCAGAAAGGTGATCTCTTTTATGTGGGAAACTTCCTGCACAATTTCAAATAGTGGAGGACAATGTAGTAGTTGCTGGAAATTCTCTTGAAAAAGTGAGTGTTCCCCCTCCAAACCCATGTTTGCTCACCACTCCTGGCCAAGCCTTGGAATACTTGGCTCCTCTCTGAGCCTGTTTGGTTCACTGGGGTGTTCACAGGGGAGCTAAGCATGATACAAGTGCACAAACTACTTCATTATGACTGGGACACCATGCCATTTCATTTCCCTCACAAGCTACTGGAGTCTCAACAGTGTGCTTACTGAGAAGTTGGATTTCAGGCATGAGTAAGTGGCTCCCAACTGCAGCCCTCACCTAGGTGACATCCTAGGAAATCCCATTTCCCAGTAAGAAATGAGGTGTCAGTACTAATGGCGGAGGCCTGTGAAATACTGGAGTCAGAGGAAAAGCTGGGGGCTGAATCACTTTTGAGCCATCAGGGAGGGATTGTGATAGCTTTGCCTGTTAGAACCTGAAAGCATTTACATTTTGGTGTGTGGTCCAGTGCTGCCACTTGAACCTGAACCCAGGTCTAAATGCCATTCCTTTGGTGTTCAAAAATTAGCACTGTACCATTTGAGTCATAGGTCAAGTTCTGGCTTTTTGCTGCTTAATTGAAGACAAGTGCCTTTAGACTTTTACTGACTAGACTGGCTTTCCACTGTGATCTTCAGAGCTCAGCCTGCTGTGTGGCTAAGATTAGAGGAATGAGCATTTAGTTCTTTATTTAGAGCATTCACTTATTGATTTATTTAGAGCATTTACTTAGTTAATTTAAGGTGCGTTTACTTTGGACAGATGCATAGAGGCCTCTCTCAGAAGCTTCTGGAAGTGGGGTGTAAAAGTCATCCTGTTCTCGAGTGTCTCTTACCCCCCTCCAAGCACATAAGTGCACATCTCTGCAGGACAGCCACAGCATTAGAGTCCTGCAAGAAAGGGGCTTTTGTAGAAGGCTCAGGATGGAGAGAGAAGGCTCTCACTTTCCTTGTACCGAATGTGCCCACAGCATCATGTGTTCCATCTACACGATGTGAATGGACTTCTACCCCAGTGATTTCTACGAGTTCAAGAACTGCCACACCCTTACACAACTCAAGCTCTATATGAGGCTCCACATGCCGGCTTTGGACCTGCTCTTCTAAACACATACTTTTTGACCAGCTGGAGGAATGTGCGACCAGTAAGACCAAGAAAAAGTAGAATTCCTTGTGTGGGTGCCTCAGAGCCTGTGAGTAGGAAGCCCATGTGGTCTAGATATTGGTTGGCCCTTACGTCTACAGAGCTTGGCAAAATGCCCTTTATGGTTGGTGTCAGCCAGGTAATGTCTGTCCTCTGAAAGGACTTGGGAATAAGCACTCATTAGAAAGACCCTACACCTCCTCAGTGTTCAGTCCAAACTCCAGTTCTACAGGTTCCTCCATTAGATCCTCATGGAAGTTGAGTGACACTTCAACTTGCAGAGTCCACTCTGTCCACTCTGTAGCTATTTCTATTCTTAGGTTTGGGTCATTGTGGAAGTGCTTATCCTGAACTCCGGATGAAAAACCCACCAATGGAGCTGGTGACTGATGGAGACTGAGAATCATCACTGCACTCCAGAAAGCATGGGCCTTCTGTAGAAATTACCAAACAGGTTTAGAGTCCTGTGGATATACCTTTTGCTCTGAACCCCATGTGTGACATAGTTGAACCTGCAGATATTATGGAGGAAGAAAAAGAGCAGCCAGATTTCCTTCCGTTTCCTTTCACACTCCACCCAGAGTCAGTCCATCTGACTCAGAGTAACACTCCACTTATTGTGCAAGCTGAAGGGGCACACGCTGGGCTCATGGAAAATGTCCCCATGGGAAGCAGCAAGTGTACTCTCAATACTGGATTCATTGGAGGAAAATGAATCCATCCTCACAGAATATCCAGACCCATCCATCTCACTAAAAGAGACTCAATCTCCATTCGACAAACCAGAATCCATCCCCCTCTTAACTCAGGAAGGACATTCTGTTTCTCATGAGGAAGGAGACCCTTCTGAGGACTCTGAAGGAGAATTATTGTCTGAAGGCAACTTTGAGGCCAGTCTGGATTTAGAGCTTCCCTGTCCCCTTCCTAAAATGACACCTTTTATCTTGCTCTCATGATTCTTGTCAAGTATTTATTGTATTTACTTTGCTAACTATTAAACTCTCATTGTTAATATTATGGTGTGCAGTTCTTCAGTGCTTATTATACTGTGTTTTATTTTCCACTTATAATGTGAGACCTCAGACACATAGGTCCTTGGTGGGCCAAAACCCAGACAGGTCTGGTCCCATAGAAGACAACCTTACTGGATATACAGGGAACTATGAAATGCATGGAATCACCAGGAATCCAGGCCAGGCCTCCATGGAAAGACAAGTCAGCTACCAAAGCTTAAGGACTGAGCAGATGCCTGGAAATGTGTTTTGTCAATCGGGAGAAGTGCCAGAGTAACTGTAATATTATGTGGGACTCTGTTCCGTGAGTTCAAGTCTGTTTATATATCCATTGTGCTTTGTACAAATATTTAAGAAAATTAAAACTCCACAATAGCATCAAAAATCTACTTTGGCTTTGAATGTTGCCTAGTTGTAGAGTGCTCGCCTAGTATACAAGAAGACCTTGATTCAATTCCTCGACCCTGCATACACAGAAAAATCAGATGAGGCACTGTTGCTCAGGTGTAAGAGTGCCACCCTTGAACAAATGTGGCCAAGGACAGTTCCTGGTCCCTCAGTTCAAGCCACAGGACTAGCCAAACAAGAAATCATACAATTTTCCACACATTTGGAAATAAAACTGTTTTATCTAACCCTACTTCTTTTTTGCCAATCCAGGCTGTGTGCCACCAAGCCAAACTACTGGCCCCCAACCTTACTATTTTAATCATTTAATTTTTTACATAATCATATTTCATGCTGTCTGTATTAATACCATAAACAGTATGCTTAGTGTAATAATGTTAAAGGTAAAACATAAGAAATTAATAACTAAAATTCCTTTTTTATTATTTTTATAGCATTACTACAATTTTATGAGAAAAATTACCTAGAATGTTTATTTTAGAGTTCAAGTAATCCATTTTGTTAAATATATCAACCTACATCATTTATTTGAACACATTTTACACTATTTTTTTCAGGAATGAAAATACATATATATTTGTTGTAAATGAAATTTATGACTTGGGGGAAGGGAAAGAGAAAAAGGGGGAGGGGGTAACAGTGTTTACAAGAAATGTACTCATTACATATGTAACAGCAATCTCTTCGTATATCACCTTGACAACAAATTTTTTGAAAAGTACAATAAGTTTAAATGTCTACTTTGGGCAGAATTTTTTCTTGCCAGTACTGGGCTTAGACTCAGGACCTGAGCACGATCCTTGTTTTTGTTTTTGTTTATTCTTAAGGCGCAAGTTCTATCACATGTGCCACAGCACCACTTTTATCTTTTTTTATCTATGTTGTGCTGAGGAATTGAACTTGGGTCTTCATTCATGCTCGGCAAGAACTCTTCCACTAGGCTTAACTTATGGCCCCAGTGGGAAGGAAGTTTTCCATAAAATATGTAGGAAATATGTACACTAAGGAAAAGCCATCAAAAATAGAAGAAAAATTATATACTTAGATAACGACATGCCAGTATTATGGAAGATCTCTGTAATTCTAGCTTCAAGAGTGGCCTATTTGGACCGGGAGTTGGCTGGCTGAAGTAAAGTGCTATCCTTGAGCAAGCCCTAGGACAGTGCTCTGGCCATGAGTTGAAGCCATATTGTTTGGTTGGTGAAGATCTTCTCCCACTCTGTAGGCTTCCTGATTAGTTTACTAGCTATATCCGTTGCCATACAAAATCTCTGCAGTTTAATGCAGTCCCACTTATCCAGCCTTTCTCTGATTTGTTGTGATTCTTGGTCCTTATTAAGAAAGCTTCGACCTGTGCCAAGGAGGCCTAGTGTATCTCCTATTCCTTCCTGTAAACTTTTCAGTGTGTCAGCTTTTACCTCCACGTCTTTGATCCATTTGGAGTTAATTCTAGTGCAAGGTGACAAAGAAGGATCCAACTTTAGTTTTCTGCAGGTGTTTAACCAGTTCTGCCAGCACAACTTGTTGAAGAGGCTATCTTTCTTCCATTCTATTTTTTTGGCTCCCTGGTCAAAGATTAGGTGGCCATAGGTCTGTGGTTTAATATCTGGGTCCGCAGTTCTACTCCATTGGACTTTAGGCCTGTTCTTGTGCCAGTACCAAGTTGTTTTGAGAATTATAGCTCTGTAAGAGAGTCGTAAGTTTGGAATTGAAATTCCTCCAGCGCTGTTCTTTCTGCTAAGAAGTATTTTTGCTATACGGGGTCTTTTATTATTCCATATGAAATTTTGAATTGCCTCTTCTATTTCTTTAAAGAATGACATTGGGATGTTGATTGTTATTACATTGAATTTGTAGATAGCCCTTGGGAAGATTGTCATTTTCACAATGTTGATTCTTCCAATCCAGGAGCATGGGAGGTTTTTCCATTTCCTTAGTTCTGCTTTTATTTCCTTTTTTATGGTTTTAAAGTTTTCATCTAAACGGTCCTTTACATTCTTAGTTAAGCTAATTCCTAGGTACTTTATTTTCTTTGAGGCTACTGTGAAAGGAATTTCTTTCCTGATTATTGCCTCGTTCCTCTCAGTGTTGGCGTTAAGTAAGGTAGTTGATTTGTGATGTTTCATTTTATGGCCTGTTACCCTTCCAAATCTTTGAATCAGCTCAAGGAGCTTGGGAGTAGAGTCTATAGGATTCTTTAAATACAGAATCATGTCATCTGCAAAGAGGGATAGTTTTATTTCCTCTTTCTGTACTTGGATCCACCTTATGCTTGCTTCTTGCCTTATTGCACTGCCTAGGAATTCTAGTACTATGTTAAAAAGGAGTGGAGAGAGTGGGTATCCTTGTCTCGTTCCTGATTTTAGAGGGAATGGCTTTAGATTTTCACCATTAAGTATAATACTAGCAGTGGGTTTCTCATACACAGCCTTTATTACATTGAGAAATGTTCCATGGATTCCTAGTTTCTCCACATCTTTTTACATAAAGGGGTTTTGGATCTTGTCAAATGCCTTTTCCGCATCTATTGAGACAATCATGTGATTTTATCCCTGCTCCTGTTGATGTGTTGAATTATATTAATTGATTTGTGTATGTTGAACCAGCTTTGCCTCCCTGTGATGAATCCAGTTTGATCATATTGTATAATTCTTTTTATGAGTTGTTGTAGACGGTTGGCCAGTATTTTGTTGAGAAGTTTTGCATCGAGGTTCATCAAAGAAATGGGTCTATAGATCTCTTTCTTTGATGAATCTCTGTCTGGTTTGGGGATGAGGGATATGCTGGCTTCACCGAATCAGTTTGGTAAAGAACCTTCATTTTCAATTTCGTTGAAGAGCTTGAGGAGTATTGGTGTGAGCTCTGCTTTGAAGACCTTATAGAATTCAGCTGTGAATCCATCTGGCCCTGGGCTCTTTTTAAGTGGAAGTTGTCTAATTTCCATTTCTATTTCAGAGCTTGAAATAGGCCTGTTGAGTTGGGTTAGCTCTTCTTGGTTCCGTGTGGGTATGTTAATATTGTCTAGGAATTCATCCATTTCTTATAGATTCTCAAATTTGTTGGGGTAAAGGTTTGAGAAGTATTCCCTCATGATATTCTGGATCTTGGTAATTTCTCTCGTGATATTACCATTTTCATCTGCGATTTTGTTTATTTTGATATGCTCTCTTCTTTTTTTGGTAAGATTTGCTAAGGGCTTGTCAATTTTGTTAATTCTTTCAAAGAACTAACTCCTTGTTTTGTTGATTCTTTCTATAGTTTTTTTATTCCAAATCATATAATTCTGCTTTGATTTCAATAATTTTCTTTCTCCTAATGGGTTTAGTTTTGGTTTGTTGCTCTTTTTCCAGGAGGTTAAGGTGAGACATTAACTAGTTGGTTTGCCATTTTTCCAACTTGCTCTTGTAGGCACTCAGCGCTATAACTGCCATAGTTGTGTCCCTAAGGAGTTGATATTTGTGTGCTCCTTATTGTTAAATTTCATAAACAGTTGGATATCTGTTCTGATCTCTTCGATTACCCATTGTTTTTGATTCAACAATGTGTGGTTCAGTCTCCATGAGTTACAGGGTTTTCTTTGGTGGAGATGTGTGTTCAGCTCCAATTTGATGCCTTTATGGTCTGAGAGTGTGCATGGAGTAATTTCAGTGTTTCTGAATCTGTCCAGGTTTGCTTTATGGCCTAAGATGTGGTCTATTTTGGAAAATGTTCCATGTGCTGCTGAGAAAAACGTATATTGTGTTGTTACTGGGTGGAATATTCTGCAGATGTCTGTTAGATTTAGTTGGTCTATATAGTTGTTAAGTTCTAAGGTTTCTCTGTTGAGTTTTTGCCTTGTTGATCTGTCCATAGGTGAGAGTGGTGTGTTAAACTCACCAACAATCACTGTATTTCGATCTATGTATGGTTTCAGTGTAAGTAAAGTTTGCTTGATGAAGTTTGGAGCTCCGGGATTGGGTGTGTAAATATTTAGGATCGTTATGTCTTCCAGGAGGAAAGATCCTTTTAGTAGTATGTAGTAACCTTCTATGTCTTTTCTTACTAATTTTAGTTTGAAGTCTATTGTATCTGATATGAGGATGGCAACTCCAGCCTGTTTATGGGGGCAGTTAGACTGATAGAGTTTATTCCAACACCTCCCTTTCAAAAGATGTTTGTTTTTGGGTAAGATGTGTCTCTTGAAGACAGCAGAACGATGGCTTTTGCTTTTTGATCCAACTAAACAGCCTATGCCGTTTAATTGGAGAGTTAAGTCCATTGATATTGATAGTTAGGATTGAGAGATATTTATTACTTCCTACCATTTTTAAAAGTTTTTAGTAGGGTTTGTGTGTTGACAGTTCTTGTGGTCCTTAGATGGTATGCTATTTAGGTGCCATTTTTTTCCCTATATTGCATTTATTTTGGTTTTCTATGTATAGAGCATCTTTGAGAATTCTCTGTAGTGTTGGTTTTGTTTCGACATATTGTTGCAGCTTTTCCCTGGAATGGAATGTTTTTCTTGTCCCCTCAGTTATGAATGAGAGCTTACCTGGCTACAGTATTATTGGTTGGTAATTATTTGGTTTAAGGGCATCACATATATGCTTCCAGTCACTTCGTGCTTTCATGGTCGCTGCTGAGAAATCTGGGGTTATTCTGATTGGTTTGCCTTTATAGGTTACTGATCCATTTTCCCTGGCTGCCTTTAGGATCTTTTCTTTCGTTTCTATTGATCCAGTTCGAACCACAATTTGGCGGTGGGATGTTCTTTTCTGGTCAGGTCTGTTTGGGGTTCTAAAAGCTTCTCGTATCTGGATGGGCCTGCCCTTCTGGATATTTGGGAAATTCTCTGAGATGATTCCCTGAAGTATATTTCCAATACCATTGACCTCTTTCTCCACGCCCTCCTCAATACCAACTTGCCTTAAATTAGGCTTCCTAATCGCATCTTGGACCTCCTGAAGCGCTCTCTCATATTTCCTAGATTTGGATTGACTCATTTTCTGTTCTTTCTCTATAATAACTAAATTATCTTCAGCCCCGGAATTTCTCTCCTCTGCATTGTCTAATCTGCTATCAAAGCTACCTACTTTATTTTTCATCTCCCTTGCTTCTAATTGCTCACTTTTGGTGCCTTGCATCTCTTGTTTTAGATCATGTATGGATTTCTTTATCTCCTTGATTTCCTTTTGAGTGGTTAGCTCAGTAGCTTTATTTTCGTTGGACATTTGCTGGAGTTTGGTCACGTTTTTATATGTGGATTCAAGGAATTCATCCATCTTTCTTTGAAAAACCTTTATTATGGCCTCCTTTATGGCTTCTTCTTTTTCACTTATCACCTTGATTTTGCTTTACTCTTGTTCAGCTATGGCTTCCTCCATTATCTATTTCTTTACATTTTCACATTTTTCATTAATGAAGTTTATCAATTGCATGTGTGTAGCACTTGGAAGACTCTCCTCTAGGTTTGCCAGTGACTGTTCCATTGTCTGTTTACATTGGGTGGGGGATGTTGTTTCTTGATTTGACATTTTTCTTGAGTTTCTTGTTCTGCCCATTTGAAAATGGGAGCAAGATTACTACTAAATATGATTATAGTTTTTCAGATATAACCAACCTAGACCTCTGTAGCTGGCAGACACTAGATGTTCACAAGTTTTGATTGGTATTATCACATTTTCTTTTTGTGCACTTATAGACCAGTCTAATACAATCACTGATAAGCGATTTATACCCAAAACAATAAGCCTCTCAATCCATTCTCTATTGACTTTAGGTCCCTCTGAGCCTAGAGAATAATTAACCACCTACATATACAATATTGCTCAACAGCCATCAAGTGTAGATCCGTGCAGTATAAGGCTTGAAAGACCAGCAGAGTTCCAGAGATAGAAAAATAGAATGAGAGAGGTCAGGGAGGTACAAGAGGATTAACGTAGGAGTGTAAGAATATTGTAGTAATAAAGAAAAGGTATAGCATAAGGATAACTGACCTAAGTTGGTAAGTAGGTAACATATTTGAGTACAAAGTTTGGAAAGTATTAGAATAAAACTTGTGTGTTGCTGCACGACTAGCTCTTACCCCAACCAGTGGCCTCACAGTGGACCATGGGATGGATCTGTTTTTCTTGTCTACCTTGAGGGAAAGGGGTATTTCACAAGATGCAGAAGCAAAAATTTCAGAAGCAAATGCTATGAGTGAATTAGCTCGTAAAAAGCATTTTTATTTTCTTTTATCTTTCTGCCACTCTTGGGGCTTGAATTCAGGGCCTGAGCACTGTCCTCGGGTTTTCTCAAGTCTAGCCCTCTGCCACTTGAGCCCCAGTGCCACATCTAGATTTTCTATCTATGTGATACTGAGCAATCAAACCCAGATCTTCATGGATGCTAGGCAAACACTCTACCACTATGCGAAACTCTCAACCCTGACATAGTAATTATAAAGTCATCATCATCATATCAAAATAACCTTTCTCTTACAAAGAATGAACACTTATCTATGTGTGTAATATTTATTTTAAATTTCACTACTTCTTCTGTGTTTTACCCTCTTGCATTTTTACACATGACAGTAAAGCTAATCATCAGGAAAAAATTGATTAGGATACAGAAACCTAATAATATCCTAGTAGATTGACGTCAAAAATATGTGCAAGATGCCCTGTGTGTTTCACCTAGTGGTAGAGTCCTTAGCTACCACGCAAAAAGCCTCAGGTTTAATTCCTCATTACCACATACATAGAAAACGCTGCAAGTGGTGCTGTGGCTCGGTGGGACAGCTAAAGCCTAAAGAAAGCCCAAGAACAATGTTCAAACTCTGAGGTCAAGTCCCAAGACTAGCAAAAACAAAAAAAAAATTCGACAAGTGGCAAAATGCAGGCAGAGAAGGCACTGTGAAGCAAATGTTTTGTAAAGGATGAGGGCAATATTGACCCTTAAGTTTGGATCTTACCTAAGAAAAGCTCCTTGAGCCTGACACCAGACTGGTAGTTGGGCCTAGTGGAAGACATTGGGATTGGACAAATAAGGTGTGCTGTTTACTACATCCAAATGTACATTGTGAGATTGGAGGAGAGATTCAGCCTCCAGTATGTCTTTGGATAGGTCTTCTGTGAGCAAGGATCTTTGGTCATTGGGTCCTGAAAGGTGACCCTGCCTCCCTCACAATGGAACAGAATATGGAAGCCTGGTAACCAAGCCACTGTAACTAACAACCAACTCAAGCCAGCTCACTTGGCCTGTGGCTCAGGAGGAAGAAAGATGTTGCTGTGCTGTTGCCAAAGGTCAGGAAACTCGAGTCTCAGGCATGGAAGTTGTGGATGTCTTACTCAAAGATGTACATGCTAGATCATTGCCAAGCCACAAATCCAGCATAACAGGCTTTTCTCTAAGAATAAGGCCAGGAAAATCCAGCGCAACCAGACGAGTTATATTTCTAAGAAGAAATGTATTTGACCCCATCATCCTCCCACACACTACAACTTTCTTTTTTTTTTAAATTTTTTATAGTAATTAGTAAAAGGCTTACATGATATTTGCCAGATAGAAGATGCATTGATTCACATACATTGATACCCTTTCACATGTCTTGGTACCCATTTCCCTCCAACCCCACACCCCCCACCCGTCTTGGTTTTGCCCCCTTCCCTATCAAATTTCAAATACTCAAATACAAATAAATTCAATATATCACATAACAAAGTGAGATACTATACCAGTATGGGATAACCAAGGGACAGCAAAGGAGATAAGAGACAACATAGTACATTAAGGACAACAAGCATTCATAATGTGGCTTTTGTTTCAATATCCTGGAGTTCCTTTCAATTAGCTTCACATTATATGGCCTTATATATGGCCTTTTGTTCTATTGCAAATCTCTGCTAGTAGAGCCCAATGTTTCTACTGATTATGACGAATGAGGGAAACCAATGAGCCTAAGTTCTTTGAGTCTGGCTTACTTCACTTAATATGATTTGTTCTAAGTCATTCCATTTCCTAACAAATGGGGCGATGTCATTCTTTGTGACAGCAGCATAGAATTCTATTGTGTACAAATACCGCAACTTGTTGATCCAATCATCAACTGAGGGACATATGGGTTGGTTCCATATCTTTGCTACTGTGAATAGTGCTGCAATGAACATTGTTGTGCTAGTGGGTTTAGTATGCCCTTGTTTCTGGATTGTTGAGTAAATGCCAAGTAGTGCAATTGCTGGGTCTTAGAGGAGTTCTATGTTTAGCCTTTTGAGGCACTGCCACACTGCTTACCACAGTGGTTGAACGAGATTGCACTCCCACCAACAGTGTAGTAGTGATCCCTTCTGGCCACATCCCCTCCAGCACCTGCTGTCATTCGTTTTCTTGATCCTGGCCATTCTAACTGGAGTGAGGTGGAATCTTAGAGTTGTTTTGCTTTGCATTTCTTTTATGACCAGAGATGTTGAGCATTTCTTCATGTGTCAATAAGCCATTTTTGTTTCTTCTTCAGAGAAGGCTCTCTTTAAGTCTTTGGCCCATTTTTTAATGGGATGGGTGTTACTTCGGAGGTGAGTTTTGGAGTGATTCAATTTTTTGAGTTGTTGATATATTTTAGATATGAGGCCTTTGTCCGTTGTTTGATTGGTGAAGATCTTCTCCTACTCTGTAGGCTTCCTGATTAGTTTACTAGCTATATCCGTTGCCATACAAAAGCTCTGCAGTTTAATGCAGTCCCACTTATCCAGCCTTTCTCTGATTTGTTGTGATTCTTGGGCCTTATTAAGAAAGTTTCGACCTGTACCAAGGAGGCCTAGTGTATCTCCTATTCCTTCCTGTAAACGTTTCAGTGTGTCAGCTTTTACCTCCAGGTCTTCGTTCCATTTGGAGTTAATTCTAGTGCAAGGTGACAAAGAAGGACCCAACCTTAGTTTTCTGCAGGTGCTTAACCAGTTCTGCCAGCACAACTTGTTGAAGAGGCTATCTTTCTCCATTCTATTTTTTTGGCTCCCTGGTCAAAGATTAGGTGGCCCTAGGTCTGTGGTTTAATATCTGGGTCCGCAGTTCTATTCCATTGGACTTCAGGCCTGTTCTTGTGCCAGTACCAAGCTGTTTTAAGAATTATAGCTCTGTAATAGAGTCTAAAGTTTGGAATTAAAATTCCTCCAGCTCTGTTCTTTCTGCTACTAAATGTTTTTGCTATACGGCTCTTTTACTATTCCATGTGAAATTTTGAATTGCCTCTTCTATTTCTTTAAAGAATGACATTTGGATGTTGATGGGTATTGCATTGAATTTGTAGATAGCCCTTGGCAAGATTGTCATTTTCACCATGTTGATTCTTCCAATCCAGGAGCATGGAAGATTTTTCCATTTCCGTAGTTCTGCTTTAATTTCCTTTTTTAGGGTTTTAAAATTTTCATCTAAACGGTCCTTTACATTCTTAGTTAAGCTAATTCCTAGGTACTTTATTTTCTTTGAGGCTATTGTGAAAGGAGTTTCTTTCCTGATTATTGCCTCGTTCCTCTCACTGTTGGCGTAAAGGAAGGCAGTTAATTTTTGAGGGATGATTTTATGGCCTGCTACCCTTCCAAAGCTTTGAATCAGCTCAAGGAGCTTGGGAGTAGAGTCTATAGGATTCTTTAAATACAGAATCATGTCATCTGCAAAGAGGGATATTTTTATTTCCTCTTTGTCCACTTGGATCCCCTCTATGCTTGCTTCTTGCCTTATTGCACTGCATAGGAATTCTAGTACTATGTTAAAAAGGAGTGGAGAGAGTGGACATCCTCAATGCTACCCCTTACCACTTTTATGCAAAGCTTAGGCCTGTGGCATTTTACGCACAATTCAACGCTCTGTTTTTTGCTGGTTAATTAAAGGTAAAAATCTTATGGAATTTATTGCATGGCTGATTTTGAACTGGAATACTCAGGTCTCAGCTTATCTTGAGTAGCTAGGATTACAGTACTTTTACAACCTGTATGCTCATACACATCGCTTCTGATCCAAACACTCATTGTTCAATTTAACTAACAAGATGTGAGGAAAGATGATTGACTGTAATTTACTAGATGGGCTTCTAGTCAGTATATATTTCCACTTCCACTCTGAAGCCAGGGAAATGTTTCTGGTATTTGTTTCAACTATCTCCCAAAGAGGAAATAATGTGTGAGTACGTTTGCTAGTATTTCAGATAGGAGATGGACTTTGGTGTTTGGAACCTGTTGGGCAGAGTGTATCACCTGGGCTGTGATAACAGAGATGATGTTTCCGACAGGAATATTTTCATAACAGACAGATTTAGTCCAGATCCTTGGATTTCAGGCCTTGAGTAGATAGAATTACAAGTGTGAGCTGCCACCACCACCTGGTTCATTTTGGAAACCTTAATTGCTTCTCATTTGTTCCTTTCCTTTTTTGGAAGATTGATCTAAGCTGGCTGATTGTGCATCACAATGAAGTGATTGGCCTCAGGAATTGCAAATATTTGTTTCATCAGCACGGAATGAATGAAAGTTGATCTAAACCCAATAGTATTTTCCTTCTGATAAATAGGGAACTTACTTATATCATTTTTCCTTGCCTTTGCTTTCCCAAAGCAAGCAACATGTTTCTTAAAAACTATACTTCATGAGAATATTATAATTAGAAGCTATCTTCTGCACACTTCAGAATAGTCCTTGCATTTATAAACTTATATTACAATATTAGGTAGAAGAATGGTGACTGTTAGTTTCATAACTATTTCATATGTTTTACTCTTTAAGGCTCATTAACTCAAGAAGGGATTAAATACATTTAGATAATAGTAGATCATAGCTGCTTCTGATTTGATGTGTGAGCAGATGATACACAGATTTATTAGGATTACTCAAAAGTTTTGTTCAAATTTTCAGTAGTAGACTGCTATGCTAACTGGAAGGTGATAATAATGATGCTGAAATTCTATGAATCAGCTATGAAGCAGAATTTCAGGGGAGAGTATTTGCTAGGGACTTAATTTCTAAGACGCATATCAAGAATATTGAACTATAACAGTAAATGATGGAGGACTCAGCGTCACATTTTGTTTGTTTTATGCAAGTCTTGGGACTTGAACCCAGGGCCTGGGAACTGTCCTTAAATGTTTTTTTTTGCTTCAGGCTAGTGTTCTACCACTGATCCACAGCTCTACCTCCAGATTTTTGGTAATGAACTGTAAATCAGAATATCATGCAATTTGTTTGGGCTGGATTCAAACCTGATTCTCTGTAGATAGGATTCCAAGTGTGAGCGCACAGAGCCTGGCTAGTATCATTCATCATTCAAGTCATGGGACTGCAATTCTGCACCTGGGTCTTGTCACTGAGCTTTTCAGCTCAAGACTACTGCCCTATCCCTTGAGCCATAGGGCCACTTCTGGGTTTCTGGTGGTTAATTGGAGATAAGAGTCACATGGACTTCAGTGCCCAGGCTGACTTTGAACTGCCTCTTGAGTAGCTACATTTACAAGTGTGAGCCACCATACCCAGCTAAATTATTTTTTAAGTTAATTTTTTTGTTAAGTCAATATATAGTGGGCATACGGTTACATAAGTAATGAACACATTTCTTAAGAAAATTGTTATCCCCTCCCTCCTTTTTCTCTGTTTTCCTACCCTCAGCCCCCTCTCCACCCAGATTGTTCAGTTCATTTCCGTTTAGTGTCTTCCAAGTATCACTGTTCAATTGGTTCACCCTTTTTCCTTTGGTTTTTTTTTATACCATTTTATTATACCCTCTCCATTCCAAATCACATAAACCTATGTACAAGAAACAGGGTACCCGAATTCAACACAATGACTACAGAGAATAAGACTAAAGGGAAAAAGAAGAAAAGAGGTAAAAAGCAAAGAAAATGAAAGAACATCATACAGTACCTTAGAAGCAACAACACTGAAAAAAACAAAACATAAAACCTTGGGCTGAAAATGAAGCTTGCCTAGCATGTATGAAACCCTGGATTCCATTCCTCAGCACCACATAAACAAAAACTGGACGTGCCACTGTGACTCAGCTGGTAGATTTCTAACGTTCAGCACAGAGTGTCTCCAAGTGACAAAAATCTGTCACATTTAAGTCAGGCTTCAAAACTTTGCTAGAAACCAGTTACGTGATTTGGAAGAAAGTCCAATTTTCAAAAAATCACTAGCCAGGCGCTGGAGGGTCATAATTGTCATTCTACTAGCCAGGGGGAAGGTGAATCAAAGCCTTTGCAAGCAAAAAAACGAAAACAAAAAAAAAACTGTAAGATTCTACTGTCCACTTATCCACCCAAAAACTAAGTGGAGTTGTGGATAAAACTGGTACAGCATTAGCCTTGAGGAAAAAGAACTAAGAGACCTTGCCCAGGTCCAAAGTTCAAGCTCCCCACCAAGAAAGAAAAAAAAGGAGTACAAATACCTTAGTTTCAAAAGTATATCTGGATATCTTAGTAGATTTTTCTGATCTTTCCTCATTCATCTCATGGAACCACATAATCTTGATCCTGATCTGACTAAGAGCCTGAATTGTGCTTAATAAATTCATTCCACATATTCCAGTAGAATCTTGACAGCTAACAGCCACTTACAGATGCTTTATTCTACGTTTAGGCCAGTATGTCTTCATACCATCTACACAGTCAGCTATATCATCTTTCCAGAAGTATCATTGAGTGTAGAACACTCAGAACTAAAATAATTGCATAAAGATGTAATAAAACCCCTTGATTCATTAAGAAAATTTCTGTACCACTTAGAGCAAATACATTAGTGGTATTTACCTCTAGCCTCTTTTTTAAAAAAATTTATTAACATTGAATTTTACATCATATTTCAAATGTCATGTTTAACCAACAAGTATTCAAGAAGGGAATCGCTATACAATCACTGGCACATAGATTTTAGAATATAGTAAAAATTAAGCTGAGTTTTTGTGTGTCATAGATACAGATTAATCTATAATAAAACACATGTCTATGGAGTGTATAGTCTATCCTAGATTTTTTTGTCTATGTAGTTATGTTTATATCTCCAAAATTATGTCCAGAACTTTGGGTATCAACTATTCAATCATCGCTCTACTACTGTTTGAAACTAATATCCATATATTAAGTATACCATGTACCATTTGTTCCTTGGTCTTGACTTATCTCACTCAACAGGATTCACTCTAATTTCATCCACTACCCCAAAAATGCCATTATTATTTTTTTCTGTGCATATCTTCTTTTTATGTATTTATTTTTATTGTAATTTATAGAAGGGTTACATTATATTCACCAGATAGAAGGTGCATTACTTCTCAAACTTTGATACCCCATGTAATGATATGGTCCCCATTTCCCTTCCCCTACCCCCACTCATGTTCATTTCCCCCCTTCCCTATCCAATTTCAAATAACCAATTAAGCACATATGAAATATATCAGAAAACAAGGTGAAATATTGTAACAATATGATATAACCAAGGGATAGCAAAAGAGATAAGAGATCACATAGTTCATTAAGGACAACAATCACTCATTATATGAGTTTTGTTTCTTTATCTTGGAGGTCCTTACATTTAGTGTCATACTATTTGTCACGATGTCTCTAGAATTTGTTCTATTGTAAATCTCTGGTAGCAGAGCCCAAGGTTTCTACTGAATTGGACAAATGAGGGAGACTCTTGGGCCTATGTTCCTTTGAGTTTGGCTTACTTCACTTAATATGATTTTTTCCTTTTCATCCACTTCCCCGAGAATGCCATTATTTTATCTTGTCGGTTGGCTATGTATCATTCCATTGTGTGTGTGTGTGTGTGTGTGTGTGTGTGTGTGTGTGTGTGTGTGTGTGCGTGTATCACATTTTTTGTAGTAGGGCATCTGGTTGTTTCCATCATCCAGCCTCATTTTCTACAGATATTTTTATAGTCTCTTTTTTATTTTCAGGGTAATGTATAGAGGGGTTACGATTACATTTACAGGTAGTGGACTGCATTACTTCTCACACATTTATTCCACTCCACATGTTTTTGTCCCCAGTTCCCTCTCCCCTCCCCTTCCCAATCATCTTGTTTCCCCCCTTCCCTTTCCTATTTGACATAAACAAATATACATATATACAATATGACAGGGAAAAAATCAGATACAGTAACAATCTGACATTAACCAAAGGGCAAAATAAGAGATGAGAAATAACATAGTAGAGTAAGGACAAAAATCACACAAGATTAAGAGCAACGATGACAGAAGATATAGCTCTTGTTCCCACATCCTAGAGATCCTTTCATTTAGTCTCAGCCTATATGACCTTATATACCTAGGTTTTTCAGTTATTGTAATCCTCTGCTAGGAGAGTCCTAGATGTGAACTAATTATTACAAATGAGGGAAACCATTTAGCTTATGTTTCTTTGGGTCTGGCTTGCTTCACTTAATATGAATTTTTCCAAGTCTTTCCATTTCCTAACAAATGGGGCGATGTCTTTCCTTCTGATGGCAGCATAGAATTCCATTGTGTATAAGTACCACATCTTCTTGATTCAGTCATCTACTGAGCGGCATCTGGGTTGGTTTCATAGCTTTGCTATGGTAAATAGTGCTGCAATGAGCATCATTGTGCTAGTGGCTTTAGTATGTCCTTTTTTTCTGGACATTTGGGTAGATGCCAAGTAGTGGATTTGCTGGTCATAGGGGAACTCTATGTTCAGTCTTTTGAGGAACCACCACACTGCTTTCCCTAGTGGTTGAACGAGTTTATACTCACACCAACAGTGTAGATGTGATCACCCCTGGTCACTTCGCCACCAGTATCTCTTGTTAGATTTTTTGATAATGGCCTTTCTGACTGGAGTCAGGTGGAATCTCAAAGTTGTTTTGATTTTCATTTCCATTATTGCTAGAGATATGGAGCATTTCTTCATGTGTCTAAAGCCCATTTTAATTTTTTCTTCAGAGAATACTCTTTTAAGTCTTTAGCCCACCTTTTAATAGGATGGTTGCTTCTTTGAAGATTTGTTTGGGAGAGATTCATTTTTTTCAGCTATAGATATATTTTAGATAACTACATATATTTTTGTAGAAAAAAGAAGGGAAGCCATCATGCTGGCTCACAACTTAATTTCAGCTACTTAGGAGGCTCAGGGCTTAGGATCACAGGTCAAAGCCAACCAGGGCCCTACAGTGTTTGGGATCAAACTCTGTGAACATACAATGACTGTAAGAGGAATCTCACTGCCTGGGAATGTAGCCTAATGGTAGAGTGCTCACCTAGAATGCATGAAGACCTAGGTTCTATTCATTGGTACCGCATACTCAGAAAAAAGCTAGAAGTGGCGCTGTGTCTCAAGAGGCAGAGCACTCACCTTGGGCAAGCGAGTCCAATGAAAATGTCTAGGCCCTGAGTCCAAGCCGTAGGACTGGCAAAAAGAAAACAAAGAGCAATCTTACTTAAGTAACAAGGAATGTACCCTATATTTATACAGACTGAAAAATTCATTAAGAAATTAGAAAATATGTATAAAGTGCATAATTTCTTTGGTGTGTTGGCACTGGGTCTTCAACTGAGTGCTTCAGCTCTATCCCTGACCTTTTCTGCTCAAGGCTAGCACTCTACCAATGCAGCCCCAAATCAACTATCTTCAATTGAGATATAAGCGATGAATATTTCAGGGTGCTTCATGAAAAACATTTTTATAAATTGAAACTTTCAACAGAGTCTTATTTTAATATGAATGTTGAGATGGGAAGAGACAGAAAAAGTGAAATGTTTCCTGATCCCCATAGAGAAGAGACTCAGCAGAACCACTGTGGTCTGCAGGCTTCTTTGTGAGTTTTGTTTGCTTGTTTGATTTTTGTCAATTGTGGGGCTTGAACTCTGGGCCTGGGCACTGTCCCTGAGCTCTTCAGCTCAAGGCCAGTGCTTTAATCTGTGAGCCACAGTGCCACTTCTGGTTTTTCTGGCATTTAACTGGGTACTTTGGCTGGCTTTAAACTTTGATTCTCAGATCTTAGCCTCCTGAGTAGCTAAGATTATAGGTGTGAGGCACCATCACCAGGCTGCTGCTCTGTTACTATGCAGGTTCTGGTCAAGAACTTCAAGTTATTACTTCAATTTTTTCTTCTCTTGCCTGATACTCTGCCATTTGAAGGAAGCCCCATTTCCTGGTCTTTGTTGGTTAATGAGAGATATTATGATTTTCTAATATTCAGAGCAACGATTATAAAACCCAGCATTTCACTTACTTGAATAAACTAAGAGACAGGACCTAGTGAGATGGAAAACAAAATTTTTTTTCAAGTTGCTATCCTGTTCTAATGCATAAGTCTGGCTATTTTCCCTACACACAAATATATATTTTAACGGTTTCTCCTCTATTTTTGCTTAGCTTAAAACCACCACTGCCATTTCATAGATTTTGTTGTTGTTGTTTGCGGTGCTTGAACTCTGTGCCTGGGCTGTTCCTCAGATCTTCAGTTCAATGCCAGTGCTCTACTACTTTTGATTTGGCCAGTCCTGGCCTTGAACTCAGGGACTGAGCACTGTCCTTATATGTTCTCAAGGCTAGGGCTCTACCACTTCAGCCTCAGCACCACTTCCAGCATTTTTCTATGTATGTGATATTGAGGAATTGAACCCAGGTCTTCGTGCATGCTAGGCAAGCACTCTACCACTAGGCCAAACTCCCAGCCCAAAATTATTCATCATTACTATTAGCTATCTTCTTTTTTTATTATTGATTCGTCATGGTGCTTGGACTTTGGGCCTGGACACTGTCCCTGAGCTCTTCAGCTCAAGGCTAGCGCTCTTCCTCTACAGCTCCATTTCTGGTTTCTGGTAGTTAATTGGTGATGTAAGTCTCACAAACATATGTGTCCAGGCTGGCTTTGGGCTTTAAACCAAGATCCTCCAATCTCAGCCTCCATAGTAGGTAGAATTACACGCTTCAGCCAGCAGTGCCTGATTGTTTGATGTCTCTGTCTCTGTCTCTGTCTCTGTCTGTCTCTGTCTGTCTGCCTGTCTGTCTCTCTCTCTCTCTCTGTCTCTGTGTGTGTCTCTCTCTCTGTCTCTCTGTTTCTCTCTCTCTCTCTTTTGGTTGTAAGACTTTAATTGTGCACCTGGGCAGAGTCCCTGGGCTCTTCAGCTCAAGGCTACAACCTTAAACACCTTGAGCCACAGTGTCACTTCTTGTATTCTGGTGCTCAAGTGGAAGTAACAGTTTCATGGACTTTAGTGTCTGGCCTGGCTTTGAACTGTGATCCCCAGAACCCAACGTTCTGAGATCATTTCCGTCTTTTTTTTGGTGTAAGTGGTACAGAGTAATTGAACACAGGGCTTTGTGCATACTAGGCAAGCAAACTACCACTAGTGGGCACTCCAGCCTTAGATAAGGGCTTTCTTTTTCTTTTTCTTGCATTTCCTATGGCTTCAACTCATGGCCAGAGCACTGTCCTGGGGCTTGCTCAAGGATAGCACTTTACTTCAGCCAGCCAACTCCCAGTCCAAATAGGCCACTCTTGAAGCTAGAATTACAGAGATCTGCCATAATACTGGCATGTCGTTATCTAAGTATATAATTTTTCTTCTATTTTTGATGGCTTTTCCTTAGTGTACCTATTTCCTACATATTTTATGGAAAACTTCCTTCCCACTGGGGCCATAAGTTAAGCCTAGTGGAAGAATTCTTGCCGAGCATGAATGAAGACCCAAGTTCAATTCCTCAGCACAACATACATAAAAAAATATATAAGTGGTGCTGTGGCACATGTGATAGAACTTGCGCCTTAAGAATAAACAAAAACAAAAACATGGATCCTGCTCAGGTCCTGAGTCTAAGCCCAGTACTGGCAAAAAAAATTCTGCCCAAAGTAGACATTTAAACTTATTGTACTTTTCAAAAAATTTGTTGTCAAGGTGATATACAAAGAGATTGCTGTTACATATGTAATGAGTACATTTCTTGTAAACACTGTTACCCCCTTCCCCTTTTCTCTTTCCCATACCCCCAAGTCATAAATTTCATTTACAACAAATATGTATGTATTTTATTCCTGAAAAAAATAGTTTAAAATGTGTTCAAATAAATGATGTAGGTTGATATATTTATCAAAATGGATTACTTGAACTCTAAAATAAACATTCTAGGTAATTTTTCTCATAAAATTGTAGTAATGCTATAAAAATAATAAAAAAGGAATTTTAGTTATTAATTTCTTATGTTTTAACTTTAACATTATTACACTAAGCATACTGTTTATGGTATTAATACAGACACCATGAAATATGATTATGTAAAAAAATTAAATGATTAAAAATAGTAAGGTTGGGGGCCAGTAGTTTGGCTTGGTTGCACACACCCTGGACTGGCAAAAAAGTAGTAGGGTTAGATAAAAGAGATTTATTTCCAAATGTGTGGAAAATGGTATGATTTCTTGTTTCGCTAGTCCTGGGGCTTGAACTGAGGGACCAGAAACTGTCCTTGGCCACATTTGTTCAAGGGTGGCACTCTGACACCTGAGCCACAGTGCCCCATCTGCTTTTTCTGTGTATGCAGTGTCGAGGAATTGAATCAAGGTCTTCTTGTATACTAGGCGAGCATTCTACAACTAGGCCACATTCAAAGCCAAAGTAGATTTTTGATGCTATTGTGGAGTTTTAATTTTCTTAAATATTTGTACAAAGCACAATAGATATATAAACAGACTTGAACTCACGGAACAGAGCCCACATAATATTACAGTTACTCTGGCACTTCTCCCGATTGACAAAACACATTTCCAGGCATCTGCTCTGTCCTTAAGCTTTGGTAGCTGACTTGTTTTTCCATGGAGGGCTGGCCTGGATTCCTGGTGATTCCATGCATTTCATAGTTCCCTGTATATCCAGTAAGGTTGTCTTCTATGGGACCAGACCTGTCTGGTTTTTGGCCCACCCAGGACCTATGTGTCTGAGGTCTCACATTATAAGTGGAAAATAAAACACAGTATAATAAGCACTGAAGAACTGCACACCATAATATTAACAATGAGAGTTTAATAGTTAGCAAAGTAAATACAATGAATACTTGACAAGAATCATGAGAGCAAGGTAAAGAGATGTCTTTTTAGGAAGGGGACAGGGAAGCTCTAAATCCAGACTGGCCTCCAAGTTGCCTTCAGACAGTAATTCTCCTTCAGAGTCCTCAGAAGGGTCTCCTTCCTCATGAGAAACAGAATGTCCTTCCTGAGTTAAGAGGGGGATGGATTCTGGTTTGTTGAATGGAGATTGAGTCTCTTTTAGTGAGATGGATGGGTCTGGATATTCTGTGAGGATGGATTCATTTTCCTCCAATGAATCCAGTATTGAGAGTACACTTGCTGCTTCCCATGGGGACATTTTCCATGAGCCCAGCGTGTGCCTCTTCAGCTTGCACAATAAGTGGAGTGTTACTCTGACTCAGATGGACTGACTCTGGGTGGAGTGTGAAAGGAAACGGAAGGAAATCTGGCTGCTCTTTTTCTTCCTCCATAGTATCTGCAGGTTCAACTGTGTCACACATGGGGTTCAGAGCAAAAGGTATATCCACAGGACTCTATACCTGTTTGGTAATTTCTACAGAAGGCCCATGCTTTCTGGAGTGCAGTGATGATTCTCAGTCTCCATTAGTCACCAGCTCCATTGGTGGGTTTTTCATCCGGAGTTCAGGATAAGCTCTTCCACGATGACCCAAACCTAAGAATGGAAATAGGTACAGAGTGGACAGAGTGGACTCTGCAAGTTGAAGTGTCACTCAACTTCCATGAGGATCTAATGGAGGAACCTGTAGAACTGGAGTTTGGACTGAACACTGAGGAGGTGTAGGGTCTTTCTAATGAGTGCTTATTCCCGAGTCCTTTCAGAGGACAGACATTACCTGGCTGACACCACCCATAAAGGGCATTTTGTCAAGCTCTGTAGAAGTAAGGGCCAACCAATATCTAGACCACATGGGCTTCCTACTCACAGGCTTTGAGGCACCCACACCAGGACTTCTAGTTTTTCTTGGTCTTACTGTTCGCACATTCCTCCAGCTGGTCAAAAAGTATGTGTTTAGAAGAGCAGGTCCAAAGCCGGCATGTGGAGCCTCATATAGAGCTTGAGTTGTGTAAGGGTGTGGCAGTTCTTGAACTCGTGGAAATCACTGGGGTAGAAGTCCATTCACATCGTGTAGATGGAACACATGATGCTGTGGGCACATTCGGTACAAGGAAAGTGAGAGCCTTCTCTCTCCATCCTGAGCCTTCTACAAAAGCCCCTTTCTTGCAGGACTCTAATGCTGTGGCTGTCCTGCAGAGATGTGCACTTATGTGCTTGGAGGGGGGTAAGAGACACTCGAGAACAGGATGACTTTTACACCCCACTTCCAGAAGCTTCTGAGAGAGGCCTCTATGCATCTGTCCAAAGTAAACGCACCTTAAATTAACTAAGTAAATGCTCTAAATAAATCAATAAGTGAATGCTCTAAATAAAGAACTAAATGCTCATTCCTCTAATCTTAGCCACCCAGCAGGCTGAGCTCTGAAGATCACAGTGGAAAGCCAGTCTAGTCAGTAAAATCTAAAGGCACTTGTCTTCAATTAGGCAGCAAAAAGCCAGAACTTGACCTATGACTCAAATGGTACAGGGCAAATTTTTGAACACCAAAGGGATGGCATTTATACCTTGGTTCAGGTTCAAGTGGCAGTACTGGACCACACACCAAAATGTAAATGCTTTCAGGTTCTAACAGGCAAAGCTATCACAATCCCTCCCTGATGGCTCAAAAGTTATTCAGCCCCCAGCTTTTCCGCTGACTCCAGTATTTCACAGGCCTCCGCCATTAGTACTGACACCTCATTTCTTACTGGGAAATGGGATTTCCTAGGATGTCACCTAGGTGAGGGCTGCAGTTGGAAGCCACTTACTCATGCCTGAAATCCAACTTCTCAGTAAGCACACTGTTGAGACTCCAGTAGCTTGTGAGGGAAATGAAATGGCATGGTGTCCCAGTCTTAATGAAGTAGTTTGGGCACTTGTATCATGCTTAGCTCCCCTGTGAACACCCCAGTGAACCAAACAGGCTCAGAGAGGAGCCAAGTCTTCCAAGACTTGGCCAGGAGTGGTGAGCAAACATGGGTTTGGAGGGGGAACACTCACTTTTTCAAGAGAATTTCCAGCAACTACTACATTGTCCTCCACTATTTGAAATTGTGCAGGAAGTTTCCCACATAAAAGAGATCACCTTTCTGGTAGGCAGGGATCAGCTTTGTCAGCAGCATCATCTCCAACAGGCCTTCCTCCAGGATCCATAGGTTACAAGGCTCATTCAGAGTCTGAGCTGACTTACCATCACACTATGTTTGCAAAACAGTGGATATTTCAAACGTAGGAATGGGACCACACTTCACACTGAGGAATTGGAATAGAGTAGATTGGAAATGACACACTCTAATCTCAGTAGAGTCACTTGAAAGCACACAAGAAGGTTGTAGTTTGTGGGCAGGATGATGGGTTCAAATAGGTTTCCTCTCAATATACCTCATCTGAGTTGCCCTGGAGTTTCCTGGCTTTCTTCCTAGAGAAATGCCTGATATACTGGAATTTTGTCTTGGCACTGATCCAGCATCTACTTCTTCATGTGAGAGATCCATATCTCTCATGCCTGAGATCCGAGCCTCCTGACCGTTGGCAACAGCACAGCAACATCTTTCTTCCTCCTGAGCCACAGGCCAAGGGAGCTGGCTTGAGCTGGTTGTCACATGCAGTGGCTTGGTTACCAGGGTTCCATATTCTGTTCCATTGTGAGGTAGGTAGGGTCACCTTTCAAGGCCCAATGACCAAAGCTCCTTGCTCACACAAGACCTCATCAAAGACATACTGGAGGCTGAATCTCCCTTCCCACCTCACATATGGATGTAGTAAACAGCACACCTTTTTGTTCAAATCCCAAGTCATTAACTAGGCGTAAGTGCTAGCCTGGTCTCAGGCTCAAGGAGCCTTTCTTAGGTAAGATCCAAACTTAACTGTCACTATTCCCCTTACCCTTCACAAGACATTTTGCTTCACAGTGCCTTCTCAGCTTGCATTTTGCCTCTTGCACATTTTCTTTGCTAGTCCTGGGACTTGACCTCAGAGCCTGACCATTGTTCTTAGGCTTTCTTTAGGCTATAGCTGTCCCACCAAGCCACAGCACCACTTCCAGCGTTTTCTATGTATATAGTACTCCAGAATCAAACCAGAGTCTTTTTGTGTGGTAGCCAAGCACTCTACAAATAGATGAAACACCCAGGCCATCTTGCACATAGTATTCACTTCAATCTTCTAGGACGTTGTTAGGTTTCTGTATCCTAATCAATTTTTCTTCCTGATGAATATCTGTGCTGTCATCTGTAAAAATGCAAGTGGGAAAATCACAGAAGCATTGGTGACATAAAAAAAGTCTTACAGACATAGATAAGTGTTCATTCTTTGTAGGAGAAAGGATATTTTGATATGATGTTGATGACTATTTATAAATACTTTATCTGGGTTTAGAGTTTGGCCCAGTGGTAGAGTGCTTGCCTAGCATCCATGAAGATCTAGGTTTGAGTCCTTAATATCACACAGATATAAAAATCCATATGGCAATGCGGCTCAAGTGGCAGAGGGCTAGACTTGGGAAAAGCCAAGAGCAGTGCTCAGGCCCTGAGTTCAAGCCCCAGGAATGGCAGAAAAAACAAAAGAAAAGAAAAGAAAAGAAATGTGCTTTTTACAAGTTATTCACTCACAGCATTTGCCTCTGAATTCTTCGCTTCTGCATCTTGTGACTTATCCCTTTCCCTCAATGTAGACAAGAAAAACAGATTTTATTACTTGCTATCCTGTTGTCCAATCTTTGGATATTAATTCAAAATACAATATTGCCTGAGATATTGTGTGTGTGCGTGTGTGTGTGTATCTGCCTATGTGTGCATGCACACATGTGTACAGGGTTTAGGGCTTACTCATAGGGCCTGTGTGATAACCCTCAGCATCTTTTCCTCAAAGGTATTGGTCTTTCACTTCTAGCTTATTATAGCTAATTGGAGTTGAGAGATTCACTCAATTTCTTGCCCTGTGCATTGGAACCCAGTGCTGGGTTCTCATATTGTTAATTGTAGCTATAGAGAAGGCTGAGGTCTGGGGATCCTCGTAAGAATCCAGCCCCTGAAAGAAAGTCCCTGATAGAAATCTTTATCTTCAGTTAAGCACGAATAAATAAGGCAAAAGTGGAACTGTGGCTCAGTTCCTCTTGTACCAGCCATGAGAAAATTAGTAAGTGGCAGCACCTGGTCCCTGAGAGAAATCCTTAGCACTGGTTCAAAAAAAGAAAGAAAATTATGAAAAAATTAAAACTTGCTGAGGAATCCATAAGGATAAACGTGCCTGTGAATAATCTTGTCATTTCAGATTCCCTCAAGAGCTTATGTCTCTCTATATTTTATCAAGTTTTTTTAAAGATATTTACATATTTTCTATCTTTCTTAAACAGAGATAGCCATCCACAAAACACAAACACAAACTCTTACACAGTATACCACCCACCCATAAGTGTCTGGCTATGTATATATGTATAGTCATATGTATTGATCTGTCTCTCTATGCTAATATATAAATGCATAATCATATGTATTTAGACAAAAAGGAAACATACATAGATAGGTCTCAGGCATTTCCAGATTTTGTGCAAGTCTTCTGAGTGCAACTTACCATTGTATTGTTTGTCAAGATAGAGTCCCTCTAACTTTTGGCCAGCTTCTTGTCCTTTGATACTTTTTTCTGCCAGTCCTGGGTTTTGAACGCTAGGCCTGGATGCTGTCACTGAGCTTGAGCTTCATGCATTCAGTAGTTTATTGCAGATAAGAGTCTCATGGACTTTCTGTCCTGGGCTGGCTTTGAATTGTGATCCTCAGATCTCAAACTCCTGAGTAGCTAGGATGACAGTCTTGAGCTACCAGTACCTGGTTCCTTTGCCTCTTTTACCCTTTTTTTGGCCCCACCACAGCCATGGTATCTACCTTCCTATGTTCTCTCCACCTGCTCCCAGACAGGGGTCTGACAGATGCTTTCCACCCACTTATTCATGTCCTCCTCTGTATTGGCTGACAGCTAAGACATGCACTCACTTGTCTGGATGCCAAACACAAAGCCATGTGATTGTTTCTCAGTCTGGAACATCCTATCAGATTTATAGCACCACAGAGGGTCAGGTTGATACTCCTCCAGGGCTTCTTAAATTGTTCTCATATTAATCCACAACACGTTTGTCATCACTTGTCCAGCTAATTCATGGACTAAACCAGCATTCCATACAAACTTAGATCCCAATACCATGAGGACACTCAAGGGTGCATTCGGAGTGTGACCTGCAGGTGGATGTGAGCCTGTCTAACTTGGAGGGGATTTCTCCACCACAGGAAATGGAATACAAATTTAGAATCTGCTTTCATGAGGTGACAATCTCTGGCAGATGTTCTTATCAAATGTGGCACTGCCTACTTCCAGCTTAAAACATGGGTTGATGACCCAGCATAACAGAGAATGTATTCACCCCGGCCCAACACATAGGCTGGGACCCTGAACTTTCAGGTAGCATTTGGCTTTGAAGGTCATGAGATCTTAGTCTACAAATGATGAGCCCCCTCCCGTGAGGCATAGCAAACGGAGCCAAAGTGCAACCCAGGTAAGCACCAGATCAAGCTTCCCTTCTACAGTAGGGTATGGTTTGAAAACTGTGCATAGCTTCTGTTTGAAGCCAGTCCAGAAAGGAAAGTCCATGAAACTCTCATTTCCAGTTAACTGCCAAGAAAAAGCCAAAGATAGAGATGAAACTCAAGAGAGCTAGAGAGCCATCTGAAAAGAATGGTTACACCCTGCACCATCCTCATTATCTGATCTTGAAAACATCTCTGCGTGCATCCCAGCATGCAGCCAGCATCTGGGATTGACAGTGACCCCTGCGCCCATTGGCAATCTGCACTGTCTCTGACATCTGTAATGTGAACCTCATTCTGTTGGGTTTGTGAAGCGGTGTCAACCCTGCAGAAGGAACCAACTGTGCCCTAACTCCCACTGTCCCCTGGGGCCCTAGCATTCCCCCATCTGCACCCCTCCTGTGGCTTCTGATCCTATGGAGCCCTCCTGCCCTGTCCAACACTCACATGAAGTGCATATTTCTTCTCCTGGGGCAACTTCTCCACAGAGAGTACATGACATGCCCACTCTCCAGGCACGGGGAGATCCTGCCAAAGTAGCAAATCAGTGATAAGGACATAAAGTGATGAATAGAATTTTAGATCCTGATGGTAGACAGTCTGCAAAATCCAAGGGAGAATGGAATTGGAGGGGACCAGCGATCAGGATGTGGGCATGGATCTTCCCTGCCAAGGGGGTGGGGGAAGTCACAGGCTGGGGGATGCACAGAATGATCCATGGGCCCTGTGCAGCTACTGGGTCACCCCCTTCTGCATCTCAGCCTTTGGCTTTGAGCTCTGTGATCGTCAAGATGTGCACAGTCTGTACTCTGGCTGGCAGAAGAAAGGACCCTGGGAAGACAATTGTAGACCCTTTGTGAGTGTAGGAAGGGTTAGGCTGGACACCCAGTCCAAGAGGAGCTAAAACTGGAGTCGAGGGGTGTGCAAGGAGTGGGTGTGAGGGTTGTGGGCAGTCACAGTCACGGCAGAGGTGGCTCTGTCTGTGGGGTGAGTGCCTCCCTGCAGGCACAGCACTGGAGATATCAGAGATCCACATGAAAAGGAAAAGCTGGAAATGGCACTATGGTTCAAATGGTAGAGCATCAACCTTGAGCAAAAGAGCTCAGGGACAGTACCCAGGACCTGAGTTCAAGCCTCATGACTGTGAAAGAAAAAGAACCAGGACTATGAGATGGAACCTGGTACTCTCTTGGTCTAATCAGACACAGGAAGAGGCCGGGATAGGCTGTGGAAAAACACAGAGAACATCTTCCCCCAGCTCATCCTGTCCTGCATGCAGGGACAGCCATGTAACTAGGGCTACGGTGAGATCATCTTCACCCCTGTGCTGCCATCTGAATTGTAGGCCTCTGTCCTGGCATGGGGTGTCCTGATGGCTGAGCGGGTGCCCTAACCCTAGATGGAGAGCAGCCACTGACTGTGGTAGCTAAGGAGAGATCTGTTCCATAGCTATCAGGCCACCCAGCATGGGAGCCATAACCACCCCCCACCCAGGTAGAGACCAATGATTCTCCAGGTGATACTAACATTGCCCCACCCCTAGCTCTGGGTACACGTGACATTCCCTCCACAAGGAGCAGGACTAAGTGAAGGATCAGGAAGCTGCCTATGGGCTTCAGATGATGGCCAGGCTGGCACTACAAATGGCCTCAATCTGTCACCACCTTCCCCTGCCTCCATCATTCCTCCATCATGCCTCTCTACCTCCCACCCATTAACCTTGGAAACCAAAGAACTGGGCTCTCATCATTCCTCTCATCTCTTCACCCACCTTGCCATGCGTCCATCCCTCTGTCACTTCCACCCCACACACATCCCACCACCAGCCACCCTCTAGCTTATGAGGATCTCAGAGGAAGCTCTTGGTGAAGGGCTTGTGACCACAAAACAGTTACTATCACCCGCTCCGGCCTGATCCACCACAGAATAAGAACAGCCAAGCAGGCACACACTGCAGCAGAGTTGCTCTGCTGCCACTCTGATTTCTTCATGGCCAGGACTTGGCTCTCCTCAGCCTCTCAGATCAGTAACCAGAACATTGTGCTTTCACAGAGCCATGGCTTCCAGTCTCCATGGACACAATGACATCAAGGTGATGCCAACTTCCCCATCTCTATATACTTCTAACTATGGGATGGGAGGTGAGGTTCTCTTCTGTGACTCCATCCGGTAAGAGGCTCATGCACATTTCTATCCTTTGCACATCATGGTGACTCTTTGGTTAACAAGTCACTGCTGGGCTTCCAGTTCACCACATATAGAACCCATACTCCAACACTTTTCTTAGAAGGACTGATGACTTTTAAATATTCTCTAGTTTTAAATTTCTAGTTCCTTCTCTCTTTCATTTATATATTTCCCTTCCTCACATCCTTCTCTTTTTTACCTTCCTTCTTTCATTCCTGGCCTTGAACTCAAAACCTGGAGCTTTTTCTTAGCATTTCTTTGCTCAAGGTAGCACTCTAGCTCTTGAGCCACAGCTCTACTTCAATCTTTGTTCTTGCTCTAAACTGGGAGTATGAGTCTCATGCATTTTTCCCTTTGCTGGGTTGGTTTTAAACCACAATACTAAGATCAGGATCCTGAATATGCCTCGGATTACAGGTATTATCTAATCAAAACAAATTCCTGATTTCTTTTTTAGACATAATTAGTTCTTTCAGGGGAGCCACCAGCCACTCATGCAAGAGCATTGCAGGATCCCAGCATTCATCTTGTCTCCAGTCTTATTCCATCCATCTCACAATGGTCATCTAAAACACCCTGCTGCATGCTTGAAGTCGCAAGGAACGTTCTCAACGCCATGAGAAGCCCCCTTAAGCTCTGCCTCAGACATGCCCAGCCCCCATCCCACTTCCACATGAGCATTTGATTAGGAGAAATTTCCTGAGTACATCATCATCTTTTCCTCACCATTCAAATTTCATCTTTGGAGTCATTTCTCCCAGACAAAGAGGAACATGATCCATGGTTTGATAGCAGCTCCAGCTTCATAGTCCCAGCCACCAACACCCCCCCCTTACCTTGCCAGACACCTGAATTCAAGAACAATGTTTTCACTACCCCTGACTCTTATCAAATGTTTTAACTTATACAGTGCATTAAAATAATTTTACTAAATGGAATAAACACATGGCATCAAGCTTCAGAATCTTTGCACCTGAACTTTTAGTGAATAACAGACACACCAGCATTTCTGTAGCCAACAGAAATCTTAGCTTTGAGATTTCAGCATTCCTGGTATCCAAGTTTGGATGTGCTAACACTGCCCTTAATGAGGCACTTCAACCACACAATCCCACAACAATCACTGTCATTTGACATTCACTGGTAGGTGGTGCTAGGAAAAAGACTGATGTGCCAACTCCATGCTGGCTTGACCTATGCCATCTTCAAACCTGGAGCAAGTAGGGCTCCTCTCTCCGTGACATCTTTTGTGTACTACCCCAGGAGGACCTTTACCTTGAGTCAAAATTATGAAGACTATCTCTACCAGCAAAGATTCCAGTGAGATGTGCCTACATGGATAAAGCTAAAATCTCACTAAAGTGAGGTTGTTGGCAGTGCTGGAGCCTGAACTCAGGGCCTGGGCACTAAGCATTTGTACTCAAGACTAGCCCTTTACCACTTGAGCCCAAACTCCATTCCCAGCTGTTTTCATTTTTGGTAGTAAGAATCTATCAGACTTTCCTGTTCTAGGTGACTTGGAACTTCCATACTCAGATCTCAGCCTCCTGACTAGCCTGGATTAAAAGTGTGGATCAGCCATGCGCCACACCTGAGGACTTCTGCAAGCACATTTTTTCCCAAAAATTGGAAGAGGAAGATGAGGGAGGATTGGGCTCATCCTGCCCTGCATATGAAGGAGAGCATCAGCCCGTGAAATTCATTCCGTGTTGTAGGCTGCTGGAGAAAAGGTAGCAAATAGGCACAGGCTGGCAGCAGATGCCACAGAACAACTTGTGACCAAGACTCCCAGAGCAGACCTCAGAATCGATGACAGAGTTGGATCTATCCAGTAACAGAGGCAGTGGTGACACCTGAAACTGCGTGTTTGAGCCTTTGCTGCTAGTAAACAGGGCCACCTATGTCTCAATGAGAAAGGTGAGATTTTGGTGGAGAAGGTGAGATTAAACATTATGTATCATGCAAGAAGACAGACTATAAGGGGTCTTTTATTATTCCAAGTGAAATTTTGGATTTCCTCTTCTGTTTCTTTAAAGAATGACATTGGGATATTGATTGAAGATTGCCATTTTTACAATATTACTCCTTCCAAACCAGGAGCATAGGTTTTTGCATTTCCTCAGTTCTGCGTTAATTTCCTTCTCCAGGGTTTATAGTTCCATCAAAAAGGTGCTTTACATTCTAAGTTAATTCCTAGGTATTTTATTTTCTTTGATAGCAAAATGAGTTCCTATCCTGATTCTTGCCTCATTCCTCTCGTTTCTTGGCATATAAGAAGGCAGTTGACATTGAAGGTTAATTTTATACCCTGCTACCTTACCAAAGTTTTATATCAGCTCAAGCAGCTTCGGAGTAGAGACTATAGGGTTCTTTAAATACAGAATCATGTCATCTGTAAGGAGAGAAAGTTTCAGTTCCTCTTTCCCTATTCCTCCTCACTCCAGTTAGAATGGCCAACATCCAGAAATCTAATAACTTATGCTGGAGGGGATGTGGACAGGAGGGATCACTACTACACTGTGGTGGGATTGCAAACTCGTTCAACCACTATGGAAAGCACTATGGCAGTATCCCCAAAAGACTAAACATAGAGCTCCCCTGTGATCCAGCAATTTCATTACTTGCCAATCGTCCAGATAGGACATACTGAATTCACTAGAGCAATAACATTTATCACAGCACTATTTACTATAGCAAAGGTATGGAACCAACCCAGATGCCCGTCAGTTGATGAGTAGATCAAATATGGTATTTTTACACAATGGAATTCTGTGCTTCTGTCAGAAAGAATGACATAGACGAATTTGTAAGGAAATAGAAAGAGTGTAAAGTTTAGAAACTAGTTTCTGTCTCCTTCTCTATCTCTGTACAATTTAGAAGTTCCTGTTTCTCTCACTTTCTGTCTCTTTTCTCTTTTTCTCTCTCTCTTTCTGTCTCTCTCTGTCTCTCTCTTTCTCTCTCTTCCTCTCTCTCTCTCTCTCTCTCTCTCTCTCTCTCTCTCTCTCTCTCTCTCTCATCCTTAGGCTTGAACCCAGGGACTGAGCTACTTTTGCTCAAGGTTAGCACTCTACCATTTGGACCACAGTGCTGCTTCTGGCTTGCTCTTTTCACGTAGTATTGAGGAATCTAACCCAGGCCTTCATCCTTGATAGGTTAGCACTCTACCACTAAGCCACACAGTCAGCTTTTAGAGGTTTCTGACAAAGGTTTTCCTACATGCTATTATTTCTTCTGTGAGTGCTCTTAATGCTTGCTGAAGGTTGACTTTGTTTAGAAGACTTACCCTAATGCTCCCATATACAGAGATTCTATATATAGCTAAATGTTTTTCATTACTCAGAATTTCTCTATTGTGTATGTTCTGAAATGTACTGAAGACTGACTTCTGATTAAAAGTCATTGCACATTTGTTGTATTCATTAGTTTTCTTTTCTTCTATGGGAATCAGGTTTGTGATGAACACAGAAGTATGCCTTCCAGGTCAAACACTTTCCACATTTGTAATATTCATAAGGTTTTTCTCTCCTATGTGCATTTTATACTTAGTCATGCGTTCATGATGGATTTTTCATATTCTTATATTCATACGATTTTTATCCTGTGTCTGTGTGGTATCATTCAAACTCAACTATGAGTTCTTCAAAAAAATTTCCCTTTCATTTTATTCATAGGATTCTATCCTGTGGGTGTTTAGTGATAAATCTTGACTTGTGCCTTCTGGGGAAAAGACTGAACATTTGCTACATTCATTAAGGGTTTTATCTTGTGTTGGTTCTGTGACACAAGCTGAGTTTTCTTCCACAGACTAAAAAGTCTTTCCTATTTATTACATTGCTAAGGCTTCTCATATGTGTGAACTCTCTTATGCTTCCTGAAGGGTGAATACTGCACGAAAGACTTTCAACTTTGGTTATATTCCTAAGGTTTCTAATATGTGTGAATTCTGTTATGCCTCCTGTAATGTGACTTCCATCTGAAGGTCTTACCACATTTGATGCACTCGTACAGTTTCTCTCCTTTGTGTGTTCTCTGATGCAATTTGAGGGAAGACTTCCATTTGAAAGACATTCCACATCGGTTACATTCATAAGGTTTTTCTCCTGTTTGAATTGTCTTATGCATGTTGAGGTTTGGCTTCTGTGTGAAGGACTTTCCACATATGTTACACACATAAGGTGTTTCTCCTGAGTATATTCTCTGATGAACATGGAGTTTTACCTTCCATTTGAAAGACTTTCCGCATTCACTACATGCATACGTTTTCTCTCCTGTGTGTGTTCTATTATGCCCATCAAGATATGACTTCCACTATAAGGTCTTTCCACATTTGTTGCACACATCAGGTTTCTCTCCTGTGTGTGTTCTTTGATGCAATTTGAGGGAAGATTTCTGTCTGAAAGACTTTACACATTGGTTACATTCATAAGGTTTCAGTCCTGTGTGTATTCTCTGATGAACACGAAGTTTTCCCTTCCCTTGGAAAGACTTTCCACATTCATTACACTTATAAGATTTCTCTCCTGTGTGTGTTATTTGATGAACCCGAAGGTGTATCTTCTGGGTGAAAGACTTTTCACATTTGTTACATTCATAAGGTTTCTCTTCTGTGTGTCTTCTCTGGTGCAAAGTGAGATATGATTTCAGTCTAAAAGTCTTCCCACATTTATCCCATTCATAAGATTTCTCTTCTGTGTGAGATCTCTGATGTGTGCTGAGAGCTGAATTCTGGGCAGAAATTTTATTACGTTCCTCATATTCATAAGGTTTGTCTTCTCTTGGAGATCGAGGTTGGAGCGTCAGGTCTGACTTCTCAGAAATTAATTTTCACACTTGATGTACGCATCACATATCTCAGGATACTTGCTCTGAGGTATGTAAGGCGTATTTCATTACTGAAAGATTTCTCACATTCACTACATGTATGAGGAGTCTCTCCTGTGTACATTTTCGGATGTGTAGTGATGGTCGGTGTTAAGTACAATATTTTTCATCACACAGTACATTTAGCAGTTTTCCTCCCTCCCTGAAGAATTTCTTGGGCAGGGAGAACAGAATTATGATACTGCAGATCTTTTGGACTGTCACAATCATGAATAAAATGCTCTGAATATCCGATGGATTTTTTAAGAACAGGAGACATACGAGATCTATATGCAGCATGCATCTCATCAGGCTTAGGAGACAGAAGCATGTTCTGACACTTAATGAACTCCTCAGTCCTCACCTCTAAGTTGTTACCGTTATTACTAATCAGCTCTGGATTATGTGTAGAGCTCAAATTTAAAGTTGTTGCAAATCTCACGTTTTCCTCCACTTCGATACTACTTGCAACTGCTACTTCACAAAGACATTCATGTGGACTTTCCTGGCAGGTCTTGAACACATTTTCCATTACCTGGACATCTAAAATGAGTCATAGAAAAAAAGACACAAACATACATGAGATACAAATATTCCTTACTGTAAAGGTAATGACTTTATTTTCCCATCCTAAGTGTTAGATATTTTAAAATATAAAAGTGGAAATTGATTTGTGAGAAATATATGCTTTTCTCCCTAACATATTAAGAAAATGATATTTTACAATGACCAATAATGTTTTTCTGTGTTTTAGTTCTCTTTTTTTGTATTTTTTTATTTGTAATTAGTAAAAGGGTTACATGATATTGGCCAGATAGAAGGTGCATTAATTCACATACATTGATACCCTTTTACATGTCTTGGTACCCGTATCCCTTCCCCCCCACACCCCCCACCCGTCTTGATTTTCCCCCCTTCCCTATCAAATTTGAAATATCCAAATACAAATAAATTCAATAAATCAGATGACAAAGTGAGATACTATACCAATATGAGATAACCAAGGGACAGCAAAGGAGTGCTCGAGTGGCGCAATCGGTTAGAGCGCGGTACTTATATAATAGTTCTCTTTTTATATCACAGGAAATATTTATTGAAATTACCCATCTATGTATTGCTACAGTTTTAAGCTGAGTACTACCTATAATATACCTGCAGCTGTTTTTTTTCAAATACTGTTTTGTTTATACATTGAGGTATAGCTGCCTTTCTTTTATTTTTGAGAAATAATCTAAATATTGTGCTGTTTTGCATCTTTTTAAAACTTTTTTTTCTTTTCTTTTCTTTTTTTTGTAGTTCATAGGCCTCGGCCCTGTCCCTGAACACTTCAGCAGAAGACTATAACCCCTATCCTTGAGCTACAGCCCCACTTCCTCTTTTCAAGAGTTAACTACAGATAAGAGTCTCAGGTCCTGAGTAGCAGATAGGATTACCTTACCCAGTTTCAATGCTGTTTGCTTATTAACCATTAAGTGAGGAACACGAATTTTTCTAGATTCAGCGGCCACAAGTTTGGTGTATATGTCTGTTGGCTTTGATCCAAGCAAGAACTATTCTTGAGAGTAAGGACTTACACCTATATCCCTTCAGTTAAAACTTCTCACTAAAGTCTCAATTTAGGTATTTGTGGGAATTTTGAAATTTATTTCTTTCCATTTGAAGTCTTATAAAAATTCCTTTTCTAACACTCCTGTCCCTTAGAACCATGGAAGACCAGAAAATCCCCAGCTCATTGTCTAGTTAATTTTCTTATGTTGATTGAAACTTTGTTGTTTTTTTTCCCTTCCATTCCTGGGTTTGAACTTAGGACCTAACCACTGTCCTTGGGTTTTCTCAAGACTAGAACCCTACCAATGAAGTCATTACTTCTGGCTTTTTCTATGTATGTGGTAATAAGGAATCAAACCTGTGTCTTTGTGCATGCTAGGCAAGCACTCTACCACTAGGCTCAATTTCTGGTGGAAAGGTCTGGTTCTGAATACCAGTCTCTTCCTACCAGCAAAAAGATATAATCCTTATCAGAGAATAATGCCCTGACTTACTCCTTGTTTGCTCTATCATTTATAGTCTTAGTTTTAAAGAAATGAAATATCATTCTTTCTTTCTTTCTTTCTTTCTTTCTTTCTTTCTTTCTTTCTTTCTTTCCTTCCTTCCCTCTTTCTTCCCTCTTTCTTCTTTTTTCTTTCTTTCTTTCTTTCTTTCTTTCTTTCTTTCTTTCTTTCTTTCTTTCTTTCTTTCTTTCTTGTTTTGCAGTCATGGGACTTGAATTCTAGACCAGGCTGTTCTTCCTGAGCTCTTCAGCTCAAGGCTACTGCCCTATGTCTTTAGACTCAACCCCACTTCCCATTTTCTATTGGTTCATTGGAGAGAAGAGTCTAAGGTGTTTTTGTGATAGGTCAGTCTTTGAACCTTGATCCTCAGATCTCAGCCTCCTAAGTAGCTAGGATTACAGGCATGAGCCACGGGCTCATGGCGTTCTCATTTTATTTTGTTTCACAGTGATTTCTACAGAGAAATCTAACTTTAACTCTACTGCCACATAGAATTCATCATATCACCCTATGATTCTTGGTGCCGGGGGTTTGGGCTAGCATGCACAAAGACCTGGTTCAGTTCCTTGGTACTACATACAAAGAAAAAGCCAGAAGTGGTGCTATGACTCAAGAAGTAGAGAGCTAGCATTGAGAAAACCCAACGACCATGCTCAGGCCCTGAGACCAAGCATAGGATTGGGAAAATAAAATGATTCACAAAGAATTCCATAGGTTCCACACAGGATTTAGGGTAATTAAGAATATTATTGATCAGTACATCACAACATGAACTTACCAATGGGGCTCAGGCTCCAACATCAATATGAAGATGAATTCACTCACCTGTGATATTCTTGTCAGAGGAATTTCCTATCCAGAGTTCTGCACAGTGCTCTAGCTTGTCAATTAATACAGGTTTGGGAACACAGGGCCCTGTAAATTAGAAACAGTAGAGAATTATTGCTTATGCTGTGTCATCATTTCTTTAAGTTCGCAGACATCCTACTCACAAGTTACCTATTAAATCTTTTTTCTCATTTCTCACTGGCTACATGGTTGACTTTTCCCCAGCTCTGGATTCATTTTGTATGGCATAAACTTAGCTGTCTTGCTCAAGGCTAGAAAAATACCAGTTTGAGTCCCAGCTCCATTTACATGCATAGGTCTTCATGCATGCTAGGCAAGCACTCAACCACTAAGTCAAACTCTTGACACTCCACTAACATTTTTGAGGGGTTACTTGGAGTTATAGAGTTTCATGGCAATTTTTATGCCATTGCTGGCTTCAAATTAGAATTCTTAGATTTCTTCCTCCTGAATATTTTAAGATTACAGGCATGAAACATTGCACCTAGTGCCAGGTTTCCATTATAAACTCACTGTTTAGTGATTTGTAGATCCTATTTCCAATAATGATATATATTCTATTCTGGATGGTTTATCCACTTACAATTACTGTGTAAGTTTGGAATGTCGTCTCCATTAGAGGAAACATAATTTAGAACTGTTGTCAAAGTATCCTGAAGGTATCCTGAAGAATGAGTACAAAATTACCGTAGGTTTTCTTTAGAAAGTAATGATACTTCTCAGGGCCTGGAATCTTTCATTTAAATAGTATTGAAAGTTTGATAAACATTCACGTATCTGCAAAATAACAAGGCACTTGGCCTTGCAAGTGAATTTGACTTTTGCTCACCTAAGGACACCAGGTTGCTGTAGGTCTCCAGCATTACATCTCTGTACAGGGTTCTCTGAGCATTCTCCAGATGCTGCCACTCCTCCCAGCTGAAATCCACAGCTACATCATCAAATGACACCAGCTTCTGGAATGGCACATTTTCATCAAGTAATGAGCACTGAGTTATAAACACACCATGTCTGGAATTTTATTCTTTTTTTGTTGGAATAGTATTCCTTTACTTAAATCTTTAGACTTACATGAAATATTGACCTGAAAAGTTTAGGGATGGTGCCTAGGCCCAGAGTTCAAGTCCCAAGACCCACAAAAAAATAACAAGGCAAGCCAGGTGTTGGTGGCTCACGCCTGCCATCCTAGCTACTCAGGAGACTGAGATCTGAGGACCATGGTTCAAAGCCAGCCTAGCACAAAATTCCATGAGACTCCTTTCCAATTAACCACCATAAAATGTTTAATGGCTTGTGGCATATCATGGTAGAGCAATTGTGCTATCGAAAAAATAAGTCGGGGGAGTAGATTTAGGTTATAAATGGAATTATTCCATTGAAAAGGAACTACATTATATGATGACATATGCTGGTACTGTGAGAATATTGCAAAATCTTAGGGTATCAAGTAATAATACCGTGAAGTACACCCAGAATGTTAATGTTCTATGGCTGGCATAATAATCACTTGGTGAAGAAACTTTTTTTTCTTTTTTTTGGCTGGGGGATTTGTAAGGCTTGAACTCTGGGCCTGGGCACTGTCCTGAGCTCTTCAACTCAAGGCTATCACTCTACCTATGAAGCCACAGTGCCATTTCCCATATTCTAGTGGTTAACTGTAGATGAGAGTCTCATAGACTTTCTAATGCCCAGGCTGGCTTTGAACCAAATATTTAGATATCAGCCTGATATCTGAGTAGCTAGGATTACAGGTAGAAGTCACTGCACCTGGCAAGAAATTTATTTCTTGCTGTTGTATACTACAAATTTACTGTATGTTTTACTTTTTCAAAAAGTCTGAGGATGACCTTTGTTCTGTATATAATGAGAAGAGGGGTAGGGAGCTGTGAGCAGAAGAACTGAGGGGCAATACTCAGGGTAGGACAATAGCCTTAAACTAAAGAGCTCACTGCCCAAGGTCCAAGCCCCATGACTTTCCCCACTACCCCACAAAAAAAGGGAAAAAAATTGGAGATTGGAGAGGATTTTCTAAAAAGAATATATAGAAATAGTAGTTCAAAATGTAGAAAGAAGTTCAATATTAACAGTCATGAGAAAAATTAAAATTACAATGAAATCATTACTTTAAATATGTTAATATAAATATAATTTTAAACAAAAAGATCCACATACACACACACAAACACACACACACATACAAAAAAACAACTTTCAAAGTCTAACTATTACTGGGAAGGTAGTGAGAAGAAGTGGAACTTTGGAATAATTCTGCAAGGAATATAAAACAATCAAAAATTGCGCGGAGAGTGCTAAAAAAGTACTAAATATAGAATTACATAGAAATATGGTCCAACACTTCTATTTCTAGATTTGTACCTAACGGAAGAGAAAGCAGAGACTAGAACAAATATGTGGAGAATCCATTCACAACTATTAATAATAATCCAAAGATAGAAATATGCAAAACAATGCATTGAAAAGGAAGAACATTTTACTATATTTTACAGATGAATCTTCATTACAGTAAACTAAAAATACAGCAGTCATAAAGGAAGAGCTAGCATATGTTTTCCCTTCCAGAGCTTCCAAGGATCAACAAACCCTTAGAGCCAAAAAGCAGGATGGTTCCAGAGAATGGAGTAGAGAGGAACAGGAGCTGAATGTTTAATGATTATACATGGAAGATGAAAATTGCTCTAGATGGGTAGAATGAAGAGAGAACTGTACCCTAAACAATGGTTATGTAGCCACACAGGATGGGACACACCTATACTCCCTGATCTTGGGAAACTCAAGAAGGATTTCTAGCCAACCTGGATGCATGGAAAGATCTATCATAAAAACTAATGTGGAGGGGCTGGGAGTTTGGCATAGTTGTACAGTGCTTGTATGAAGACGAAGGTTCAATTCCGCAGTACCACATACACAGAAAAAACCAGAAGTAGTGCTGTGGCTCAAGTAGAAGATCACTAGGCTTGAGGAAAGCTGAAGGACAGTGCTCAGACCGAGTTCCAGCAAAAGGGCTTGTTGAAAAAAAATCCAGAAAGCTGAGCATGATGGGGTGGTGGCTCACTTCTATAATCCTAGCTACTCAGGAGGCTGAGATCTGAGGATCAAGGTTTAAAGCCATCCTGGCACAAAAAGACCTGAGACTCTTATCTCCAATTTACTTTTAGAAAATGGGAAGTGGGGCTTGGCTCCAGGGTAAGGTGGTAGCCTGGAGCTGAAGAGCTCAGGGATAGTGCCCAGGCTGAGTTCAAGATCTATGACCCACCAAAAAAAAAAACAAAAAACAAAAAATAATATGGAAAAATTTGGATTCTGTGAATTTTATCAGGCATATAAATGTTTTTTTGCTGTTGAAATAAATTGTTTGGAAATATTTTAAAAGTTTTTACCTAGAAATGTACACTACAAATGGAATTAATAACAAACACAAAATATGAAAAAGATACGAATTATCACAATATGGGTATCCTACTTCTGTATCTTTCACTGACTCCTGTTCAAATGAGTCACATATTCTGAATCATTTCTCCCAGTCGATATATGCCACACATGTTAGCTTGTACTGAACTTCTTGGAAAATCAAAAGCAAATACTAAGCAAATGTGTGTTAGCTTTTGTCAACAGTGATATTTCAAATATAAATCCCTACTCATTGCATTATTTAATATCAATGCCGGAATCTAACTTACACTGGCAGAATCTTCAATCTTTTGAGAATCTTCAAAAGGGTGTGTAAATATTTAGGATCATTATGTCTTCCTGGAGGAAAGATCCCGTTAGTGGCATATAGTAACCTTCTTTGTCTTTTCTTACTAATTTTAGATTGAAGTCTATTTTATCTGATATGAGGATGGCAACTCCAGCCTGTTTATGGGGGCAGTTAGCTTGATAGAGTTTATTCGTTTCTATTGATCCAGTACGGATCACAATGTGGCGGTGGCATGTTCTTTTCTGGTCAGGTCTGTTTGAGGTTCTAAAAGCTTCTCGTATCTGGATGGGACTGCACTTCTGGATATTTGGGAAATTCTCTGAGATGATTCCCTGAAGTATATTTCCAATACCATTGACCTCTTTCTCCACGCCCTCCTCAATACCAACTAGCCTTAAATTAGGCTTCCTAATTGCATCTTCGATCTCCTTAAGCGCTCTCTCATATTTGCTAGATTTGGATTGACTCATTTTCTGTTCTTTCTCTATAATAACTAAATTATCTTCAGCGCCGGAAATTCTCTCCTCTGCATTGCCTAACCTGCTATCAAAGCTATCTACTTTATTTTTCATCTGCCTTGCTTCTAATTATTCATTTTTGATGCCTTGCATCTCCTGATTTTGATCATGTATGGATTTCTTTATCTCCTTGATTTCCTTTTGAGTGGTTAGCTCAGTAGCTTTATTTTATTTGGACATTTGCTGGAGTTTGGTCCCGTTTTTATTTGTGGATTCTATGAATTCATCCATTTTTCTTTGAAAAACCTTTATTATGGCCTCCTTTATGGCTTCTTCTTTTTCACTTATCACCTTGTTTTTGCTTTCCTCTTGTTCAGCTATGGCTTCCTCCATTATCTCTTTCTTTATATTTTCACGTTTTCCATTAATGATGTTTATCAATTGCATTTGTGTAGCACTTGGAAGACTCTGGTCTAGGTTTGCCAGTGACTGTTCCATTGTCTGTTTGCATTGGGTGGGTGATGTTGATTCCTGATTTGACATTTTTCTTGAGTTTCTTGTTCTGCCCATTTGAAAATGGGAGCAAGATTACTACTAAATACGATTACAGTTTTTCAGATATAACCAACCTAGACCTCTGTAGCTGGCAGACACTAGATGTTCAGAAGTTTAATTGGTATTATCACTCTTTCTTTTTCTGCACTTACAGACCAATCTAATACAATCACTGATAAGCGATTTACACCCAAAAAAATAAGCCTCTCAATCCAATCTCTATTGTCTTTAATTCCCTCTGAGCGTAGCATATTTGAGTACAAAGTTTGGAAAGTATTAGTATAAAACATATGTGTTGCTGAACGACTAGTTCTTAGCCCAACCAGTGGCCTCACAGTGGACCATGGGATGGATCTGTTTTTCGTGTCTACGTTGAGGGAAAGGGGTATTTCACAAGATGCAGAAGCGAAGATTTCAGAAGCAAATGCTGTGAGTGAATTAGCTCATAAAAAGCATTTTTATTTTCTTTTATCTTTCTGCCAGTCTTGGGGCTTGAATTCAGGGACTGAGCACTGTCCTCGGGTTTTCTCAAGTCTAGCCCTCTGCCACTTGAGCCACAGTGCCACATCTAGATTTTCTATCTATGTGATACTGAGCAATCAAAATCAGATCTTCATGGATGCTAGGCAAGCACTCTACCACTATGCCAAACTCTCAACCCTGACATAGTAATTATAAAGTCATCATCATCATCATCATATCCAAATATCTTTTCTCCTACAAAGAATGAACACTTCACTGTGTCTAATGCTTTTTTTTAATTTCACTAATTCTTCTGTGTTTTTCCCTCTTGCATTTTTTACACTTGACAGCAAAGCTAATCATCAGGAAAAAATTGATTAGGATACAGAAACCTAATAATATCCTAGTAGATTGACATCAAAAATATGTGCAAGATGCCCTGTGTTTCACCTAGTGGTACAGTACTTGGCTCAGGTTGGATTCCTCATTACCACATACATAGAAAACGCTGCAAGTGGTGCTGTGGCTCGGTGGGACAGCTAAAGCCTAAAGAAAGCCCAAGAACAATGTTCACACTCTGAAGTCAAGTCCCAAGACTAGCAAAAACAAAAAAAAATTCGACAAGGGGCAAAATGCAGGCAGAGAAGGCACTGTGAAGCAAATGTTTTGTAAAGGATGAGGGCAATATTGACCCTTAAGTTTGGATCTTACCTAAGAAAGGTTCCTTGAGCCTGAGACCAGACTTGTAGTTGGGCCTAGTGGAAGACATTGGGATTGGACAAATAAGGTGTGCTGTTTACTACATCCACATGTATATTGTGAGATTGGAGGAGATGTTCAGCCTCCTGTATGTCTCTGGTGAGGTCTTTTGTGAGCAAGGATCTTTGGTCATTGGGCCCTGAAAGGTGACCCTGCCTCCCTCACAATGGAACAGAATATGGAACCCTGGTAACCAAGCCACTGTAACTAACAACCAGCTCAAGCCAGCTCACTTGGCCTGTGGCTCAGGAGGAAGAAAGATGTTGCTGTGCTGTTGCCAAAGGTCAGGAAACTCGAGTCTCTGGCATGGAAGTTGTGGATGTCTTACTCGAAGATGTACATGCTAGATCATTGCCAAGCCACAAATCCAGTATAACAGAACTTTCTCTAAGAAGAAGGCCAGGAAAATCCAGGGCAACCAGATGAGGTAAATTTCTAAGAAGAAATGTATTTGACCCCATCATCCTCCCTACACATTACAACTTTCTTTTTTTTTCATTTTTTTATTGTAATTAGTAAAAGGGTTAGATGATATTTGCCAGATAGAAGGTGCATTAATTCACATACATTGATACCCTTTCACATGTCTTGGTACCCATTTCCCTCCAACCCCACACCCCCCACCCCTCTTGGTTTTCCCCCCTTCCCTATCAAATTTCAAATATCCAAATATAAATAAATTCAATATATAAGATATAGTGAGATACTATACCAATATGGGATAACCAAGGGACAGCAAACGAGATGAGAGACAACATAGTACATTAAGGACAACAATCATTCATTATATGGCTTTTGTGTCAATATCCTGGATGTCCATTCAATTAGCTTCACATTATATGGCCTTATATATGGCCTTTTGCTCTATTGACAATCTCTGCTAGTAGAGCCCAAGGTTTCTACTGATTATGACGAATGAAGGAAACCACTGAGCCTAAGTTCCTTTGAGTCTGTCTTACTTCACTTAATATGATTTGTTCTAAGTCTTTCCATTTCCTAACAAATGGGGCGATGTCATTCTTTCTGACAGCAGCATAGAATTCCATTGTGTACAAATACCACAACTTGTTGATCCACTCATCAACTGAGGGACATCTGGGTTGGTTCCATATCTTTGCTATGGTGAATAGTGCTGCAATGAACATTGTTGTGCTAGTGGGTTTAGTATGCCCTTGTTTCTGGATTGTTGGGTAAATGCCAAGTAGTGGAATTGCTGGGTCATAGGGGAGTTCTATGTTTAGCCTTTTGAGGCACTGCCACACTGCTTTCCATAGTGGTTGAATGAGTTTGCACTCCCACCAACAGTGTAGTAGTGATCCCTCCTGTCCGCATCCCCTCCAGGATCTGTTGTCATTCGTTTTCCTGATCCTGGCCATTCTAACTGGAGTGAGGTGGAATCTTAGAATTGTTTCGATTTGCATTTCTTTTATGACCAGAGATGTTGAGCATTTCTTCATGTGTCTATAGGCCATTTTTGTTTCTTCTTCAGAGAAGACTCTCTTTAAGTCTTTGGCCTATTTTTAATGGGATGGGTGTTACTTTGGAGGTTAGTTTTCGAGTGATTCAATTTTTTGAGTTGTTGATATATTTTATATATGAGGCCTTTGTCCGTTGTTTGGTTGGTGAAGATCTTCTCCCACTCTGTAGGCTTCCTGATTAGTTTACTAGCTATATCCGTTGCCATACAAAAGCTCTGCACTTTAATGCAGTCCCACTTATCCAGCCTTTCTCTGATTTATTGTGATTCTTGGTCCCTATTAAGAAAGTTTCGACCTGTGCCAAGGAGGCCTAATGTATGTCCTATTCCTTCCTGTAAACTTTTCAGTGTGTCAGCCTTTACCTCCAGGTCTTTGATCCATTTGGAGTTAATTCTAGTGCAAGGTGACAAAGAAGGATCCAACTTTAGTTTTGTGCAGGTGTTTAACCAGTTCTGCCAGCACAACTTGTTGAAGAGGCTATCTTTCTTCCATTCTATTTTTTTGGCTCCCTGGTCAAAGATTAGGTGGCCATAGGTCTGTGGTTTAATATCTGGGTCCGCAGTTCTACTCCATTGGACTTCAGGCCTGTTCTTGTGCCAGTACCAAGCTGTTTTGAGAATTATACCTCTGTAATAGAGTCTTAAGATTGGAAATGAAATTCTTCCAGCGCTGTTCTTTCTACTAAGAAGTGTTTTTGCTATACAGGGTCTTTTATTATTCCATATGAAATTTTGAATTGCCTCTTCTATTTCTTTACAGAATGACATTGGGTTGTTGATTGGTATTACAGTGATTTTGTAGATAGCCCTTGGCAAGATTGTCATTTTCACAATGTTGATTCTTCCAATCCAGGAGCATGGGAGGTTTTTCCATTTCCTTAGTTCTGCTTTAATTTCCTTTTTTTATGGTTTTAAAGTTTTCATCTAAACGGTCCTTTACATTCTTAGTTAAGCTAATTCCTAGGTACTTTATTTTCTTTGAGGCTACTGTGAAAGGAGTTTCTTTCCTGATTATTGCCTCGTTCCTCTCAGTGTTGGCGTAAAGAAAGGCAGTTGATTTGTGAGGGTTGATTTTATGGCCTGCTACCCTTCCAAAGCTTTGAATCAGCACAAGGAGCTTGGGAGTAGGGTCTATAGGATTCTTTAAATACAGAATCATGTCATCTGCAAAGAGGGATAGTTTTATTTCCTCTTTCCCTACTTGGATCCCCTTTATGCTTGTTTCTTGCCTTATTGCACTGCCTAGGCGTTCTAGTACTATGTTAAAAAGGAGTGGAGAGAATGGGCATCCTGAATGCTAACCCTTAGCACTTTTATGCAAAGCTTAGGCCTGTGGCATTTTAAGCACAATTCAACGCTCTGTTTTTTGCTGGTTAATTAGAGGTAAAAGTTTTATGGAATTTATTGCATGGCTGATTTTGACCTGGAATCCTCAGGTCTCAGCTTATCTTGAGTAGCTAGGATTACAGTACTTTTACAACCTGTATGCTCATACACATCGCTTCTGATCCAAACACTCATTGTTCAATTTAACTAACAAGATGTGAGGAAAGATGATTGACTGTAATTTACTAGATGGGCTCCTAGTGAGTATGTATTTCCACTTCCACTCTGAAGCCAGGGAAATGTTTCTAGTACATGTTTCAACTATCTCCCAAAGAGGAAATAATTTGTGAGTACGTTTGCTAGTATTTCAGATAGGAGATGGACTTTGGTGTTTGGAACCTGTTGGGCAGAGTGTATCAGCTGGGCTGTGATAACAGAGATGATGTTTCAGACAGGAATATTTTCATCCCAGACAGACTTAATCCAGATCCTTGGATTTCAGGCCTTGAGTAGATAGAATTACAAGTGTGAGCTGCCACCACCACCTGGTTCATTTTGGAAACCTTAATTGCTTCTCATTTGTTCCTTTCCTTTTTTGGAAGATTGATCTAAGCTGGCTGATTGTGCATCACAATGAAGTGATTGGCCTCAGGAATTGCAAATATTTGTTTCATCAGCACGGAATGAATGAAGTTGATCTAAACCCAATAGTATTTTCCTTCTGATAAATAGGGAACTTACTTATATCATTTTTCCTTGCCTTTGCCTTCCCAAAGCAAGCAACATGTTTCTTAAAAACTATACTTCATGAGAATATTATAATTAGAAGCTATCTTCTGCACACTTCAGAATAGCCCTTGCATTTATAAACTTATATTACAATATTAGGTAGAAGAATGGTGACTGTTAGTTTCATAACTATTTCATATGTTTTACTCTTTAAGGCTCATTAACTCAAGAAGGGATTAAATACATTTAGATAATAGTAGAACATAGCTGCTGCTGATTTCATGTGTGTGCAAATGATACACAGATTTATTAGGATTACTCAAAAGTTTTCTTCAAATTTTCAGTAGTAGACTGCTATGCTAACTGGAAGGTGATAGTAATGATGCTGAAATTCTATGAATCAGCTATGAAGCAGAATTTCAGGGGAGAGTATTTGCTAGGGACTTAATTTCTAAGACGCATATCAAGAATATTGAACTATAACAGTAAATGATGGTGGACTCAGCGTCACATTTTGTTTGTTTTATGCAAGTCTTGGGACTTGAACCCAGGGCCTGGGAACTGTCCTTAAATGTTATTTTTTTTTTGCTTCAGGCTAGTGTTCTACCACTTGATCCACAGATCCACCTCCAGATTTTTGGTAATGAACTGTAAATCAGAATATCATGCAATTTGTTTGGGCTGGATTCAAACCTGATTCTCTGTAGATAGGATTCCAAGTGTGAGCGCACAGAGCCTGGCTAGTATCATTCATCATTCAAGTCATGGGACTGCAATTCTGCACCTGGGTCTTGTCACTGAGCTTTTCAGCTCAAGACTACTGCCCTATCCCTTGAGCCATAGGGCCACTTCTGGGTTTCTGGTGGTTAATTGGAGATAAGAGTCACATGGACTTCAGTGCCCAGGCTGACTTTGAACTGCTATCCTTGGATCCCAGCCTCTTGAGTAGCTACATTTACAAGTGTGAGCCACCACACCCGGCTAAATTATTTTTTAAGTTAATTTCTTTTGTTAAGTCAATATATAGTTGGCATAGGGTTACATAAGTAATGAACACATTTCTTATAAAAATTGTTATCCCCTCCCTCCTTTTTCTCTGTTTTCCTACCCTCAGCCCCCTCTCTACCCAGATTGTTCAGTTCATTTCCGTTTAGTGTCTTCCAAGTGTCACTGTTCAATTGGTTCACCCATTTTCCTTGGTTTTTTTTTTTTTACCATTTTATTATACCCTCTCCATTCCCAAAATCACATAAACCTATGTACAAGACACAGGGTACCCGAATTCAACACAGTGACTACAGAGAATAAAACTAAAGGGAAAAAGAAGAAAAGAGGTAAAAAGCAAAGAAAATGAAAGAACATCATACAGTACCTTAGAAGCAACAACACTGAAAAAACAAAACATAAAACCTTGGGCTGAAAATGAAGCTTGCCTAGCATGTATGAAACCCTGGATTCCATTCCTCAGCACCACATAAACAAAATCTGGAAGTGCCACTGTGACTCAGCTGGTAGATTTCTAACGTTCAGCACAGAGTGTCTCCAAGTGACAAAAATCTGTCACATTTAAGTCAGGCTTCAAAACTTTGCTAGGAACCAGTTACATGATTTGGAAGAAAGTCCAATTTTCAAAAAATCACTAGCCAGGCGCTGGAGGGTCATAATTGTCATTCTACTAGCCAGGGAGAAGGTGATTCAAAGCCTTTGCAAGCAAAAAAACGAAAACAAAAAAAAACTGTAAGATTCTACTCTCCACTTATCCATCCAAAAACTAAGTGGAGTTGTGGCTAAAACTGGTACAGCATTAGCCTTGAGGAAAAAGAACTAAGAGACCTTGCCCAGGTCCAAAGTTCAAGGTCCCCACCAAGAAAGAAAAAAAAGGAGTCCAGATACCTTAGTTTAAAAAGTATATCTGGATATCTTAGTAGATTTTTCTGATTTTTCCTCATTCATCTGATGGAACCACATAATCTTGATCCTGATCTGACTAAGAGCCTGCATTGTGCTTAATAAATTCATTCCACATATTCCAGTAGAATCTTGACAGCTAACAGCCACTCACCAATGCTTTATTCTACGTTTAGGCCAGTATGTCTTCATACCATCTACACAGTCAGCTATATCATCTTTCCAGAAGTATCATTGATTGTAGAACACTCAGAACTAAAATAATTGCATAAACATGTAATAAAACCCCTTGATTCATTAAGAAAATTTCTGTACCACTTAGAGCAAGTACATTAGTGGTATTTACCTCTAGCCTCTTTTTTAAAAAAATTTATTAACATTGAAATTTACATCATATTTCAAATGTCATGTTTAACCAACAAGTATTCAAGAAGGGAATCGCTATATAATCACTGGCACATAGATTTTAGAATATAGTAGTCTTTGTATGTCATAGATACAGATTAATCTATAATAAAACACATGTCTATAGAGTGCATAGTCTATCCTAGATTTTTATGTCTATGTAGTTATGTTTATATCTCCAAAATTATGTCCAGAACTTTGGGTATCAACTATTCAATCATCGCTCTACTACTGTTTGAAACTAATATCCATATATTAAGGATACCATGTACCTTTTGTTCCTTGGTCTTGACTTATCTCACTCAACAGGATTCACTCTAATTTCATCCACTACCCCAAAAATGCCATTATTATTTTTTTCTGTGCAGATCTTCTTTTTATGTATTTATTTTTATTGTAATTTATAGAAGGGTTACATTATATTCACCAGATAGAATGTGCATTACTTCTCAAACTTTGATACCCCATGTAATGATATGGTCCCCATTTCCCTTCCCCTACCCCCACTCATGTTCATTTCCCCCCTTCCCTATCCAATTTCAAATAACCAATTAGGCACATATGAAATATATCAGAAAACAAGGTGAAATATTGTAACAATATGATATAACCAAGGGATAGCAAAAGAGATAAGAGATCACATAGTTCATTAAGGACAACAATCACTCATTATATGAGTTTTGTTTCTTTATCTTGGAGGTCCTTACATTTAGTGTCATACTATTTGTCACGATGTCTCTAGATTTTGTTCTATTGTAAATCTCTGGTAGCAGAGCCCAAGGTTTCTACTGAATTTGACGAATGAGGGAGACTCTTGGGCCTATGTTCCTTTGAGTTTGGCTTACTTCACTTAATATGATTTTTTTCCTTTTCATCCACTTCCCCGAGAATGCCATTATTTTATCTTGTTGGTTGGCTATGTATCATTCCATTGTGTGTGCGTGCGTTTGTGTGTGTGTGTGTGTGTGTGTGTGTGTGTGTGTGAGTGTGTGTGTGTATCACATTTTTTGTAGTAGGGCATCTGGTTGTTTCCATCATCCAGCCTCATTTTCTACAGATATTTTTATAGTCTCTTTTTTATTTTCAGGGTAATGTATAGAGGGGTTACGATTACATTTACAGGTAGTGGACTGCATTACTTCTCACACATTTATTCCACTCCATATGTTTTTGTCCCCAGTTCCCTCTCCCCTCCCCTTCCCAATCATCTTGTTTCCCCCCTTCCCTTTCCTATTTGACAAATAAACATATATACAATATGCCAGGGAAAAAATCAGATACAGTAACAATCTGACATTAACCAAAGGGCAAAATTAGAGATGAGAAATAACATAGTAGTTTAAGGACAAAAATCACACAAGATTAAGAGCAACGATGACACAAGATATAGCTCTTCTTCCCATATCCTAGAGATCCTTTCATTTAGTCTCATCCTATATGACCTTATATACCTAGGTTTTTTGAGTTATTGTAATCCTCTGCTAGGAGAGTCCTAGATTTGAACTAATTATTACAAATGAGGGAAACCATTGAGCTTATGTTTCTTTGGGTCTGGCTTGCTTCACTTAATATGAATTTTTCCAACTCTTTCCATTTCCTTACAAATGGGGCGATGTCGTTCCTTCTGATGGCAGCATAGCATTCCATTGTGTATAAGTACCACATCTTCTTGATTCAGTCATCTACTGAGTGGCATCTGGGTTGGTTTCATAGCTTTGCTATGGTAAATAGTGCTGCAATGAGCATCATTGTGCTAGTGGCTTTAGTATGTCCTTTTTTCTGGACAATTGGGAATGGAAGCCATCATGCTGGCTCACAACTTAATTTCAGCTACTTAGGAGGCTCAGGGCTTAGGATCACAGGTCAAAGCCAAGCAGGGCCCTACAGTGTGTGAGATCAAACTCTGTGAACATACAATGACTGTAAGAGGAATCTCACTGCCTGGGAATGTAGCCTAATGGTAGAGTGCTCACCTAGAATGCATGAAGACCTAGGTTCTATTGACCGGTACCGCATACTCAAGAAAAAAGCTAGAAGTGGCGCTGTGTCTCAAGAGGAAGAGCACTCACCTTGGGCAAGCGAGTCCAATGAAAATGTCTAGGCCCTGAGTCCAAGCCGTAGAACTGGCAAAAAGAAAAAAAAAGAACAATCTTACTTAAGTAACAAGGAATGTACCCTATATTTATACAGACTGAAAAATTCATTAAGAAATTAGAAAATATGTATAAAGTGCATAATTTCTTTTGTGTGTTGGCACTGGGTCTTCAACTTAGTACTTCAGCTCTATCCCTGACCTTTTCTGCTCAAGGCTAGCACTCTACCAATGCAGCCCCAAATCAACTATCTTCAATTGAGATATAAGCGATGAATATTTCAGGGTGCTTCATGAAAAACATTTTTATAAATTGAAACTTTCAACAGAGTCTTATTTTAGTATGAATGTTGAGATGGGAAGAGACAGAAAAAGTGAAATGTTTCCTGATCCCCATAGAGAAGAGACTCAGCAGAACCACTGTGGTCTGCAGGCTTCTTTGTGAGTTTTGTTTGCTTGTTTGATTTTTGTCAATTGTGGGGCTTGAACTCTGGGCCTGGGCACTGTCCCTGAGCTCTTCAGCTCAAGGCTAGTGCTTTAATCTGTGAGCCACAGTGCCACTTCTGGTTTTTCTGGCAGTTAACTGGGTACTTTGGCTGGCTTTAAACTTTGATTCTCATATTTTAGCCTCCTGAGTAGCTAAGATTATAGGTGTGAGGTACCATTACCAGGCTGCTGCTCTGTTACTATGCAGGTTCTGGATCAAGAACTTCAAGTTCTTACTTCAATTTTTTCTTCTCTTGCCTGATACTCTGCCATTTGAATGAAGCCCCAGTTCCTGGTCTTTGTTGGTTAATGAGAGATATTATGATTTTCTAATATTCAGAGAAATGATTATAAAACCCAGCATTATACTTACTTGAATAAATTAAGAGACAGGACCTAGTGAGATGGAAAACAAAATTTTTTTTCAAGTTGCTATCCTGTTCTAATGCATAAGTCTGGCTATTTTGCTTACACACAAATATGTATTTTTACCAGTTTCTACTCTATTTTTGATTAGCTTAAAACCACCACTGCCATTTCATAGATTTTGTTGTTGTTGTTTGCGGTGCTTGAACTCTGTGCCTGGGCTGTTCCACAGATCTTCAGTTCAATGCCAGTGCTCTACTACTTTTGATTTGGCCAGTCCTGGGCTTGAACTCAGGGACTGAGCACTGTCCTTATATTTTCTCAAGGCTAGGGCTCTACCACTTCAGCCTCAGCACCACTTCCAGCATTTTTCTATGTATGTGGTATTGAGGAATTGAACCCAGGTCTTCGTGCATGCTAGGCAAGCACTCTACCACTAGGCCAAACTCTGTGTGAAGTCACAGAATGGAGGTGTGTGAACTCACAATGGAGGTGAGTGAAGTCACAGAATGGAGGTGTGTGAAGTCATAGAATGGAAGTGTGTGAAGTCATAGAATGGAGGTGTGTGATGTCAGAATGGAGGTGTGTGAAGTCACAGAATGGAGGTAGGTGACGTCATAAATGTTGGTGTGTGAAGTCATAGAATGGAGGTGTGAAGTCATAGAATGGAGGTGTGAAGTCATAGAATGGAGGTGTGTGAAGTCATAGAATCCAGGTGTGTGAAGTCATAGAATGGAGGTGTGTGAAGTCAGATTGGAGGTGTGTGAAGTAAAAGAATGGAGGTGTGTCAACTCATAAAGGGGGTGTGTGAAGTCATAGAGTGGAGGTGTGTGAAGTTATAGAATGCAGGTGTGTGAAATCATAGAATGGAGATGTGTGAAGCCACAGAAATGAGGTGTTTGAAGTCAAAATGGAAGTGTGTGAAGTCAGAATGGAGGTGTGTGAAGTCATAGAATGGAGGTGTGTGAAGTCATAGAATGGAGGTGTGTGAACTCATAGAATGGAGGAGTGTGAAGTCATAGAATGGAGGTGTGTGAAGTCACAGATAGAGGTGTGTGAAGTCATAGAATGGAGGTGTGTGAAGTCAGAATGGAGGTGTGTGAAGTCATAGAATGGAGGTGTGTGAAGTCATAGAATGGAGGTCTGTGAAGTCATAGAATGGAGGTGTGTGAAGTCATAGAATGGAGGTGTGTGAAGTCACAGAATGGAGGTGTGTGAAGTCACAGAATGGAGGTGTGTGAACTCAGAATGGAGGTGTGTGAATTCACAGAAGGGAGGTTTGTGAATTCATAGAATGGATGTTTCTGAAGTAAGAATGAAGGTGTGTGAAGTCATAGAATGGAGGTGTGTGAAGTCAAAATGCAGGTGTGTGAAGTCAAACAATGGAGGGGTGTTAAGTCACAGAATGGAGGTGTGTGAAGTCACAGAATGGAAGTGTGTGAAGTCAAAATGGAGGTGTGTGAAGACAGAGAATGGAGGTGTGTGAAGTCATAGAATGGAGGTGTGTCAAGTCAGAATGGAAATGTGTGAAGGCACAGAATTGAGGTGTGTGAAGTCATAGAATGTTGGTGTGTGAAGTCATACAATGGAGGTGTATGAAGTCATAGAATGGAGGTGTGTGAAGTCATAGAATGGAGGTTTGTGAAGTCACAGATTGAGGTGTGTGAAGTCAGAATGGAGGTGTGTGAAGTCAGAATGGAGGTGTGTAAAGTCATAGAATGGAGGTGTGTGAAGTCACAATGCAGGTGTGTGATCTCAGAGAATGGAGGTGTGTGAAGTCACAATGTAGGTGTGTGAAGTCATAGAATGGAGGTGTGTAAAGTCATAGAATGTAGGTGTGTAAAGTCAAAAAATGGAGGTGTGTGAAGTCATAGAATGGAGGTGTTTGAGTCACAGAATGGAGGTGTGTGAAGTCATAGACTGGAGGTGTGTGAAGTCATAGAATGGAGGTGTGTGAAGTCATATATTGGAGGTGTGTGAAGTTAGAGAATGGAGGTGTGTGAAGTCACAGAATGGAAGTGTGTGAAGTCCTAGAATGGAGATGTGTGAAGGCACAGAATGGAGGTGTGTGAAATCATAGAATGGAGCTGTGTGAAGTCAGAGAATCGAGGTGTGTGAAGTCACAGAATGGAGGTGTGTGAAGTCATAGAATGGAGGTGTGTGAAGTCAGATTTTAGGTTTGTGAAGTAAAAGGATGGAGGTGTGTCAACTCAGAAAGGAGGTATGTGAATTCATAGAATGGAGGTGTGTGAAGTCAATGAATGGAGGTGTGGGAAATCATACAATGGAGGTGTGTGAAGTGACAGAACTGAGGTGTGTGAAGTCAGAATGGAGGTGTGTGTATTCAGAATGGAGGTGTGTGAAGTCAGAGACTGGAGGTGTGCGAAGTCACAATGCAGGTGTGTGAACTGATAGAACGTAGGTGTGTGAAGTCATAGAATGGAGGTGTGTGAAGTCATAGAATGGAGGTGTGTGAAGTCACAAAATGGAGGTGTGTGAAGTCATATAATGGAGGTGTGTGAAGTCACAGAATGGAGGTGTGTGAACTCAGATTGGAGGTGTGTGAAGTCACAGAATTGAGATGTGTGAAGTCATAGAATGGAGATGTGTGAAGTCACAGAATGGAGGTGTGTGAAGTCACAGAATGGAGGTGTGTGAAGTCAGAGAATCGAGGTGTGTGAAGTCATAGAATGGAGGTGTGAGAAGTCACAGAATGGAGGTGTGTGAACTCACAACGGAGGTGAGTGAAGTCACAGAATGGGGGTGTGTGAAGTCATAGAATGGAAGTGTGTGAAGTCATAGATGGAGGTGCGTGATGACAGAATAGAGGTGTGTGAAGTCACAGAATGGAGGTATGTGATGTCATAAATGTTGGTGTGTGAATTCATAGAATGGAGGTGTGTGAAGTCAAAGAATGGAGGTGTGTGAAGTCATAGAATGGAGGTGTGTGAAATCACAGAATATAGTTGTGTGTAGTCACAGAGTGTAGGTGTGTAAAGTCTCAGATTGGAGGTGTGTGAAGTCTCAGAATGGAGGTGTTTGAAGTCATAGAATGTTGGTTTTTGAAGACACAGAATGGAGGTGTGTGAAGTCATAGAATGGAGGTGTGTGAAGTCAGATTGGAGGTGTGTGAAGTGACAGAATGGAGGTGTGTCAACTCCGAAAGGAGGTATGTGAAGTCATAGAATGCAGGTGTGTGAAGTCATAGAATGCAGGTGTGTGAAATCATAGAATGGAGGTGTGTGAAGCCACAGGAATGAGGTGTTGGAAGTCAAAATGGAAGTGTGTGAAGTCAGAATGGAAATGTGTGAAGTCATAGAATGGAGGTGTGTGAAGTCATAGAATGGAGGTGTGTGAAGTCACAGAATGGAGGTGTGTGAACTCATAGAATGGAGGAGTGTGAAGTCATAGAATGGAGGTGTGTGAAGTCACAGATGGAGTTGTGTGAAATCATAGAATGGAGGTGTGTGAACTCATAGAATGTAGGTGTGTGAAGTCATGGATTGGACGTGTGTGAAATCAAAGAATGGAGGTGTGGGAAGTGAAAAAATGGAGGTGTGTGAAGTCACAGAATGGAGGTGTGTGAAGTCACAGAATGGAAGTGTGTGATGTCAAAATTGAGGCGTGTGAAGTCACAGAATGGAGGTGTGTGAAGTCAAAATGGAGCTGTGTGAAGTCAAAGAAAGAGGTGTGTGAAGTCATAGAATGGAGGTCTGTGAAGTCATGGAATGGAGGTTTGTGAGGTCAAATATTTGAAGTGTGTGAAGTTACAGAAAGGAGGTGTGTGAAGTCATAGAATGGAGGTGTGTGAAGTTATAGAATGGAGGTGTGTGAAGTCACAGAAGGCAGGTGTGTGAAGTCACAGAATAGAGTTGTGTGAAATCACAATGGTGGTGTGTGAATTCATAGAATGGAGGTGTGTGAAGTGAAAGAATGGAGGTGTGTGAAATCACATTTTAGGTGTGTGAAGTAACAGAATGGAGGTGTGTCAACTCAGAAAGGAGGTGTGTGAAGTTATAGAATGGAGGTGTGTGAAGTCATAGAATAGAGGTGTGTAAAATCATAGAATGGAGGTGTGTGACGTCACAGATTGACGTGTGTGAAGTCAGAATGGAGGTGTGTGAAGTCAGAATGGAGGTGTGTAAAGTCATAGAATGGAGGTGTGTGAAGTCACAATGCAGGTGTGTGAACTCAGAGAATGGAGGTGTGTGAAGTCATAGAATGGAGGTGTGTAAAGTCATAGAATGTAGGTGTGTAAAGTCAAAAAATGGAGGTGTGTGAAGTCATAGAATGAAGGTGTTTGAGTCACAGAATGGAGGTGTGTGAAGTCATAGAATGGAGGTGTGTGAAGTCATAGAATGGAGGTGTGTGAAGTCATATATTGTAGGTGTGTGAAGTTACAGAATGGAGGAGTGTGAAGTCACAGAATGGAGGTGTGTGAACTCAGAATGGAGGTGTGGGAAGTCACAAAATGAAGGTGTGTGAAGTCATAGAATGGAGATGGGTGAAGGCACAGTATGGCTGTGTGTGAAATCTTAGAATGGAGGTGTGTGAAGTCAGAGAATCGAGGTGTGTGAAGTCACAGAATGGAGGTTTTTGAGGTCACAGAATGGAGGTGTGTGATCACACAATGGAGGTGAGTGAAGTCACAGAATGGAGGTGTGTGAAGTCATAGAATGGAGGTGTGTGAAGTCACAAAATGGAGGTGTGTGAAGTCATATAATGGAGGTGTGTGAAGTCACAGAATTGAGGTGTGTGAACTCAGATTGGAGGTGTGTGAAGTCACAGAATGGAGATGTGTGAAGTCATAGAATGGAGATGTGTGAAGTCACAGAATGGAGGTGTGTGAAGTCACAGAATGGAGGTGTGTGAAGTCAGAGAATCGAGGTGTGTGAAGTCATAGAATGGATGTGTGAGAAGTCACAGAATGGAGGTGTGTGAACTCACAATGGAGGTGAGTGAAGTCACAGAATGGGGGTTTGTGAAGTCATAGAATGGAAGTGTGTGAAGTCATAGATTGAGGTGCGTGATGTCAGAATGGAGGTGTGTGAAGTCACAGAATGGAGGTATGTGACGTCATAAATGTTGGTGTGTGAATTCATAGAATGGAGGTGTGTGAAGTCAAAGAATGGAGGTGTGTGAAGTCATAGAATGGAGGTGTGTGAAATCACAGAATGTAGTTGTGTGTAGTCACAGAGTGTAGGTGTGTAAAGTCACAGAGTGGAGGTGTGTGAAGTCTCAGAATGGAGGTGTGTGAAGTCATAGAATGGAGGTGTTTGAAGTCATAGAATGTTGGTTTTTGAAGACAAAGAATGGAGGTGTGTGAAGTCAAACAATGGAGGTGTGTGAAGTCACAGAATGGAGGTGTGTGAAGTCACAGAATGGAAGTGTGTGAAGTCAAAATGGAGGTTTGTGAAGTCAGAGAATGGAGGTGTGTGAAGTCAAATCATGGACGTATGTGAAGTCCAAATTTTGGTGTGTGAAGTCACAAATGCAGGTGTGTGAAGTCACAGAATGGAGGTGTGTGAAGTCAAAATGGAGGTGTGTGAAGTCAAAGAATGGATGTGTTTGAAGTCATAGAATGGTGGTGTATGAAGTCATGGAATGGAGGTTTGTGAAGTCAAACATTGGAAGTGTGTAAAGTTACAGAATGGAGGTGTGTGAAGTCATAGAATGGACGTGTGTGAAGTCAGAGAATGGAGGTGTGTGAAGTCAGAATGCAGGTGTGTGAAGTCATAGAATGGAGGTGTGTGAAGTCATAGAATGGAGGTGTGTGAAGTCAGAATGGAGTTGTGTGAAGTCATAGAATGGAGGTGTGTGAAGTCAGAATGGAGGTGTGTGAAGTCATAGAATGGAGGTGTGTGAAGTGAGAATGGAGGTGTGTGATCAAGGAGGTGTGTGAAATCACAGAATGGAGTTGTGTGAAGTCACAATGGAGGTGTGTGAAGTCATAGAATGGAGTTGTGTGAAATCAAAGAATGGAGGTTTGTTAAATCATAGAATGGATTGTGTGTGAAATCATAGAATGGAGGTCTGTGAATCACAGAATTGAGGTTTGTAAAGTCACAGAGTGGAGGTGTGTGAAGTCACAGAATGGAGTTGTGTGTGAAGTCATAGAATGGAGGTGTGTGAAGTCACAGAAGGCAGGTGTGTGAAGTCACAGAATACAGTTGTGTGAAGTCATGGAATGGAGGTGTGTGAAGTCAGAATGCAGGTGTGTGAAGTCATAGAATGGAGGTGTGTGAAGTCATAGAATGGAGGTGTGTGAAGTCATAGACTGGAAGTGTGTGAAGTCATAGAATGGAGGTGTGTGAAGTAATAGATTGAAGGTGTTTGGAAGTCATAGTATGGAGGTGTTTGAAGTCACAGAAAGGAGGGGTGTGAAGTCACAGAATGGAGGTGTGTGAAGTCAAAACGGAGGTGTGTGAAGTCAAAGAATGGAGGTGTGTGAAGTCATAGAATGGAGGTGTATGAAGTCATGGAATAGAGGTTTGTGAAGTCAAACAATGGAAGTGTGTGCAGTTACAGAATGGAGGTGTGTGAAGTCATAGAATGGAGGTGTGTGAAGTCATTGAATGGAGGAGTGTGAAGTCAGAATGGAGATGTGTGAAGTCACATAATGGAGGTGTGTGAAGTCATAGAATGTTGGTGTGTGAAGTCATAGAATGGACGTGTATGAAGTCGTAGAATGGAGGTTTGTGAAGTCAGAATGCAGGTGTGTGTAGTCATAGAATGGAGGTGTGTGAAGTCATAGAATGGAGGTGTGTGAAGTCATACATTGGAAGTGTGTTTAGTCATACAATGGATGTGTGGGAAGTCATAGAATGGAGGTGTGCGAAGTCACAGAAGGGAGGTGTGTGAAGTCACAGAATCGAGTTGTCTGAAGGCACAATGGAGGTGTGTGAAGTCATAGAATGGAGGTGTGTGAAGTCAGAATAGAGGTGGGCGAAGTCATAGAATGGAGGTGTGTGAAGTCAGAATGGAGCTGTGTGAAGTCTTAGAATTGAGGTGTGTGCAGTCAGAATGGAGGTGTGTGAACTCATAGAATGGAGGTGTGTGAAGTCATGGAATGGAGGTGTGTGAAATCATAGAATGGAGGTGTGCGAAGTCACAGAATGGAGGTGTGTGAAGTCAGAATGGAGGTGTGTTAAGTGATAGAACTGAGGTGTGTAAAGTCAGAATGGAGGTGTGTGAACACATAGAAGGGAGGTGTGTGAAATCACAATGGAGGTGTGTAAATTCATAGTATGGATGTGTGTGAAGTCACAGAAAGGAGGTGTGTGAAGTCACAGAATGGAGTTGTGTGAAGTCACAATGGAGGTGTGTGAAGTCATAGAATAGAGGTGTGTGACATCAAAGAATGGAGGTTTGTTAAGTCATAGAATTGATTGTGTGTGAAATCATAGAATGGAGGTGTGTGAAGTCACAGAATTGAGGTGTGTAAAGTCACAGAGTGGAGGTGTGTGAAGTCACAGAATGGAGTTGTGTGTGAAGTCATAGAATGGAGGTGTGTGAAGTCACAGAATGCAGGTGTGTGATGTCAGAATGGAGGTGTGTGAAGTCACCGAATGGAGGTATGTGACGTCATAAATGTTGGTGTGTGAAGTCATAGAATGGAGGTGTGAAGTCATAGAATGGAGGTGTGTGAAGTCATAGAATGGAGGTGTGTGAAGTCACAGAAGGCAGGTGTGTGAAGTCACAGAATACAGTTGTGTGAAGTCATGTAATGGAGGTGTGTGAAGTCAGAATGCAGGTGTGTGAAGTCATAGAATGGAGGTGTGTGAAGTCATAGAATGGAGGTGTGTGAAGTCATAGATTGGAAGTGTGGGAAGTCATAGAATGGAGGTGTGTGAAGTCATAGATTGAAGGTGTGTGGAAGGCATAGTATGGAGCTGTGTGAAGTCACAGTTAGGAGGTGTTTGAAGTTACAGAATGGAGGTGTGTGAAGTGAAAATGGAGGTGTGTGAAGTCAAAGAATGGAGGTGTGTGAAGTCATAGAATGGAGGTGTATGAAGTCATGGAATGGAGGTTTGTGAAGTCAAACATTGGAAGTGCGTGAAGTTACAGAATGGAGGTGTGTGAATTCATAGAATGGAGGTGTGTGAAGTCATAGAATGGAGGAGTGTGAAGTCAGAATGGAGATGTGTGAAGTCACATAATGGAGGTTTGTGAAGTCACAGAATGTTGGTGTGTGAAGTCATAGAATGGAGGTTTATGAAGTCATAGAATGGAGGTGTGTGAAGTTATAGAATGGAGGTGTGTGAAGTCACAGAATGGAGGTGTGTGAAGTCATGGATTGGAAGTGTGTGAAGTCATAGAATGGAGGTGTGTGAAGTAATAGAATGGAGGGTTGTGAAGTCAGAATGGATACGTGTGAAGTCACATAATTGATTTGTGTGAAGTCATAGAATATTGGTGTGTGAAGTCCTAGATTGGAGGTGTATGAAGTCATCGAATGGAGGTGTGTGAAGTCAGAATGCAGGTGTGTGAAGTCATAGAATGGAGGAGTGTGAAGTCATAGAATGGAGGTGTGTGAAGTCATAGATTGGAAGTGTGTGAAGTCATAGAATGGAGCTTGGGAAATCATAGAATGGAGGTGTGTGAAGTTATAGAATGGTGGTGTGTGAAGTCACAGAATCGAGTTGTGTGAAGACACAATGGAGGTGTGTGAAGTCATAGAATAGAGGTGTGTGAAGACAGAGTAGAGGTGTGCGAAGTCATAGAATGGAGGTGTGTGAAATCAGAATGGAGGTGTGGGAACTCATAGAATGGAGGTGTGTGAAGTCACAATGGAGGTGTGTGAAGTCATAGAATGAGGGTTTTTGAAGTCACAGAATGGAGGTGTGTGAAGTCATAGAATGGAGGTGTGGGAAGTAAAAATCGAGTTTGTGAACTCATAGAATGAATGTGTGTGAACTCATAGAATGGAGGTTGTGAAGTCATGGAATGGAGGTGTGTGAAGTCAAAGAATGAAGGTTTGTGAAGTCAAACAATAGAGGTGTGTGAGGTGAAACAATGGAGGTGTGTGAAGTCACAGAATGAAGGTGTGTGAAGTCAAAAAGGTGGTGTGTGAAGTCACAAATGGACGTGTGTAAAGTCACAGAATGGAGGTGTGTGAAGTCAAAATGGAGGTGTGTGAAGTCAAAGAATGGAGGTGTGTGAAGTCATCGAATGGAGGTATGTAAAGTCATGTCATGGAGGTGTGTGAAGTCCCAGAATGGAGGTGTGTGAAGTCAGAATTGAGGTGTGCTAAGTCATATAATGGAGGTGTGTGAAGTCAGAATGTAGGTGTGTGAAGTCATAGAATGGAGGTGTGTGAAGTCAGAATGCAGGTGTGTGAACTCATAGAATGGAGGTGTGTGAAGTCACAATGCAGGTGTGTGAAGTCATAGAATGGTGTTGTGTGAGGTTACAGAATGGAGGTGTGTAAGTCATAGAATGGAGGTGTGTGAAGTCAGAAATTGAGGTGTGTGAAGTCAGAGAATATAGGTGTGGGAATTCAGAATGGAGGTGTGTGAAGTCATAGAATGGAGGTGTGTGAAGTCATGGAATGGAGGTGTGCGAAATCATACAATGGAGGTCTGTGAAGTCACAGAATGGAGGTGTGTGAACACATCGAATGGAGGTGTGTGAAGTCAGAATGCAGGTGTGTGAAGTCACAGAATGGAGGTGTGTGAAGTCACAGAATGGACGTGTGTGATGTCAAAATTATGATGTGTGAAGTCACAAATGGAGGTGTGTGAAGTCACAGAATTGTGGTGTGTGAAGTCAAAATGGAGGTGTATGAAGTCAAAGAAAGGAGGTGTGTGAAGTCATAGAATGGAGGTGTATGAAGTCATGGAATTGAGGTTTCTGCAGTCATAGAATGGAGATTTGTGAAGTCATAGAATGGATGTGTGTGAAGTCAGAATGGAGATGTGTGAAGTCACAGAATGGAGGTGTGTGAAGTCAAAGAATATTGGTGTGTGAAGTCATAGAATGGAGGTGTGTGAAGTCTTAGAATGGAGGTGTGTGAAGTCACAGAAGGAAGGTGTGTGAAGTCACAGAATGGAAGTGTGTAAAGTCACAGAGTGGAGGTGTGTGAAGGCACAGAATGGAGGGGTGTGAAGTCAAAGAATGGCGGTATGTGAAGTCACAGAATGGAGGGGTGTGAAGTCAGAATAGAGGTGTGCGAAGTCATAGAATGGAGGTGTGTGAAGTCAGAATGGAGCTGTGTGAACTCATAGAATGGAGGTGTGTGAAGTCACAATGGAGATGTGCGAAGTCATAGAATGGTGGTTTTTGAAGTCACAGAATGGAGGTGTGTGAAGTCATAGAATGGAGGTGTGTGAAGTCAGATTGGAGGTATGTGAAGTCACAGAATGGAGGTGTGTCAACTCAGAAATGAGGTATGTGAAGTCAGAGAATGGAGGTGTATGAAGTCACAGAAGGCAGGTGTGTGAAGTCACAGAATAGAGTTGTGTGAAGTCACAATGGAGGTGTGTGAATTCATAGAATGGAGGTGTGTGAAGTCAAAGAATGGAGGTGTGTGAAGTCATAGAATGGAGGTGTGTGAAATCACAAAATGGAGTTGTGTGTAGTCACAGAGTGTAGGTGTGCAAAGTCACAGAGTGGAGGTGTGTGAAGTCTCAGAATGGAGGTGTGTGAAGTCATAGAATGGAGGTGTTTGAAGTCATAGAATGTTGGTTTTTGAAGACACAGAATGGAAGTGTGTGAAGTCATTGAATGGAGGTGTGTGACGTCAGATTGGAGGCGTGTGAAGTAACAGAATGGAGGTGTGTCAACTCAGAAAGGAGGTGTGTGAAGTCATAGAATGGAGGTGTGTGAAGTCATAGAATGCAGTTGTGTGAAGTCATAGAATGGAGGTGTGTGAAGTCACAGAATAGAGGTGTGTGAACTCATAGAATGGAGGAGTGTGAAGTCAGAATGGAGGTGTGTGAAGTCACCGATGGAGGTGTGTGAAATCATAGAATGGAGGTGTGTGAAGTCACAGAATGGAGGTGTGTGAACTCAGAATGGAGGTGTGTGAATTCACAGAAGGTAGGTTTGTGTATTCATAGAATGGATGTTTCTGAAGTAAGAATGAAGGTGTGTGAAGTGATAGAATGGAGATGTGTGAAGTCAAAATGCAGGTGTGTGAAGACAAACAATGGATGTGTGTTAAATAACAGAATGGAGGTGTGTGAAGTCACAGAATGGAAGTGTGTGAAGTCAAAATGGAGGTGTGTGAAGTCAGAGAATGGAGGTGTGTGAAGTCTTAGAATGGAGGTGTGTGAAATCATAGAATGGAGGTTTGTGAAGTCACAGATTGAGGTGTGTGAAGTCAGAATGGAGGTGTGTGAAGTCAGAATGGAGGTGTGTAAAGTCATAGAATGGAAGTGTGTGAAGTCACAATGCAGGTGTGTGAACTCAGAGAATGGAGGTGTGTGAAGTCATAGAATGGAGGTGTGTAAAGCCATAGAATGTAGGTGTGTAAAGTCAAAAAATGGAGGTGTGTGAAGTCATAGAATGGAGGTGTTTGAGTCACAGAATGGAGGTGTGTGAAATCATAGAATGGAAGTGTGTGAAGTCATAGAATGGAGGTGTGTGAAGTCATATATTGGAGGTGTGTGAAGTTACAGAATTGAGGTGTGTGAAGTCACAGAATGGAGGTGTGTGAACTCAGAATGGAGGTGAGTGAAGTCACAGAATGGAGATGTGTGAAGTCATAGAATGGAGATGTGTGAAGTCATAGAATGGAGGTGTGTGAAGTCACAAAATGGAGGTGTGTGAAGTCATAGAATGGAGGTGTGTCAACTCAGAAATGAGGTATGTGAAGTCACAGAATTGAGGTGTGTGAAGTCACAGAATGGAGGTGTGTGAACTCAGAATGGAGGTGAGTGAAGTCACAGAATGGAGATGTGTGAAGTCATAGAATGGAGATGTGTGAAGTCATAGAATGGAGGTGTGTGAAGTCACAAAATGGAGGTGTGTGAAGTCATAGAATGGAGGTGTGTCAACTCAGAAATGAGGTATGTGAAGTCATAAAATGGAGGTGTGTGAAGTCACAAAATGGAGGTGTGTGAAGTCATAGAATGTAGGTGTGTGAAGTCAAAGGATGGTGGTGTGTGAAGTCATAGAAGGAAGGTGTGTGAAGTCATAAAATGGAGATGTGTGAAGTCACAGAATGGAGGTGTGTGAAGTCATAGAATGGAGGTGTGTGACGTCACAGAATCGAGGTGTGTGAAGTCATATAATGGAAGTGTGTGAAGTCATAGAATGGAGGTGTGTGAACTCATAGAATGGAGGTGTGTGAAATCATGGACTGTAAGTGTGTGAAATCAAAGAATGGAGGTGTAGGAAGTGAAAAAATGGAGGTGTGTGAAGTCACAGAATGGAAGTGTGTGAAGTCAAAATTGAGGTGTGTGAAGTCACAGAATGGAGGTGTGTGAAGTCACAGAATGGAGGTGTGTGAAGTCAAAATGGAGGTGTGTGAAGTCAAAGAAAGAGGTGTGTGAAGTCATAGAATGGAGGTCTGTGAAGTCATGGAATGGAGGTTTGGGAGGTCAAATATTTGAAGTGTGTGAAGTTACAGAAAGGAGGTGTGTGAAGTCATAGAATGGAGGTGTGTGAAGTCATAGAATGGAGGTGTGTGAAGTCACTGAAGGCAGGTGTGTGAAGTCACAGAATACAGTTGTGTGAAATCACAATTGAGGTGTGTGAATTCATAGAATGGAGGTGTGTGAAGTGAAAGAATGGAGTTGTGTGAAGTCATAGAATGGAGGTGTGTGAAATCACAGAATGGATTTGTGTGTAGTCACAGAGTGCAGGTGTGTAAAGTCACAGATTGGAGGTGTGTGAAGTCAGATTGGAGGTGTGTGAAGTAACAGAATGGAGGTGTGTCAACTCAGAAAGGAGGTTTGTGAAGTCATAGAATGGAGGTGTTTGAAGTCATAGAATGGAGGTGTTTGAAGTCATAGAATGTTGGTTTTTGAAGTCACAGAATGGAGGTGTGTGAAGTCATAGAATGGAGGTGTGTGAAGTCAGATTGGAGGTGTGTGAAGTAACAGGATGGAGGTGTATCAACTCAGAAAGGAGGTGTGTGAAGTCATAGAACGGAGGTGTGTGAAGTCATAGAATGGAGGTGTGTGAAATCATAGAATGGAGGTGTGTGAAGTCACAGAAATGAGGTGTTTGAAGTCAAAATGGAAGTGTGTGAAGTCAGAATGGAGGTGTGTGAAGTCATAGAATGGAGGTGTGTGAAGTCACAGAATGGAGGTGTGTGAACTCATACAATGGAGGAGTGTGAAGTCATGGAATGGAGGTGTGTGAAGTCACAGATGGAGGTGTGTGAAGTCATAGAATGGAGGGGTGTGAAGTTACAGAATGGAGGTGTGTGAAGTCACAGAATGGACGTGTGTGAACTCAGAATGGAGGTGTGTGAATTCACAGAAGGGAGGTTTGTGAAGTCATAGAATGGATGTTTCTGAAGTAAGAATGAAGGTGTGTTAAGCCATAAAATGGAGGTGTGTGAAGTCAAAATGCAGGTGTGTGAAGTCAAACAATGGAGGTGTGTGAAGACACAGAATGGAGGTGTGTGAAGTCACAGAATGGAAGTGTGTGAAGTCAAAATGGAGGTGTGTGAAGTCAGAGAATGGAGGTGTGTGAAGTCAAATCATGGACGTGTGTGAAGTCCAAATTTTCGTGTGTGAAGTCACAAATGCAGGTGTGTGAAGTCACAGAATGGAGGTGTGTGAAGTCAAAATGGAGGTGTGTGAAGTCAAAGAATGGATGTGTTTGAAGTCATAGAATGGAGGTGTATGAAGTCATGGAATGGAGGTTTGTGAAGTCAAACATTGGAAGTGTGTAAAGTTACAGAATGGAGGTATGTGAAGTCATAGAATTGAGGTGTGTGAAGTCAGAGAATGGAGGTGTTTGAAGTCAGAATGCAGGTGTGTGAAGTCATAGAATGGAGGTGTGTGGAAGTCATAGTATGGAGGTGTGTGAAGTCACAGAAAGGAGGTGTGTGAAATCACAGAATGGAGTTGTGTGAAGTCACAATGGAGGTGTGTGAAGTCATAGAATGGAGTTTTGTGAAATCAAAGAATGGAGGTTTGTTAAGTCATAGAATGGAATGTGTGAAATCCTAGAATGGAGGTGTGTGAATCACAGGATTGAGGTGTGTAAAGTCACAGAGTGGAGGTGTGTGAAGTCACAGAATGGAGTTGTGTGTGAAGTCATAGAATGGAGGTGTGTGAAGTCACAGAAGACAGGTGTGTGAAGTTACAGAATACAGTTGTGTGAAGTCATGGAATGGAGGTGTGTGAAGTCATAGAATGGAGGTGTGTGAAGTCATAGATTGAAGGTGTTTGGAAGTCATAGTATGGAGGTGTGTGAAGTCACAGAAAGAAGGTGTGTGAAGTCACAGAATGGAGGTGTGTGAAGTCAAAACGGAGGTGTGTGAAGTCAAAGAATGGAGGTGTGTGAAGTCATAGAATGGAGGTGTATGAAGTCATGGAATAGAGGTTTGTGAAGTCAAACAATGGAAGTGTGTGCAGTTACAGAATGGAGGTGTGTGAAGTCATAGAATGTAGGTGTGTGAAGTCATTGAATGGAGGAGTGTGAAGTCAGAATGGAGATGTGTGAAGTCACATAATGGAGGTGTGTGTAGTCATAGAATGTTGGTGTGTGAAGTCATAGAATGGAGTTGTATGAAGTCGTAGAATGGAGGTTTGTGAAGTCAGAATGCAGGTGTGGGTAGTCATAGAATGGAGGTGTGTGAAGTCATACATTGGAAGTGTGTTTAGTCATAGAATGGATGTGTGGGAAGTCATAGAATGGAGGTGTGTGAAGTCATAGAATGGAGGTGTGCGAAGTCACAGAAGACAGGTGTGTGAAGTCACAGAATACAGTTGTGTGAAGTCATGGAATGGAGGTGTGTGAAGTCATAGAATGGAGGTGTGTGAAGTCATAGATTGAAGGTGTTTGGAAGTCATAGTTTGGAGGTGTGTGAAGTCACAGAAAGAAGGTGTGTGAAGTCACAGAATGGAGGTGTGTGAAGTCAAAACGGAGGTGTGTGAAGTCAAAGAATGGAGGTGTGTGAAGTCATAGAATGGAGGTGTATGAAGTCATGGAATAGAGGTTTGTGAAGTCAAACAATGGAAGTGTGTGCAGTTACAGAATGGAGGTGTGTGAAGTCATAGAATGTAGGTGTGTGAAGTCATTGAATGGAGGAGTGTGAAGTCAGAATGGAGATGTGTGAAGTCACATAATGGAGGTGTGTGTAGTCATAGAATGTTGGTGTGTGAAGTCATAGAATGGAGTTGTATGAAGTCGTAGAATGGAGGTTTGTGAAGTCAGAATGCAGGTGTGGGTAGTCATAGAATGGAGGTGTGTGAAGTCATACATTGGAAGTGTGTTTAGTCATAGAATGGATGTGTGGGAAGTCATAGAATGGAGGTGTGTGAAGTCATAGAATGGAGGTGTGCGAAGTCACAGAAGACAGGTGTGTGAAGTCACAGAATACAGTTGTGTGAAGTCATGGAATGGAGGTGTGTGAAGTCATAGAATGGAGGTGTGTCAAGTCATAGATTGAAGGTGTTTGGAAGTCATAGTTTGGAGGTGTGTGAAGTCACAGAAAGAAGGTGTGTGAAGTCACAGAATGGAGGTGTGTGAAGTCAAAACGGAGGTGTGTGAAGTCAAAGAATGGAGGTGTGTGAAGTCATAGAATGGAGGTGTATGAAGTCATGGAATAGAGGTTTGTGAAGTCAAACAATGGAAGTGTGTGCAGTTACAGAATGGAGGTGTGTGAAGTCATAGAATGTAGATGTGTGAAGTCATTGAATGGAGGAGTGTGAAGTCAGAATGGAGATGTGTGAAGTCACATAATGGAGGTGTGTGTAGTCATAGAATGTTGGTGTGTGAAGTCATAGAATGGAGTTGTATGAAGTCGTAGAATGGAGGTTTGTGAAGTCAGAATGCAGGTGTGGGTAGTCATAGAATGGAGGTGTGTGAAGTCATACATTGGAAGTGTGTTTAGTCATAGAATGGATGTGTGGGAAGTCATAGAATGGAGGTGTGTGAAGTCATAGAATGGAGGTGTGAGAAGTCACAGAAGGGAGGTGTGTGAAGTCACAGAATCGAGTTGTCTGAAGTCACAATGGAGGTGTGTGAAGTCATAGAATGGAGGTGTGTGAAGTCAGAATAGAGGTGGGCGAAGTCATAGAATGGAGGTGTGTGAAGTCAGAATGGAGATGTGTGAAGTCTTAGAATTGAGGTGTGTGCAGTCAGAATGGAGGTGTGTGAACTCATAGAATGGAGGTGTGTGAAGTCACAATGGAGGTGTGGGAAGTCATAGAATGGAGGTGTGGGAAGTAAAAATGGAGTTTGTGAACTCATAGAATGAAGGTGTGTGAACTCATAGAATGGAGGTTGTGAAGTCATGGAATGGAGGTGTGTGAAGTCAAAGAATGCAGGTGTGTGAAGTCATCGAATGGAGGTATGTAAAGTCATGTCATGGAGGTGTGTGAAGTCACAGAATGGAGGTGTGTGAAATCAGAATTGAGGTGTGCTAAGTCATAGAATGGAGGTGTGTGAAGTCAGAATGGAGGTGTGTGAACTCATAGAACGGAGGTGTGTGAAGTCAGAATGGAGGTGTGTGATCTCATAGAATGGAGGTATGTGAAGTCACAATGGAGGTGTGTGAAGTCATAGAATGGTGGTATGTGAAGTTACAGAATGAAGGTGTGGAAGTCATAGAATGGAGGTGTGTGAAGTCAGAAATTGAGGTGTGTGAAGTCACAGAATATAGGTGTGTGAATTCAGAATGGAGGTGGGTGAAGGCATAGAATGGAGGTGTGTGAAGTCATGGAATGGAGGTGTGTGAAATCATAGAATGGAGGTGTGCGAAGTCACAGAATGGAGGTGTGTGAAGTCAGAATGGAGGTGTGTTAAGTGATAGAACTGAGGTGTGTAAAGTCAGAATGGAGGTGTGTGAACACATAGGAGGGAGGTGTGTGAAATCACATTGGAGGTGTCTAAATTCATAGAATAGAGGTGTGTGAAGTCACAGAAGGAGGTGTGTGAAGTCATAGAAAGGAGCTGTGTGAATTCAGAATGGAGGTGTGTGAAGTCACAGAATGGAGGTTTGTGAAGTCACAGAATGCGGGTGTGTGAAGTCATAGAATGGATGTTTGTGAAGTAAGAATGAAGGTGTGTGAAGTGATAGAATGGAGGTGTGAGAAGTCAAAATGGACGTGTGTGAACTCACAGAATAGAGATGTGTGACCTCATAGAATGGAGATGTGTGAAGTCATGGAATGGAGGTGTGTGAAATCCAAGAATAGAGGAGTGCGAAATCAAACAATGGAGGTGTGTGAGTCACAGAATGGAGGTGTGTGAAGTGAAAGAATGGAAGTGTGTGAAGTCAAAATTGAGGTGTGTGAAGTCACAGAATGGAGGTGTGTGAAGTCACAGAATGGAGGTGTGTGAAGTCAAAATGTGATGTGTGAAGTCACAAATGGAGGTGTGTGAAGTCATAGAATTGTGGTGTGTGAAGTGAAAATGGAGGTGTTTGAAATCAAAGAAAGGAGGTGTGTGAAGTCATAGAATGGAGGAGTATGAAGTCATGGAATGGAGGTTTCTGAAGTCATAGAATGGAGATTTGTGAAGTCATAGAATGGATGTGTGTGAAGTCAGAATGAAGATGTGTGAAGTCACAGAATGGAGGTGTGTGAAGTCAAAGAATATTGGTGTGTGAAGTCATAGAATGGAGGTGTGTGAAGTCACAGAAATGAGGTGTGTGAAGTCAAAGAATATTGGTGTGTGAAGTCACAGAATGGAGGTGTGTAAACTCACAGAGTGGAGGTGTGTGAAGGCACAGAATTGAAGGGTGTGAAGTCAAAGAATGGAGGTGTGTGAAGTCACAGAATGGAGGAGTGTGAAGTCAGAATAGAGGTGTGCGAAGTCATAGAATGGAGGTGTGTGAAGTCAGAATGGAGCTGTGTTAACTCATAGAACGGAGGTGTGTGAAGTCACAATGGAGATGTGTGAAGTCATAGAATTGTGGTTTTTGAAGTCACAGAATGGAGTTGTGTGAAGTCATAGAATGGAGGTGTGTGAAGTCAGATTGGAGGTATGTGAAGTCACAGAATGGAGGTGTGTCAACACAGAAAGGAGGTATGTGAAGTCATAGAATGGAGGTGTGTGAATTCAAAGAATGGAGGTGTGGGAAATCATAGAATGGAAGTGTGTGAAGTCACAGAATTGACGTGTGTGAAGTCAGAATGGAGCTGTGTGAAGTCACAATGCAGGTGTTTGAACTGATAGAACGTAGGTGTGTGAAGTCACAATGTAGGTGAGTGAAGTCATAGAATGGAGGTGTGTGAAGTCATAGAATGGAGGTGTGTGAAGTTACAATATGGAGGTGTGAGAAATCATATAATGTAGGTGTGTGAAGTCACAGAATGGAGGTGTGTGAACTCAGAATGGAGGTGTGTGAAGTCACAGAATGGAGGTGTGTGAAGTCATAGAATGGAGATGTGTGAAATCACAGAATGGAGGTGCGTGAAATCGTAGAATGGAGGTGTGTGAAGTCAGAGAATCGAAGATTGTGAAGTCACAGAATGGAGGTGTGTGAAGTCACAGAATTGAGGTGTGTGAACTCACAATGGAGGTGAGTGAAGTCACAGAATGGAGGTGTGTGAAGTAATAGAATGGAAGTGTGTGAAGTCATAGAATGGAGGTGTGTGATGTCAGAATAGAGGTGTGTGAAGTCATAGAATGGAGGTATGTGACGTCATAAATGTTGGTGTGTGAAGTCATAGAATGGAGGTGTGAAGTCGTAGAATGGAGGTGTGTGAAGTCACAGAGGGCAGGTGTGTGAAGTCTAAGAACGGAGGTGTGTGAAGTCATAGAATGGAGGTGTGTGAAATCACAGAATGGAGTTGTGTGTAGTCACAGCGTGGAGGTGTATAAAGTCACAGAGTGGAGATGTGTGAAGTCTCAGAATGGAGGTGTGTGAAGTCATAGAATGGAGGTGTTTGAAGTCATAGAACGTTGGTTTTTGAAGACACAGAATGGAGGTGTGTGAAGTCATAGAATGGAGGTGTGTGAAGTCAGATTGGAGGTGTGTGATGTAACAGAATGGAGGTGTGTCAACTCAGAAAGGAGGTGTGTGATGTCATAGAATGGAGTTGTGTGAAGTCATAGAATGGAGGTGTGTGAAATCATAGAATGAAGGTGTGTGAAGTCACAGAAATGAGGTGTTTGAAGTCAATATGGAAGTGTGTGAAGACAGAATGGAGTTTTGTGAAGTCATAGAATGGAGGTGTGTGAAGTCATAGAATGGAGGTGTGTGAAGTCACAGAATGCAGGTGTGTGAACTCAGAATGGATGTGTGTGAATTCACAGAAGGGAGGTTTGTGAAGTCATAGAATGGATGTTTCTGAAGTAAGAATGAATGTGTGTGAAGTCATAGAATGGAGGTGTGTGAAGTCAAAATGCAGGTGTGTGAAGTCAAACAATGGAGGTGTGTGAAGTCACAGAATGGAGGTGTGTGAAGTCACAGAATGGAAGTGTGTGAAGTCAAAATGGAGGTGTTTGAAGTCAGAGAATGGAGGTGTGTGAAGTCAAAGAATGGACGTGTGTGAAGTCAAAATTGTGGTGTGTGAAGTCACAAATGCAGGTGTATGAAATCACAGAATGGAGGTGTGTGAAGTCAAAATGGAGGTGTGTGAAGTCAAAGAATGGATTTGTTTGAAGTCATAGAATGGAGGTGTATGAAGTCACGAAATGGAGGTTTGTGAAGTCAAACATTTGAAGTGTGTGAAGTTACAGAATGGAGGTGTGTGAAGTCACAGAATGGAGGTGTGTGAAGTAATAGAATGGAAGTGTGTGAAGTCATAGAATGGAGGTGTGTGATGTCAGAATGGAGGTGTGTGAAGTCACAGAATGGTGGTATGTGACGTCATAAATGTTGGTGTGTGAAGTCATAGAATGGAGGTGTGAAGTCATAGAATGGAGGTGTGTGAAGTCATAGAATGGAGGTGTGTGAAGTCACAGAAGGCAGGTGTGTGAAGTCACAGAATAGAGTTGTTTGAAGTCACAATGGAGGTGTGTGAATTCATAGAATGGAGGTGTGTGAAGTCAAAGAACGGAGGTGTGTGAAGTCATAGAATGGAGGTGTGTGAAATCACAGAATGGAGTTGTGTGTAGTCACAGAGTGGAGGTGTGTAAAGTCACAGAGTGGAGATGTGTGAAGTCTCAGAATGGAGGTGTGTGAAGTCATAGAATGGAGGTGTTTGAAGTCATAGAATGTTGGTTTTTGAAGACACAGAATGGAGGTGTGTGAAGTCATAGAATGGAGGTGTGTGAAGTCAGATTGGAGGTGTGTGATGTAACAGAATGGAGGTGTGTCAACTCATAAAGGAGGTGTGTGAAGTCATAGAATGGAGTTGTGTGAAGTCATAGAATGGAGGTGTGTGAAATCATAGAATGGAGGTGTGTGAAGTCACAGAAATGAGGTGTTTGAAGTCAATATGGAAGTGTGTGAAGACAGAATGGAGTTTTGTGAAGTCATAGAATGGAGGTGTGTGAAGTCATAGAATGGAGGTGTGTGAAGTCACAGAATGCAGGTGTGTGAACTCAGAATGGATGTGTGTGAATTCACAGAAGGGAGGTTTGTGAAGTCATAGAATGGATGTTTCTGAAGTAAGAATGAATGTGTGTGAAGTCATAGAATGGAGGTGTGTGAAGTCAAAATGCAGGTGTGTGAAGTCAAACAATGGAGGTGTGTGAAGTCACAGAATGGAGGTGTGTGAAGTCACAGAATGGAAGTGTGTGAAGTCAAAATGGAGGTGTTTGAAGTCAGAGAATGGAGGTGTGTGAAGTCAAAGAATGGACGTGTGTGAAGTCAAAATTGTGGTGTGTGAAGTCACAAATGCAGGTGTGCGAAGTCACAGAATGGAGGTGTTTGAAGTCAAAATGGAGGTGTGTGAAGTCAAAGAATGGATTTGTTTGAAGTCATAGAATGGAGGTGTATGAAGTCATGGAATGGAGGTGTGTGAAGTCATAGAATGGAGGTGTGTGAAGTCATAGAATGGAGGTGTGTGAAGTCATAGATTGGAAGCGTGTGAAGTCATAGAATGGAGGTGTGTGAAGTCATAGATTGAAGGTGTGTGGACGTCACAGTATGGAGGTGTGTGAAGTCACAGAAAGGAGGTGTGTGAAATCACAGAATGGAGTTGTGTGAAGTCAAAATGGAGGTGTGTGAAGTCATAGAATGGAGGTGTGTGAAATCAAAGAATGGAGGTTTGTGAAGTCATAGAATGGATTGTGTGAGAAATCATAGAATGGAGGTGTATGAAGTCACAGAATGGAGGTGTGTAAAGTCAGAGAGTGGAGGTTTGTGAAGTCACAGAATGGAGTTTTGTGTAAAGTCACAGAATGGAGGTGTGTGAAGTCACAGAATGCAGGTGTGTGAAGTCAGAATAGAGGTGTGCGAAGTCATAGAATGGAGGTGTGTGAAGTCAGAATGGAGCTGTGTGAAGTCATAGAATGGAAGTGTGTGAAGTCAGAATGGAGGTGTGTAAACTCATAGAATGCAGGTGTATGAAGTCACAATTGAGGTGTGGGAAGTCACAGAATGGATGTGTAAGAACTTAGAAAGGAGGTGTGTGAAGTCTTAGAATGGAGGTCTGTGAAGTCATAGAATGGAGGTGTGTGAAATCATAGAATGGAGGTGTGTGAATTCACAGAATTGAGGTGTGTGAAGTCAGAAGGGAGGTGTGTGAAGTCAGAATGGAGGTGTGTGAATTCAGAGAATGGAGGTGTGAGAAGTCAAAATGCAGGTGTGTGAACTCATAGAATGGAGGTGTGTGAAGTCACAAAGTAGGTTTCTGAAGTCATAGAATGGAGGTGTGTGAAGTCATAGAAGGGAGGTGTGTGAAGTCACAGAATGGAGGAGTGTGATGTCATAGAATGGAGGTGTGTGAAGTCACAGAATGGAGGTTTGTGAAGGCATAGAATGGAGGTGTTTGAAGTCATAGAATTGAGGTGTGTGTAGTCACAGAATGTAGGTGTGTGAAGTCACAGTATGGAGGTGTGTGAACTCAGATTTGAGGTGTGTGAAGTCACAGAATGGAGGTTTGTGAATTCACAGAATGGAGGTTTGTGAAGGCATAGAATGGAGGAGTGTGAAGTCATAGAATTGAGGTGTGTGAAGTCACAGAATGTAGGTGTGTGAAGTCACAGTATGGAGGTGTGTGAACTCAGATTTGAGGTGTGTGAAGTCACGGAATGGAGGTGTGTGAAGTCAAAGAAAGAGGTGTCTGAAGTCACAGAATGGAGTTGTGTGAAGACACAGAATGGAGGTGTGTGAACTCAGCGAGGAGGTGTGTGAAGTCACAGAATGGAAGTGTGTGAAGTCATAGAATGGATGTGTGTGAAGTCATAGAATGGAGGTGTGTGAAATCAAAGAATGGATGTTTGTGAAGTCATAAAATGGATTGTGTGAGAAATCATAGAATGGAGGTGTGTGAAGTCACAGAATGGAGGTGTGTAAAGTCACAGAGTGGAGGTGTGTGAAGTCACAGAATGGAGTTTTGTGTGAAGTCACAGAATGGAGGTGTGTGAAGTCACAGAATGCAGGTGTGTGAAGTCAGAATAGAGGTGTGCGAAGTCATAGAATGGAGGTGTGTGAAGTCAGAATGGGGCTATGTGAAGTCATAGAATTGAAGTGTGTGAAGTCAGAATGGAAGTGTGTAAACTCATAGAATGGAGGTGTATGAAGTCACAATGGAGGTGTGGGAAGTCACAGAATGGATGTGTAAGAACTCAGAAAGGAGGTGTGTGAAGTCTTAGAATGGAGGTATGTGAAGTCATAGAATGGATGTGTGTGAAATCATAGAATGGAGGTGTGTGAATTCACAGAATTGAGGTGTGTGAAGTCAGAATGGAGGTGTGTGAAGTCAGAATGGAGGTGTGTGAACTCACAGAATGGAGGTCTGTGAAGTCACAATGTAGGTTTCTGAAGTCATAGAATGGAGGTGTGTGAAGTCATAGAATGGAGGTGTGTGAAGTCACAGAATGGAGGTGTGTGATGTCATAGAATGGAGGTGTGTGAAGTCACAGAATGGAGGTTTGTGAAGGCATAGAATGGAGGTGTGTGAAGTCACAGAATGGAGGTGTGTAAAGTCACAGAGTGGAGGTGTGTGAAGTCACAGAATGGAGTTTTGTGTGAAGTCACAGAATGGAGGTGTGTGAAGTCACAGAATGCAGGTGTGTGAAGTCAGAATAGTGGTGTGCGAAGTCATAGAATGGAGGTGTGTGAAGTCATAATGGAGCTGTGTGAAGTCATTGAATTGAAGTGTGTGAAGTCAGAATGGAGGTGTGTAAACTCATAGAATGGAGGTGTATGAAGTCACAATGGAGGTGTGGGAAGTCACAGAATGGATGTTTAAGAACTCAGAAAGGAGGTGTGTGAAGTCTTAGAATGGAAGTCTGTGAAGTCATAGAATGGATGTGTGTGAAATCATAGAATGGAGGTGTGTGAATTCAGAGAATGGAGGTGTGGGAAGTCAAAATGCAGGTGTGTGAACTCATAGAATGGAGGTGTGTGAAGTCACAAAGTAGGTTTCTGAAGTCATAGAATGGTGGTGTGTGAAGTCGTAGAATGGAGGTGTGTGAAGTCACAGAATGGAGGTGTGTGATGTCATAGAATGGAGGTGTGTGAAGACACAGAATGGAGGTTTGTGAAGGCATAGAATGGAGGTGTGTGAAGTCACAGAATGGAGGTGTGTGAAGTCACAGAATGGAGGTGTGTGAAGTCACAGTATTGAGGTGTGTGAACTCAGATTTGAGGTGTGTGAAGTCACAGAATGGAGGTGTGTGAAGTCAAAGAGGGAGGTGTCAGAAGTCACAGAATGGAGGTGTGTGAAGACACAAAATGGAGGTGTGTGAACTCAGAGAGGAGGTGTGTGAAGTCACAGAATGGAGGTGTGTGAAGTCATAGAATGGAAGTGTGTGAAGTCATAGAATGGAGGTGTGTGAAGTCAGAATGGAGGTGTGTGAAATCACAGAATGGAGGTGTGTGCAGAATGGAGGTGTGTGAAGTCACAGAATGGAGGTTTGTGAAGTCATAGAATGGAGGTGTGTGAAGTCATAGAATGGATGTTGCTGAAGTAAGAATGAAGGTGTGTGAAGTCACAGAATGGAGGGGTCTGAAGTCATAGAATGGATGTTGCTGAAGTAAGAATGAAGGTGTGTGAACTCATAGAATGGAGGTGTGTGAACTCATGGAATGGAGGTGTGTGAATTCATGGAACGGAGGTGTGTGAAGTCAAAGAATGGAGGTTTATGATATCAAACAATGGAAGTGTGTGAAGTCATAGAATGGAGGTGTGTGAAGTCAGAATAGAGGTGTGTGAAGTCATAGAATGGAGGTGTGTGAAGTCAGAATGGAGCTGTGTGAACTCATAGAAAGGAGGTGGGTGAAGTCACAATGGAGATGTGTGAAGTCATAGAATGGTGGTTTTTGAAGTCACAGAATGGAGGTGTGTGAATTCAGATTGGAGGTATGTGAAGTCACAGAATGGAGGTGGGTCAACTCAGAAAGGAGGTATGTGAAGTCATAGAATGGAGGTGTGTGAAGTCAAAGAATGGAGGTGTGGGAAATCATAGAATGGAAGTGTGTGAAGTCACAGAATTGAGGTGTGTGAAGTCAGCATGGAGGTGTGTGTATTCAGAATGGAGGTGTGTGAAGTCAGAGACTGGAGTTGTGTGAAGTCACAATGCAGGTGTGTGAACTGATAGAACATAGGTGTGTGAAGTCACAATGTAGGTGTGTGAAGTCAGAATGGAGGTGTGTGAAGTCATAGAATGGAGGTGTGTGAAGTCACAATATGGAGGTGTGTGAAGTCATAGAATGGAGGTGTGTGAAATCGTGGAATGGAGGTGTGTGAAGTCAGAGAATCGAGGTGTGTGAAGTCACAGAATGGAGGTGTGTGAAGTCACAGAATGGAGGTGTGTGAACTCACAATGGAGGTGAGTGAAGTCACAGAATGGAGGTGTGTGAAGTAATAGAATGGAAGTGTGTGAAGTCATAGAATGTAGGTGTGTGATGTCAGAATGGAGGGGTGTGAAGTCACAGAATGGAGGTATGTGACGTCATAAATGTTGGTGCGTGAAGTCATAGACTGGAGGTGTGTGAAGTCATAGAATGGAGTTGTGTGAAGTCTTAGAATGGAGGTGTGTGAAGTCACAGAAGGCAGGTGTGTGAAGTCACAGAATGGAGTTGTGTGAAGTCAAAATGGAGGTGTGTGAAGTCATAGAATGGAGGTGAGTGAAATCAAAGAATGGAAGTTTGTTAAGTCATAGAATGGAAAGTGTGTGAAATCATAGAATGGAGGTGTGTGAAGTCACAGATTTGAGGTGTGTAAAGTCACAAAGTGGAGGTGTGTGAAGTCACAGGATGGAGTTGTGTGTGAAGTCATAGAATGGAGGTGTGTGAAGTCACAGAATGCAGGTGTGTGATGTCAGAATGGAGGTGTGTGAAGTCACAGAATGGAGGTATGTGACGTCATAAATGTTGGTGTGTGAAGTCATAGAATGGAGGTGTAAAGTCATAGAATGGAGGTTTGTGAAGTCATAGAATGGAGGTGTGTGAAGTCACAGAAGTCAGGTGTGTGAAGTCACAGAATACAGTTGTGTGAAGTCATGGAATGGAGGTGTGTGAAGTCAGAATGCAGGTGTGTGAAGTCAAAGAATGGAGGTTTATGATATCAAACAATGGAAGTGTGTGAAGTCATAGAATGGAGGTGTGTGAAGTCAGAATAGAGGTGTGTGAAGTCATAGAATGGAGGTGTGTGAAGTCAGAATGGAGCTGTGTGAACTCATAGAAAGGAGGTGGGTGAAGTCACAATGGAGATGTGTGAAGTCATAGAATGGTGGTTTTTGAAGTCACAGAATGGAGGTGTGTGAATTCAGATTGGAGGTATGTGAAGTCACAGAATGGAGGTGGGTCAACTCAGAAAGGAGGTATGTGAAGTCATAGAATGGAGGTGTGTGAAGTCAAAGAATGGAGGTGTGGGAAATCATAGAATGGAAGTGTGTGAAGTCACAGAATTGAGGTGTGTGAAGTCAGCATGGAGGTGTGTGTATTCAGAATGGAGGTGTGTGAAGTCAGAGACTGGAGTTGTGTGAAGTCACAATGCAGGTGTGTGAACTGATAGAACATAGGTGTGTGAAGTCACAATGTAGGTGTGTGAAGTCAGAATGGAGGTGTGTGAAGTCATAGAATGGAGGTGTGTGAAGTCACAATATGGAGGTGTGTGAAGTCATATAATGGAGGTGTGTGAAATCGTGGAATGGAGGTGTGTGAAGTCAGAGAATCGAGGTGTGTGAAGTCACAGAATGGAGGTGTGTGAAGTCACAGAATGGAGGTGTGTGAACTCACAATGGAGGTGAGTGAAGTCACAGAATGGAGGTGTGTGAAGTAATAGAATGGAAGTGTGTGAAGTCATAGAATGTAGGTGTGTGATGTCAGAATGGAGGGGTGTGAAGTCACAGAATGGAGGTATGTGACGTCATAAATTTTGGTGCGTGAAGTCATAGACTGGAGGTGTGTGAAGTCATAGAATGGAGTTGTGTGAAGTCTTAGAATGGAGGTGTGTGAAGTCACAGAAGGCAGGTGTGTGAAGTCACAGAATGGAGTTGTGTGAAGTCAAAATGGAAGTGTGTGAAGTCATAGAATGGAGGTGAGTGAAATCAAAGAATGGAAGTTTGTTAAGTCATAGAATGGAAAGTGTGTGAAATCATAGAATGGAGGTGTGTGAAGTCACAGATTTGAGGTGTGTAAAGTCACAAAGTGGAGGTGTGTGAAGTCACAGGATGGAGTTGTGTGTGAAGTCATAGAATGGAGGTGTGTGAAGTCACAGAATGCAGGTGTGTGATGTCAGAATGGAGGTGTGTGAAGTCACAGAATGGAGGTATGTGACGTCATAAATGTTGGTGTGTGAAGTCATAGAATGGAGGTGTAAAGTCATAGAATGGAGGTTTGTGAAGTCATAGAATGGAGGTGTGTGAAGTCACAGAAGTCAGGTGTGTGAAGTCACAGAATACAGTTGTGTGAAGTCATGGAATGGAGGTGTGTGAAGTCAGAATGCAGGTGTGTGAAGTCATAGAATGGAGGTGTGTGAAGTCATAGAATGGAGGTGTGTGAAGTCATAGATTGGAAGTGTGTGAAGTCATAGAATGGAGGTGCGTGAAGTCATAGATTGAAGGTGTGTGGAAGTCATAGTATGGAGGTGTGTGAAGTCACAGAAAGGAGGTGTGTGAATTCACAGAATGGAGGTGTGTGAAGTCAAAATGGAGGTGTGTGAAGTCAAAGAATGGAGGTGTGCGTAGTCACAGAATGGAGGTGTATGAAGTCATGGAATGGAGGTTTGTGAAGTCAAACATTGGAAGTGTGTGAAGTTACAGAATGGAGGTGTCTGAAGTCACATTATTGAGGTGGGTGAAGTCATAGAATGGAGGAGTGTGAAGTCAGAATGGAGATGTGTGAAGTCACATAATGGAGGTGTGTGAAGTCATAGTATGTTGGTGTGTGAAGTCATAGAATGGAGGTGTATGAAGTCATAGAATGGAGGTGAGTGAAGTCAGAATGCAGGTGTGTGAAGTCATAGAATGGAGGTGTGTGAAGTCATAGAATGGAGGTGTGTGAAGTCACAGAAGGGAGGTGTGTGAAGTCACAGAATGGAGTTGTCTGAAGTCACATTGGAGGTGTGTGAAGTCATAGAATGGAGTTGTGTGAAGTCAGAATAGAGGTGTGCGAAGTCATAGAATGGAGATGTGTGAAGTCAGAATGGAGCTGTGTGAAGTCTTAGAATGGAGGTGTGTGAAGTCAGAATGGAGGTGTGTGAACTCATAAAATGGAGGTGTATGAAGTCACAATGGAGGTGTGTGATGTCATAGAATGGGGGTTTTTGCAGTCACAGAATGGAGGTGTGTGAAGTCATAGAATGGAGGTGTGGGAAGTAAAAACGAGTTTGTGAACTCATAGAATGAAGGTGCGTGAACTCATAGAATGGGGGTTGTGAAGTCATGGAATGGAGGTGTGTGAAGTCAAAGAATGGAGGTGTGTGAAGTCACACAATAGAGGTGTGTGAAGTCAAACAATGGAGGTGTGTGAAGTCACAAAATGGAGGTGTGTGAAGTCACAGAATGAAGGTGTGTGAAGTCAAAAAGATGGTGTGTGAAGTCACAAATGGTCGTGTGTAAAGTCACAGAATGGAGGTGTGTGAAGTCATCGAATGGAGGTATGTAAACTCATGTCATGGAGGTGCGTGAAGTCACAGAATGGAGGTGTGTGAAATCAGAATTGAGGTGTGCTAAGTCATAGAATAGAGGTGTGTGAAGACAGAATGGAGGTGTGTGAACTCATAGAATGGAGGTATGTGAAGTCACAATGGAGGTGTGAAGTCATAGAATGGTGGTATGTGAAGTTACAGAATGGAGGTGTGGAAGTCATAGAATGGAAGTGTGTGAAGTCAGAAATTGAGGTGTGTGAAATCACAGAATATAGGTGTATGAATTCAGAATGGAGGTGTGTAGTCATAGAATGGAGGTGTGTGAAGTCATGGAATGGAGGTGTGTGAAATCATAGAATGGAGGTGTGTGAAGTCACAGAATGCAGGTGTGTGAAGTCAGAATGGAGGTGTGTGAACACATAGAAAGGAGGTGTGTGAAATCACAATGGAGGTGTGTGAAGTCATAGAATAGAGGTGTGTGAAGTCACAGAAGGAGGTGTGTGAAGTCATAGAAAGGAGCTGTGTGAATTCAGAATGGAGGTGTGTGAAGTCACAGAATGGAGGTGTCTGAAGTCATAGAATGGAGATCTGTGAAGTCACAGAATGGAGGTGTGTAAAATCGTAGAATGGAGGTATGTGATTCAGAGAATCAAGGTGTGTGAAGTAAGTGAATGGAGGTGTGTGAAGTCACAGAATGGATGTGTGTGAACTCACAATGGAGGTGAGTGAAGTCACAGAATGCAGGTGTGTGAAGTCATAGAATGGAAGTGTGTGAAGTCATAGAATGTAGGTGTGTGATGTCAGAATGGAGGTGTGTGAAGTCACAGAATGGAGGAGGGTGAGGTCGTAAATGTTGGTGTGTGAAGTCATAGAATGGAGGTGTGAAGCCATAGAATGGAGGTGTGAAGACATAGAATGGAGGTGTGTGAAGTCATAGAATGGAGGTGTGTGAAGTCACAGAAGGGAGGTGTGGAAATTCACAGAATGGATGTTGCTGAAGTAAGAATGAAGGTGTGTGAAGTCATAGAATGGAGGTGTCTGAAGTCATAGAATGGATGTTGCTGAAGTAAGAATGGAGGTGTGTGAACTCATAGAATGGACGTGTGTGAACTCATAGAATGGAGGTGTGTGAATTCATGGAACGGAGGTGTGTGAAGTCAAAAAATGGAGGTGTATGATGTCAAACAATGGAAGTGTGTGAAGTGATAGAATGGAGGTGTGTGAAGTCTTAGACTGAAGGTGTGTGAAGTCATAGATTGGAGGTGTGTGAAGTCACAGAAGGGAGGTGTGTGAAGTTACAGAATGGAGGTGTGTAAAGTCACAGAGTGGAGGTGTGTGAAGGCACAGAATTGAGGGGAGTGAAGTCAAAGAATGGAGGTATGTGAAGTCACAGAATGGAGGGGTGTGAAGTCAGAATTGAGGTGTGCGAAGTCATAGAATGGATGTGTGTGAAGTCAGAAAGGAGCTGTGTGAACTCATAGAATGGAGGTGTGTGAAGTCACAATGGAGATGTGTGAAGTCATAGAATGGTGGTTTTTGAAGTCACAGAATGGAGGTGTGTGAAGTCATAGAATGGAGGTGTGGGAAGTCAGATTGGAGGTATGTGAAGTCAAAGAATGGAGGTGTGGGAAATCATAGAATGGAGGTGTGTGAAGTCACAGAATTGAGGTGTATGAAGTCAGAATGGAAGTGTGTGAATTCAGAATGGAGGTGTGTGAAGTCATAGAATGGAGGTGTGTGAAGTCATGGAATGGAGGTGTGTGAAATCCAAGAATGGAGGTGTGTGAAATCAAACATTGGAGGTGTATGAAGTCACAGATTGGAGATGTGTGAAGTCACAGAATGGAAGTGTGTGAAGTCAAAATTGAGGTGTGTGAAGTCACAGAATGGAGGTGTGTGAAGTCACAGAAAATAGGTGTGTGAAGTCAAAATGGAGGTGGGTGAACTCATAGAATAGAGGTGTGTGACCTCATAGAATGGAGGTGTGTGAAGTCATGGAATGGAGGTGTGTGAAATCAAAGAATGGAGGTGTGTGAAATCAAACAATGGAGGTGTATGAAGTCACAGAATGGAGATGTGTGAAGTCACAGAATGGAAGTGTGTGAAGTCAAAATTGAGGTGTGTGAAGTCACAGAATGGAGGTGTGTGAAGTCAAAATTTTGATGTGTGAAGTCACAAACGGAGATGTCTGAAGTCACAGAATTGTGGTGTGTGAAGTCAAAATGGAGGTGTGTGAAGTCAAAGAAAGGAGGTGTGTGAAGTCATAGAATGGAGGTGTATGAAGTCATGGAATTGAGGTTTCTGAAGTCATAGAATGGAGATTTGTGAAGTCATAGAATGGATGTGTGTGAAGTGAGAATGGAGATATGTGAAGTCACAGAATGGAGGTGTGTGAAGTCAAAGAATGTTGGTGTGTGAAGTCATAGAATGGAGGTGTATGAGGTCATGGAATGGAGGTGTGTGAAGTCAGAATGCACGTGTGTGAAGTCATAGAATGGAGTTGTGGGATGTCATAGAATGAAGGTGTGTGAAGTCACAAAATGGAGGTGTGTGAAGTCATAGAATGGAAGTGTGTGAAGTCACAGAATGAAGGTGTGTGAAGTCATAGAATGGAGGTGTCTGAAGTCATAGAATGGATGTTGCTGAAGTAAGAATGGAGGTGTGTGAACTCATAGAATGGAGGTGTGTGAATTCATGGAACGGAGGTGTGTGAAGTCAAAGAATGGAGGTGTGTGAAGTCACAGAAGAGAGGTGTGTGAATTCAGAGCATCGAGGTGTGTGAATTCACAGAATGGAGGTGTGTGAAGTCACAGAATGGAGGTGGGTGAACTCACAATGGAGGTGAGTGAAGTCACAGAATGGAGGTGTGTGAAGTCATAGAATGGAAGTGTGTGAAGTCATAGAATGGAGGTGTGTGATATCAGAATGGAGGTGTGTTAAGTCACAGAATGGAGGTGTGTGACGTCATAAATTTTGGTGTGTGAAGTCATAGTATGTTGGTGTGAAGTCATAGAATGGAGGTGTGTGAAGTCATAGAATGGAGGTGTGTGACGTCACAGAATTCAGGTGTGTGAAGTCACAGAATAGAGTTGTGTGAGGTCACAATGGAGGTGTGTGAATTCATAGAATGGAGGTGTGTGAAGTCAAAGAATGGATGTGTGTGAAGTCATAGAATGGAGGTGTGTGAAATCACAGAATGGAGGTGTGTATAGTCACAGAGTGGAGGTGTGTAAAGTCACAGAGTGGAGGTTTGTGAAGTCTCAGAATGGAGGTGTGTGAAGTCATAGAATGGAGGTGTTTGAAGTCATAGAATGTTGCTTTTTGAAGTCACAGAATGCAGGTGTGTGAAGTCAGATTGGAGGGGTGTGAAGTAACAGAATGGAGGTGTGTCAACTCAGAAAGGAGGTGTGTGAACTCATAGAATGGAGGTGTTTGAAGTCATAGAATGGAGGTGTGTGAAATCATAGAATGGAGGTGTGTGAAGTCACAGAAATGAGGTGTTTGAAGTCAAATGGAAGTCTGTGAAGGCAGAATTGAGGTGTGTGAAGTCATAGAATGGAGGTGTGTGAAGTCATAGAATGAAGGTGTGTGAAGTAAAAGAATGGAGGTGTGTGAAGTCACAGAATGGAGGTGTGTGAACTCAGAATGGAGGTGTGTGAATTCACAGAAGGGAGGTTTGTGAATTCATAGAATGGAGATTTCTGCAGTAAGAATGAAGCTGTGTGAAGACATAGAATGGAGGTGTGTGTAGTCAAAATGGAGGTGTGTGAAGGCAAACAATGGAGGTGTGTGAAGTCACAGAATGGAGGTGTGTGAAGTAACAATGTAGGTTTCTGAAGTCATAGAATGGAGCTGTGTGAAGTCATAGAATTTAGGTGTGTGAAGTCACAGAATGGAGGCGTGTGATGTCATAGAATGGAGGTGTGTGAAGTCACAGAATGGAGGTGTGTGAAGGCATAAATTGGAGGTGTGTGAAGTCATAGAATGGAGGTGTGTGAAGTCATAGAATGGAGGTGTGTGAAGTCACAGAATGGAGATGTGTGAAGTCACAGTATGGAGGTGTATGAACTCAGATTTAAGGTGTGTGAAGGCACAGAGTGCAGGGGTGTGAAATCAAATAACAGAGGTATGTGAAGTCACAGAATGTAGGGGTGTGAAGTCAGAATAGAGGTTTGCGAAGTCATAGAATGGAGGTGTGTAAAGACAGAATGGAGCTGTGTGAACTCATAGAATGGAGGTGTGTGAAGTCACAATGGAGATGTGCGAAGTCATAGAATGGTGATTTTTGAAGTCACAGAATGGAGGTGTGTGAGGTCATAGAAAGGAGGTGTGTGAAGTCAGATTGGAGGTATGTGAAGTCACAGAATGGAGGTGTGTCAACTCAGAAATGAGGTATGTGAAGTCATAGAATGGAGGTGTGTGAAGTCACAGAACTGAGGTGTGTGAAGTCAGAAGGGAGGTGTGTGAATTCAGAATGGAGGTGTTTGAAGTCAGAAAATGGAGGTTTGTGAAGTCACAATGCATGTGTGTGAACTGATAGAACGTAGGTGTGTGAAGTCAAAATGGAGTTGTGTGAAGTCAAAGAAAGGAGGTGTGTGAAGTCATAGAATGGAGGTGTATGAAGTCATGGAATTGAGTTTTCTGAAGTCATAGAATGGAGATTTGTGAAGTCATAGAATGGATGTGTGTGAAGTCAGAATGGAGATATGTGAAGTCACAGAATGGAGGTGTGTGAAGTCAAAGAATGTTGGTGTGTGGAGTCATAGAATGGAGGTGTATGAAGTCTTAGAATGGAGGTGTGTGAAGTCAGAATGCACGTGTGTGAAGTCATAGAATGGAGTTGTGGGAAGTCATAGAATGGAGGTGTGTGAAGTCATAGAATGGAGGTGTGTGAAGTCACAGAATGGAGATGTGTGAAGTCACAGTATGGAGGTGTATGAACTCAGATTTAAGGTGTGTGAAGGCACAGAGGGCAGGGGTGTGAAATCAAAGAACAGAGGTATGTGAAGTCACAGAATGGAGGGGTGTGAAGTCAGAATAGAGGTTTGCGAAGTCATAGAATGGAGGTGTGTAAAGTCAGAATGGAGCTGTGTGAACTCATAGAATGGAGGTGTGTGAAGTCACAGTGGAGATGTGCGAAGTCATAGAATGGTGATTTTTGAAGTCACAGAATGGAGGTGTGTGAGGTCATAGAAATGTGGTGTGTGAAGTCAGATTGGAGGTATGTGAAGTCACAGAATGGAGGTGTGTGAAGTCAAAGAATCTTGGTATGTGGAGTCATAGAATGTAGGTGTATGAAGTCATGGAATGGAGATGTGTGAAGTCAGAATGCACGTGTGTGAAGTCATAGAATGGAGTTGTGGGAAGTCATAGAATGGAGGTGTGTGAAGTCACAAAATGGAGGTGTGTGAAGTCATAGAATGGAAGTGTGTGAAGTCATAGAATGGAGGTGTGTGAAGTCTTAGAATGGAGGTGTGTGAAGTCATAGAATGGAGGTGTGTGAAGTCAGAGAAGGGAGGTGTGTGAAGTCACAGAATGGATGTGGCTGAAGTAATAATGAAGGTGTGTGAAGTCACAGAATGGAGGTGTCTGAAGTCATAGAATGGATGTTGCTGAAGTAAGAATGGAGGTGTGTGAACTCATAGAATGGAGGTGTGTGAATTCATGGAACGGAGGTGTGTGAAGTCAAAGAATGGACGTGTGTCAACTCAGAAATGAGGTATGTGAAGTCATAGAATGGAGGTGTGTGAAGTCACAGAATTGAGGTGTGTGAAGTTAGAATGGAGGTGTGTGAATTCAGAATGGAGGTGTGTGAAGTCAGAGAATGGAGGTTTGTGAAGTCACAATGCAGGTGTGTGAACTGATAGAACGTAGGTGTGTGAAGTCACAATGAAGGTGTGTGAAGTGATAGAATGGAGGTGTGTGAAGTCATAGAATGGAGGTGTGTGAAGTCATAGAATGGAGGTGTTTGATGTCATAGAATGTTGGTTTTTGAAGTCACAGAATGCAGGTGTGTGAAGTCATAGAATGGAGGTGTGTGAAGTCAGATTGGAGGGGTGTGAAGTAACAGAATGGAGGTGTGTCAACTCAGAAAGGAGGTGTGTGAAGTCATAGAATGGAGGTATTTGAAGTCATAGAATGGAGGTGTGTGAAATCATAGAATGTAGGTGTGTGAAGTCACAGAAATTAGGTGTTTGAAGTCAAATGGAAGTCTGTGAAGGCAGAATGCAGGTGTGTGAAGTCATAGAATGGAGGTGTGTGAAGTCATAGAATGGAGGTGTGTGAAGTCATAGAATGGAGGTGTGTGAAGTCATAGAATGGAGGTGTGTGAAGTAACAGAATGGAGGTGTGTGAAGTCACAGAATGGAGGTGTGTGAACTCAGAATGGAGGTGTGTGAATTCACAGAAGGGAGGTTTGTGAAGTCATAGAATGGAGATTTCTGCAGTAAGAATGAAGGTATGTGAAGACATAGAATGGAGGTGTGTGTAGTCAAAATGGAGGTGTGTGAAGGCAAACAATGGAGGTGTGTGAAGTCACAGAATGGAGGAGTATGAAGTAACAATATAGGTTTCTGAAGTCATAGAATGGAGGTGTGTGAAGTCATAGAATGGAGGTGTGTGAAGTCACAGAATGGAGGCATGTGATGTCATAGAATGGAGGTGTGTGAAGTCACAGAATGGAAGTGTGTGAAGGCATAAAATGGAGGTGTGTGAAGTCATAGAATGGAGGTGTTTGAAGTCATATAATGGAGGTGTGTATAGTCACAGAATGGAGGTGTGTGAAGTCACAGTATGGAGGTGTGTGAACTCAGATTTATGGTGTGTGAAGGCACAGAATGGAGGGGTGTGAAGTCAAAGAATGGAGGTATGTGAAGTCAAAGAATGGAGGGGTGTGAAGTCAGAATAGAGGTTTGCGAAGTCATAGAATGGAGGTGTGTGAAGTCAGAATGGAGCTGTGTGAACTCATAGAATGGAGGTGTGTGAAGTCACAATGGAGATGTGCGAAGTCATAGAATGGTGGTTTTTGAAGTCACAGAATGGAGGTGTGTGAAGTCATAAAATGGAGGTGTGTGAAGTCTGATTGGAGGTATGTGAAGTCACAGAATGGAGGTGTGTCAACTCAGAAATGAGGTATGTGAATTCATAGAATGGAGGTGTGTGAAGTCACAGAACTGAGGTGTGTGAAGTCAGAATGGAGGTGTGTGAATTCAGAATGGAGGTGTGTGAAGTCAGAGAATGGAGGTTTGTGAAGTCACAATGCAGGTGTGTGAACTGATAGAACGTAGGTGTGTGAAGTCACAATGAAGGTGTGTGAAGTCAAAGAAAGGAGGTGTGTGATGTCTTAGAATGGAGGTGTATGAAGTCATGGAATTGAGGTTTCTGAAGTCATAGAATGGAGATTTGTGAAGTCATAGAATGGATGTGTGTGAAGTCAGAATGGAGATATGTGAAGTCACAGAATGGAGGTGTGTGAAGTCAAAGAATGGTGGTGTGTGAAGTCATAGAATGGAGGTGTATGAAGTCATGGAATGGAGGTGTGTGAAGTCAGAATGCACGTGTGTGAAGTCATAGAATGGAGTTGTGGGAAGTCATAGAATGGAGGTGTGTGAAGTCACAAAATGGAGGTGTGTGAAGTCATAGAATGGAAGTGTGTGAAGTCATAGAATGGAGGTGTGTGAAGTCTTAGAATGGAGGTGTGTGAAGTCATAGAATGGAGGTGTGTGAAGTCACAGAAGGGAGGTGTGTGAAGTCACAGAATGGATGTGGCTGAAGTAATAATGAAGGTGTGTGAAGTCATAGAATGGAGGTGTCTGAAGTCATAGAATGGATGTTGCTGAAGTAAGAATGGAGGTGTGTGAACTCATAGAATGGAGGTGTGTGAACTCATAGAATGGAGGTGTGTGAATTCATGGAATGGAGGTGTGTGAAGTCAAAGAATGGAGGTGTGTGAATTCACAGAAGAGAGGTGTGTGAAGTCAGAGCATCGAAGTGTGCGAATTCACAGAATATACGTGTGTGAAGTCACAGAATGTAGGTGGGTGAACTCACAATGGAGGTGAGTGAAGTCACAGAATGGAGGTGTGTGAAGTCATAGAATGGAAGTGTGTGAAGTCATAGAATGGAGGTGTGTGGTGTCAGAATGGAGGTGTGTTACGTCACAGAATGGAGGTGTGTGACGTCATAAATTTTGGTGTGTGAAGTCATAGTATGTTGGTGTGAAGTCATAGAATGGAGGTGTGTGAAGTCATAGAATGGAGGTGTGTGAAGTCACCGAAGTCAGGTGTGTGAAGTCACAGAATAGAGTTGTGTGAGGTCCCAATGGAGGTGTGTGAATTCATAGAATGGAGGTGTGTGAAGTCAAAGAATGGATGTGTGTGAAGTCATAGAATGGAGGTGTGTGAAATCACAGAATGGAGGAATGTATAGTCACAGAGTGGAGGTGTGTAAAGTCACAGAGTGGAGGTTTGTGAAGTCTCAGAATGGAGGTGTGTGAAGTCATAGAATGGAGGTGTTTGAAGTCATAGAATGTTGGTTTTTGAAGTCACAGAATGCAGGTGTGTGAAGTCATAGAATGGAGGTGTATGAAGTGAGATTGGAGGGGTGTGAAGTAACAGAATAGAGGTGTGTCAACTCAGAAAGGAGGTGTGTGAACTCATAGAATGGAGGTGTTTGAAGTCATAGAATGGAGGTGTGTGAAATCATAGAATGGAGGTGTGTGAAGTCACAGAAATGAGGTGTTTGAAGTCAAATGGAAGTCTGTGAAGGCAGAATGGAGGTGTGTGAAGTCATAGAATGGAGGTGTGTGAAGTCAGAATGGAGCTGTGTGAACTCATAGAAAGGAGGTGGGTGAAGTCACAATGGAGATGTGTGAAGTCATAGAATGGTGGTTTTTGAAGTCACAGAATGGAGGTGTGTGAATTCAGATTGGAGGTATGTGAAGTCACAGAATGGAGGTGGGTCAACTCAGAAAGGAGGTATGTGAAGTCATAGAATGGAGGTGTGTGAAGTCAAAGAATGGAGGTGTGGGAAATCATAGAATGGAAGTGTGTGAAGTCACAGAATTGAGGTGTGTGAAGTCAGCATGGAGGTGTGTGTATTCAGAATGTAGGTGTGTGAAGTCAGAGACTGGAGTTGTGTGAAGTCACAATGCAGGTGTGTGAACTGATAGAACATAGGTGTGTGAAGTCACAATGTAGGTGTGTGAAGTCAGAATGGAGGTGTGTGAAGTCATAGAATGGAGGTGTGTGAAATCGTGGAATGGAGGTGTGTGAAGTCAGAGAATCGAGGTGTGTGAAGTCACAGAATGGAGGTGTGTGAAGTCACAGAATGGAGGTGTGTGAACTCACAATGGAGGTGAGTGAAGTCACAGAATGGAGGTGTGTGAAGTAATAGAATGGAAGTGTGTGAAGTCATAGAATGTAGGTGTGTGATGTCAGAATGGAGGGGTGTGAAGTCACAGAATGGAGGTATGTGACGTCATAAATGTTGGTGTGTGAAGTCATAGAATGGAGTTGTGTGAAGTCTTAGAATGGAGGTGTGTTAAGTCACAGAATGCAGGTGTGTGAAGTCACAGAATGGAGTTGTGTGAAGTCAAAATGGAGGTGTGTGAAGTCATAGAAGGGAGGTGAGTGAAATCAAAGAATGGAAGTTTGTTAAGTCATAGAATGGAAAGTGTGTGAAATCATAGAATGGAGGTGTGTGAAGTCACAGATTTGAGGTGTGTAAAGTCACAGAGTGGAGGTGTGTGAAGTCACAGGATGGAGTTGTGTGTGAAGTCATAGAATGGAGGTGTGTGTTAAGTCACAGAATGCAGGTGTGTGATGTCAGAATGCAGGTGTGTGAAGTCACAGAATGGAGGTATGTGACGTCATAAATGTTGGTGTGTGAAGTCATAGAATGGAGGTGTAAAGTCATAGAATGGAGGTTTGTGAAGTCATAGAATGGAGGTGTGTGAAGTCACAGAAGTCAGGTGTGTGAAGTCACAGAATACAGTTGTGTGAAGTCATGGAATGGAGGTGTGTGAAGTCAGAATGCAGGTGTGTGAAGTCATAGAATGGAGGTGTGTGAAGTCATAGATTGGAAGTGTGTGAAGTCATAGAATGGAGGTGCGTGAAGTCATAGATTGAAGGTGTGTGGAAGTCATAGTATGGAGGTGTGTGAAGTCACAGAAAGGAGGTGTGTGAATTCACAGAATGGAGGTGTGTGAAGTCAAAATGGAGGTGTGTGAAGTCAAAGAATGGAGGTGTGCGAAGTCACAGAATGGAGGTGTATGAAGTCATGGAATGGAGGTTTGTGAAGTCAAACATTGGAAGTGTGTGAAGTTACAGAATGGAGGTGTGTGAAGTCACAGAATTGAGGTGGGTGAAGTCATAGAATGGAGGAGTGTGAAGTCAGAATGGAGATGTGTGAAGTCACATAATGGAGGTGTGTGAAGTCATAGTATGTTGGTGTGTGAAGTCATAGAATGGAGGTGTATGAAGTCATAGAATGGAGCTGTGTGAAGTCAGAATGCAGGTGTGTGAAGTCATAGAATGGAGTGTGTGAAGTCATAGAATGGAGGTGTGTGAAGTCACAGAAGGGAGGTGTGTGAAGTCACAGAATGGAGTTGTCTGAAGTCACATTGGAGGTGTGTGAAGTCATAGAATGGAGTTGTGTGAAGTCAGAATAGAGGTGTGCGAAGTCATAGAATGGAGATGTGTGAAGTCAGAATGGAGCTGTGTGAAGTCTTAGAATGGAGGTGTGTGAAGTCAGAATGGAGGTGTGTGAACTCATAAAATGGAGGTGTATGAAGTCACAATGGAGGTGTGTGATGTCATAGAATGGGGGTTTTTGCAGTCACAGAATGGAGGTGTGTGAAGTCATAGAATGGAGGTGTGGGAAGTAAAAACGAGTTTGTGAACTCATAGAATGAAGGTGTGTTAACTCATAGAATGGGGGTTGTGAAGTCATGGAATGGAGGTGTGTGAAGTCAAACAATGGAGGTGTGTGAAGTCACAAAATGGAGGTGTGTGAAGTCACAGAATGAAGGTGTGTGAAGTCAAAAAGATGGTGTGTGAAGTCACAAATGGTCGTGTGTAAAGTCACAGAATGGAGGTGTGTGAAGTCAAAATGGAGGTGTGTGAAGTCAAAGAATGGCGGTGTGTGAAGTCATCGAATGGAGGTATGTAAACTCATGTCATGGAGGTGTGTGAAGTCACAGAATGGAGGTGTGTGAAATCAGAATTGAGGTGTGCTAAGTCATAGAATAGAGGTGTGTGAAGTCAGAATGGAGGTGTGTGAACTCATAGAATGGAGGTATGTGAAGTCACAATGGAGGTGTGTGAACTCATAGAATGGTGGTATGTGAAGTTACAGAATGGAGGTGTGGAAGTCATAGAATGGAAGTGTGTGAAGTCAGAAATTGAGGTGTGTGAAGTCACAGAATATAGGTGTGTGAATTCAGAATGGAGGTGTGTGAAGTCATAGAATGGAGGTGTGTGAAGTCATGGAATGGAGGTGTGTGAAATCATAGAATGGAGGTGTGTGAAGGCACAGAATGCAGGTGTGTGAAGTCAGAATGGAGGTGTGTGAAGTGACAGAATTGAGGTGTGTAAAGTCAGAATGGAGGTGTGTGAACACATAGAAAGGAGGTGTGTGAAATCACAATGGAGGTGTGTGAAGTCATAGAATAGAGGTGTGTGAAGTCACAGAAGGAGGTGTGTGGAGTCATAGAAAGGAGATGTGTGAATTCAGAATGGAGGTGTGTGAAGTCACAGAATGGAGGTGTCTGAAGTCATAGAATGGAGATGTGTGAAGTCTCAGAATGGAGGTGTGTAAAACCGTAGAATGGAGGTATGTGATTCAGAGAATCAAGGTGTGTGAAGTAAGTGAATGGAGGTGTGTGAAGTCACAGAATGGATGTGTGTGAACTCACAATGGAGGTGAGTGAAGTCACAGAATGGAGGTGTGTGAAGTCATAGAATGGAAGTGTGTGAAGTCATAGAATGTAGGTGTGTGATGTCAGAATGGAGGTGTGTGAAGTCACAGAATGGAGGAGGGTGAGGTCGTAAATGTTGGTGTGTGAAGTCATAGAATGGAGGTGTCAAGCCATAGAATGGAGGTGTGAAGTCATAGAATGGAGGTGTGTGAAGTCATAGAATGGAGGTGTGTGAAGTCACAGAAGGGAGGTGTGGAAATTCACAGAATGGATGTTGCTGAAGTAAGAATGAAGGTGTGTGAAGTCATAGAATGGAGGTGTCTGAAGTCATAGAATGGATGTTGCTGAAGTAAGAATGGAGGTGTGTGAACTCATAGAATGGACGTGTGTGAACTCATAGAATGGAGGTGTGTGAATTCATGGAACGGAGGTGTGTGAAGTCAAAAAATGGAGGTGTATGATGTCAAACAATGGAAGTGTGTGAAGTGATAAAATGGAGGTGTGTGAAGTCTTAGAATGAAGGTGTGTGAAGTCATATATTGGAGGTGTGTGAAGTCACAGAAGGGAGGTGTGTGAAGTTACAGAATGGAGGTGTGTAAAGTCACAGAGTGGAGGTGTGTGAAGGCACATAATTGAGGGGAGTGAAGTCAAAGAATGGAGGTATGTGAAGTCACAGAATGGAGGGGTGTGAAGTCAGAATTGAGGTGTGCGAAGTCATAGAATGGATGTGTGTGAAGTCAGAAAGGAGCTGTGTGAACTCATAGAATGGAGGTGTGTGAAGTCACAATGGAGATGTGTGAAGTCATAGAATGGTGGTTTTTGAAGTCACAGAATGGAGGTGTGTGAAGTCATAGAATGGAGGTGTGGGAAGTCAGATTGGAGGTATGTGAAGTCAAAGAATGGAGGTGTGGGAAATCATAGAATGGAGGTGTGTGAAGTCACAGAATTGAGGTGTATGAAGTCAGAATGGAGGTGTGTGAATTCAGAATGGAGGTGTGTGAAGTCATAGAATGGAGGTGTGTGAAGTCATGGAATGGAGGTGTGTGAAATCCAAGAATGGAGGTGTGTGAAATCAAACATTGGAGGTGTATGAAGTCACAGATTGGAGATGTGTGAAGTCACAGAATGGAAGTGTGTGAAGTCAAAATTGAGGTGTGTGAAGTCACAGAATGGAGGTGTGTGAAGTCACAGAAAATAGGTGTGTAAAGTCAAAATGGAGGTGGGTGAACTCATAGAATAGAGGTGTGTGACCTCATAGAATGGAGGTGTGTGAAGTCATGGAATGGAGATGTGTGAAATCCAAGAATGGAGGTGTGTGAAATCAAACAATGGAGGTGTATGAAGTCACAGAATGGAGATGTGTGAAGTCACAGAATGGAAGTGTGTGAAGTCAAAATTGAGGTGTGTGAAGTCACAGAATGGAGGTGTGTGAAGTCAAAATTTTGATGTGTGAAGTCACAAACGGAGATGTGTGAAGTCACAGAATTGTGGTGTGTGAAGTCAAAATGGAGGTGTGTGAAGTCAAAGAAAGGAGGTGTGTGAAGTCATAGAATGGAGGTGTATGAAGTCATGGAATTGAGGTTTCTGAAGTCATAGAATGGAGATTTGTGAAGTCATAGAATGGATGTGTGTGAAGTGAGAATGGAGATATGTGAAGTCACAGAATGGAGGTGTGTGAAGTCAAAGAATGTTGGTGTGTGAAGTCATAGAATGGAGGTGTATGAAGTCATGGAATGGAGGTGTGTGAAGTCAGAATGCACGTGTGTGAAGTCATAGAATGGAGTTGTGGGATGTCATAGAATGGAGGTGTGTGAAGTCACAAAATGGAGGTGTGTGAAGTCATAGAATGGAAGTGTGTGAAGTCATAGAATGGAGGTGTGTGAAGTCTTAGAATGGAGGTGTGTGAAGTCTTAGAATGGAGGTGTGTGAAGTCATAGAATGGAGGTGTGTGAAGTCACAGAATGAAGGTGTGTGAAGTCATAGAATGGAGGTGTCTGAAGTCATAGAATGGATGTTGCTGAAGTAAGAATGGAGGTGTGTGAACTCATAGAATGGAGGTGTGTGAATTCATGGAACGGAGGTGTGTGAAGTCAAAGAATGGAGGTGTGTGAAGTCACAGAAGAGAGGTGTGTGAATTCAGAGCATCGAGGTGTGTGAATTCACAGAATGGAGGTGTGTGAAGTCACAGAATGGAGGTGGGTGAACTCACAATGGAGGTGAGTGAAGTCACAGAATGGAGGTGTGTGAAGTCATAGAATGGAAGTGTGTGAAGTCATAGAATGGAGGTGTGTGATATCAGAATGGAGGTGTGTTAAGTCACAGAATGGAGGTGTGTGACGTCATAAATTTTGGTGTGTGAAGTCATAGTATGTTGGTGTGAAGTCATAGAATGGAGGTGTGTGAAGTCATAGAATGGAGGTGTGTGAAGTCACAGAATTCAGGTGTGTGAAGTCACAGAATAGAGTTGTGTGAGGTCACAATGGAGGTGTGTGAATTCATAGAATGGAGGTGTGTGAAGTCAAAGAATGGATTTGTGTGAAGTCATAGAATGGAGGTGTGTGAAATCACAGAATGGAGGTGTGTATAGTCACAGAGTGGAGGTGTGTAAAGTCACAGAGTGGAGGTTTGTGAAGTCTCAGAATGGAGGTGTGTGAAGTCATAGAATGGAGGTGTTTGAAGTCATAGAATGTTGCTTTTTGAAGTCACAGAATGCAGGTGTGTGAAGTCACACAATGCAGGTGTATGAAGTCAGATTGGAGGGGTGTGAAGTAACAGAATGGAGGTGTGTCAACTCAGAAAGGAGGTGTGTGAACTCATAGAATGGAGGTGTTTGAAGTCATAGAATGGAGGTGTGTGAAATCATAGAATGGAGGTGTGTGAAGTCACAGAAATGAGGTGTTTGAAGTCAAATGGAAGTCTGTGAAGGCAGAATTGAGGTGTGTGAAGTCATAGAATGGAGGTGTGTGAAGTCATAGAATGGAGGTGTGTGAAGTAAAAGAATGGAGGTGTGTGAAGTCACAGAATGGAGGTGTGTGAACTCAGAATGGAGGTGTGTGAATTCACAGAAGGGAGGTTTGTGAATTCATAGAATGGAGGTTTCTGCAGTAAGAATGAAGCTGTGTGAAGACATAGAATGGAGGTGTGTGTAGTCAAAATGGAGGTGTGTGAAGGCAAACAATGGAGGTGTGTGAAGTCACAGAATGGAGGTGTGTGAAGTAACAATGTAGGTTTCTGAAGTCATAGAATGGAGGTGTGTGAAGTCATAGAATTTAGGTGTGTGAAGTCACAGAATGGAGGCGTGTGATGTCATAGAACGGAGGTGTGTGAAGTCACAGAATGGAGGTGTGTGAAGGCATAAAATGGAGGTGTGTGAAGTCATAGAATGGAGGTGTGTGAAGTCATAGAATGGAGGTGTGTGAAGTCACAGAATGGAGGTGTGTGAAGTCACAGTATGGAGGTGTATGAACTCAGATTTAAGGTGTGTGAAGGCACAGAGTGCAGGGGTGTGAAATCAAAGAACAGAGGTATGTGAAGTCACAGAATGTAGGGGTGTGAAGTCAGAATAGAGGTTTGCGAAGTCATAGAATGGAGGTGTGTAAAGACAGAATGGAGCTGTGTGAACTCATAGAATGGAGGTGTGTGAAGTCACAATGGAGATGTGCGAAGTCATAGAATGGTGATTTTTGAAGTCACAGAATGGAGGTGTGTGAGGTCATAGAAAGGAGGTGTGTGAAGTCAGATTGGAGGTATGTGAAGTCACAGAATGGAGGTGTGTCAACTCAGAAATGAGGTATGTGAAGTCATAGAATGGAGGTGTGTGAAGTCACAGAATTGAGGTGTGTGAAGTCAGAAGGGAGGTGTGTGAATTCAGAATGGAGGTGTTTGAAGTCAGAAAATGGAGGTTTGTGAAGTCACAATGCAGGTGTGTGAACTGATAGAACGTAGGTGTGTGAAGTCAAAATGGAGGTGTGTGAAGTCAAAGAAAGGAGGTGTGTGAAGTCATAGAATGGAGGTGTATGAAGTCATGGAATTGAGTTTTCTGAAGTCATAGAATGGAGATTTGTGAAGTCATAGAATGGATGTGTGTGAAGTCAGAATGGAGATATGTGAAGTCACAGAATGGAGGTGTGTGAAGTCAAAGAATGTTGGTGTGTGGAGTCATAGAATGGAGGTGTATGAAGTCTTAGAATGGAGGTGTGTGAAGTCAGAATGCACGTGTGTGAAGTCATAGAATGGAGTTGTGGGAAGTCATAGAATGGAGGTGTGTGAAGTCATAGAATGGAGGTGTGTGAAGTCACAGAATGGAGATGTGTGAAGTCACAGTATGGAGGTGTATGAACTCAGATTTAAGGTGTGTGAAGGCACAGAGGGCAGGGGTGTGAAATCAAAGAACAGAGGTATGTGAAGTCACAGAATGGAGGGGTGTGAAGTCAGAATAGAGGTTTGCGAAGTCATAGAATGGAGGTGTGTAAAGTCAGAATGGAGCTGTGTGAACTCATAGAATGGAGGTGTGTGAAGTCACAGTGGAGATGTGCGAAGTCATAGAATGGTGATTTTTGAAGTCACAGAATGGAGGTGTGTGAGGTCATAGAAATGTGGTGTGTGAAGTCAGATTGGAGGTATGTGAAGTCACAGAATGGAGGTGTGTGAAGTCAAAGAATCTTGGTATGTGGAGTCATAGAATGTAGGTGTATGAAGTCATGGAATGGAGATGTGTGAAGTCAGAATGCACGTGTGTGAAGTCATAGAATGGAGTTGTGGGAAGTCATAGAATGGAGGTGTGTGAAGTCACAAAATGGAGGTGTGTGAAGTCATAGAATGGAAGTGTGTGAAGTCATAGAATGGAGGTGTGTGAAGTCTTAGAATGGAGGTGTGTGAAGTCATAGAATGGAGGTGTGTGAAGTCACAGAAGGGAAGTGTGTGAAGTCACAGAATGGATGTGGCTGAAGTAATAATGAAGGTGTGTGAAGTCACAGAATGGAGGTGTCTGAAGTCATAGAATGGATGTTGCTGAAGTAAGAATGGAGGTGTGTGAACTCATAGAATGGAGGTGTGTGAATTCATGGAACGGAGGTGTGTGAAGTCAAAGAATGGACGTGTGTCAACTCAGAAATGAGGTATGTGAAGTCATAGAATGGAGGTGTGTGAAGTCACAGAATTGAGGTGTGTGAAGTTAGAATGGAGGTGTGTGAATTCAGAATGGAGGTGTGTGAAGTCAGAGAATGGAGGTTTGTGAAGTCACAATGCAGGTGTGTGAACTGATAGAACGTAGGTGTGTGAAGTCACAATGAAGGTGTGTGAAGTGATAGAATGGAGGTGTGTGAAGTCATAGAATGGAGGTGTGTGAAGTCATAGAATGGAGGTGTTTGATGTCATAGAATGTTGGTTTTTGAAGTCACAGAATGCAGGTGTGTGAAGTCATAGAATGGAGGTGTGTGAAGTCAGATTGGAGGGGTGTGAAGTAACAGAATGGAGGTGTGTCAACTCAGAAAGGAGGTGTGTGAAGTCATAGAATGGAGGTGTTTGAAGTCATAGAATGGAGGTGTGTGAAATCATAGAATGTAGGTGTGTGAAGTCACAGAAATTAGGTGTTTGAAGTCAAATGGAAGTCTGTGAAGGCAGAATGCAGGTGTGTGAAGTCATAGAATGGAGGTGTGTGAAGTCATAGAATGGAGGTGTGTGAAGTCACAGAATGGAGGTGTGTGAAGTCATAAAATGGAGGGGTGTGAAGTCAAAGAATGGAGGTATGTGAAGTCAAAGAATGGAGGGGTGTGAAGTCAGAATAGAGGTTTGCGAAGTCATAGAATGGAGGTGTGTGAAGTCAGAATGGAGCTGTGTGAACTCATAGAATGGAGGTGTGTGAAGTCACAATGGAGATGTGCGAAGTCATAGAATGGTGGTTTTTGAAGTCACAGAATGGAGGTGTGTGAAGTCATAAAATGGAGGTGTGTGAAGTCTGATTGGAGGTATGTGAAGTCACAGAATGGAGGTGTGTCAACTCAGAAATGAGGTATGTGAATTCATAGAATGGAGGTGTGTGAAGTCACAGAACTGAGGTGTGTGAAGTCAGAATGGAGGTGTGTGAATTCAGAATGGAGGTGTGTGAAGTCAGAGAATGGAGGTTTGTGAAGTCACAATGCAGGTGTGTGAACTGATAGAACGTAGGTGTGTGAAGTCACAATGAAGGTGTGTGAAGTCAAAGAAAGGAGGTGTGTGATGTCTTAGAATGGAGGTGTATGAAGTCATGGAATTGAGGTTTCTGAAGTCATAGAATGGAGATTTGTGAAGTCATAGAATGGATGTGTGTGAAGTCAGAATGGAGATATGTGAACTCACAGAATGGAGGTGTGTGAAGTCAAAGAATGGTGGTGTGTGAAGTCATAGAATGGAGGTGTATGAAGTCATGGAATGGAGGTGTGTGAAGTCAGAATGCACGTGTGTGAAGTTATAGAATGGAGTTGTGGGAAGTCATAGAATGGAGGTGTGTGAAGTCACAAAATGGAGGTGTGTGAAGTCATAGAATGGAAGTGTGTGAAGTCATAGAATGGAGGTGTGTGAAGTCTTAGAATGGAGGTGTGTGAAGTCATAGAATGGAGGTGTGTGAAGTCACAGAAGGGAGGTGTGTGAAGTCACAGAATGGATGTGGCTGAAGTAATAATGAAGGTGTGTGAAGTCATAGAATGGAGGTGTCTGAAGTCATAGAATGGATGTTGCTGAAGTAAGAATGGAGGTGTGTGAACTCATAGAATGGAGGTGTGTGAACTCATAGAATGGAGGTGTGTGAATTCATGGAATGGAGGTGTGTGAAGTCAAAGAATGGAGGTGTGTGAAGTCACAGAAGAGAGGTGTGTGAAGTCAGAGCATCGAAGTGTGCGAATTCACAGAATATACGTGTGTGAAGTCACAGAATGTAGGTGGGTGAACTCACAATGGAGGTGAGTGAAGTCACAGAATGGAGGTGTGTGAAGTCATAGAATGGAAGTGTGTGAAGTCATAGAATGGAGGTGTGTGGTGTCAGAATGGAGGTGTGTTACGTCACAGAATGGAGGTGTGTGACGTCATAAATTTTGGTGTGTGAAGTCATAGTATGTTGGTGTGAAGTCATAGAATGGAGGTGTGTGAAGTCATAGAATGGAGGTGTGTGAAGTCACCGAAGTCAGGTGTGTGAAGTCACAGAATAGAGTTGTGTGAGGTCCCAATGGAGGTGTGTGAATTCATAGAATGGAGGTGTGTGAAGTCAAAGAATGGATGTGTGTGAAGTCATAGAATGGAGGTGTGTGAAGTCATAGAATGGAGGTGTGTGAAGTCTTAGAATGGAGGTGTGTGAAGTCTTAGAATGGAGGTGTGTGAAGTCATAGAATGGAGGTGTGTGAAGTCACAGAATGAAGGTGTGTGAAGTCATAGAATGGAGGTGTCTGAAGTCATAGAATGGATGTTGCTGAAGTAAGAATGGAGGTGTGTGAACTCATCGAATGGAGGTGTGTGAATTCATGGAACGGAGGTGTGTGAAGTCAAAGAATGGAGGTGTGTGAAGTCACAGAAGAGAGGTGTGTGAATTCAGAGCATCGAGGTGTGTGAATTCACAGAATGGAGGTGTGTGAAGTCACAGAATGGAGGTGGGTGAACTCACAATGGAGGTGAGTGAAGTCACAGAATGGAGGTGTGTGAAGTCATAGAATGGAAGTGTGTGAAGTCATAGAATGGAGGTGTGTGATATCAGAATGGAGGTGTGTTAAGTCACAGAATGGAGGTGTGTGACGTCATAAATTTTGGTGTGTGAAGTCATAGTATGCTGGTGTGAAGTCATAGAATGGAGGTGTGTGAAGTCATAGAATGGAGGTGTGTGAAGTCACAGAATTCAGGTGTGTGAAGTCACAGAATAGAGTTGTGTGAGGTCACAATGGAGGTGTGTGAATTCATAGAATGGAGGTGTGTGAAGTCAAAGAATGGATGTGTGTGAAGTCATAGAATGGAGGTGTGTGAAATCACAGAATGGAGGTGTGTATAGTCACAGAGTGGAGGTGTGTAAAGTCACAGAGTGGAGGTTTGTGAAGTCTCAGAATGGAGGTGTGTGAAGTCATAGAATGGAGGTGTTTGAAGTCATAGAATGTTGCTTTTTGAAGTCACAGAATGCAGGTGTGTGAAGTCACAGAATGCAGGTGTATGAAGTCAGATTGGAGGGGTGTGAAGTAACAGAATGGAGGTGTGTCAACTCAGAAAGGAGGTGTGTGAACTCATAGAATGGAGGTGTTTGAAGTCATAGAATGGAGGTGTGTGAAATCATAGAATGGAGGTGTGTGAAGTCACAGAAATGAGGTGTTTGAAGTCAAATGGAAGTCTGTGAAGGCAGAATTGAGGTGTGTGAAGTCATAGAATGGAGGTGTGTGAAGTCATAGAATGGAGGTGTGTGAAGTAAAAGAATGGAGGTGTGTGAAGTCACAGAATGGAGGTGTGTGAACTCAGAATGGAGGTGTGTGAATTCACAGAAGGGAGGTTTGTGAATTCATAGAATGGAGGTTTCTGCAGTAAGAATGAAGCTGTGTGAAGACATAGAATGGAGGTGTGTGTAGTCAAAATGGAGGTGTGTGAAGGCAAACAATGGAGGTGTGTGAAGTCACAGAATGGAGGTGTGTGAAGTAACAATGTAGGTTTCTGAAGTCATAGAATGGAGGTGTGTGAAGTCATAGAATTTAGGTGTGTGAAGTCACAGAATGGAGGCGTGTGATGTCATAGAATGGAGGTGTGTGAAGTCACAGAATGGAGGTGTGTGAAGGCATAAAATGGAGGTGTGTGAAGTCATAGAATGGAGGTGTGTGAAGTCATAGAATGGAGGTGTGTGAAGTCACAGAATGGAGGTGTGTGAAGTCACAGTATGGAGGTGTATGAACTCAGATTTAAGGTGTGTGAAGGCACAGAGTGCAGGGGTGTGAAATCAAAGAACAGAGGTATGTGAAGTCACAGAATGTAGGGGTGTGAAGTCAGAATAGAGGTTTGCGAAGTCATAGAATGGAGGTGTGTAAAGACAGAATGGAGCTGTGTGAACTCATAGAATGGAGGTGTGTGAAGTCACAATGGAGATGTGCGAAGTCATAGAATGGTGATTTTTGAAGTCACAGAATGGAGGTGTGTGAGGTCATAGAAAGGAGGTGTGTGAAGTCAGATTGGAGGTATGTGAAGTCACAGAATGGAGGTGTGTCAACTCAGAAATGAGGTATGTGAAGTCATAGAATGGAGGTGTGTGAAGTCACAGAATTGAGGTGTGTGAAGTCAGAAGGGAGGTGTGTGAATTCAGAATGGAGGTGTTTGAAGTCAGAAAATGGAGGTTTGTGAAGTCACAATGCAGGTGTGTGAACTGATAGAACGTAGGTGTGTGAAGTCAAAATGGAGGTGTGTGAAGTCAAAGAAAGGAGGTGTGTGAAGTCATAGAATGGAGGTGTATGAAGTCATGGAATTGAGTTTTCTGAAGTCATAGAATGGAGATTTGTGAAGTCATAGAATGGATGTGTGTGAAGTCAGAATGGAGATATGTGAAGTCACAGAATGGAGGTGTGTGAAGTCAAAGAATGTTGGTGTGTGGAGTCATAGAATGGAGGTGTATGAAGTCTTAGAATGGTGGTGTGTGAAGTCAGAATGCACGTGTGTGAAGTCATAGAATGGAGTTGTGGGAAGTCATAGAATGGAGGTGTGTGAAGTCATAGAATGGAGGTGTGTGAAGTCACAGAATGGAGATGTGTGAAGTCACAGTATGGAGGTGTATGAACTCAGATTTAAGGTGTGTGAAGGCACAGAGGGCAGGGGTGTGAAATCAAAGAACAGAGGTATGTGAAGTCACAGAATGGAGGGGTGTGAAGTCAGAATAGAGGTTTGCGAAGTCATAGAATGGAGGTGTGTAAAGTCAGAATGGAGCTGTGTGAACTCATAGAATGGAGGTGTGTGAAGTCACAGTGGAGATGTGCGAAGTCATAGAATGGTGATTTTTGAAGTCACAGAATGGAGGTGTGTGAGGTCATAGAAATGTGGTGTGTGAAGTCAGATTGGAGGTATGTGAAGTCACAGAATGGAGGTGTGTGAAGTCAAAGAATCTTGGTATGTGGAGTCATAGAATGTAGGTGTATGAAGTCATGGAATGGAGATGTGTGAAGTCAGAATGCACGTGTGTGAAGTCATAGAATGGAGTTGTGGGAAGTCATAGAATGGAGGTGTGTGAAGTCACAAAATGGAGGTGTGTGAAGTCATAGAATGGAAGTGTGTGAAGTCATAGAATGGAGGTGTGTGAAGTCTTAGAATGGAGGTGTGTGAAGTCATAGAATGGAGGTGTGTGAAGTCACAGAAGGGAGGTGTGTGAAGTCACAGAATGGATGTGGCTGAAGTAATAATGAAGGTGTGTGAAGTCACAGAATGGAGGTGTCTGAAGTCATAGAATGGATGTTGCTGAAGTAAGAATGGAGGTGTGTGAACTCATAGAATGGAGGTGTGTGAATTCATGGAACGGAGGTGTGTGAAGTCAAAGAATGGACGTGTGTCAACTCAGAAATGAGGTATGTGAAGTCATAGAATGGAGGTGTGTGAAGTCACAGAATTGAGGTGTGTGAAGTTAGAATGGAGGTGTGTGAATTCAGAATGGAGGTGTGTGAAGTCAGAGAATGGAGGTTTGTGAAGTCACAATGCAGGTGTGTGAACTGATAGAACGTAGGTGTGTGAAGTCACAATGAAGGTGTGTGAAGTGATAGAATGGAGGTGTGTGAAGTCATAGAATGGAGGTGTGTGAAGTCATAGAATGGAGGTGTTTGATGTCATGGAATGTTGGTTTTTGAAGTCACAGAATGCAGGTGTGTGAAGTCATAGAATGGAGGTGTGTGAAGTCAGATTGGAGGGGTGTGAAGTAACAGAATGGAGGTGTGTCAACTCAGAAAGGAGGTGTGTGAAGTCATAGAATGGAGGTGTTTGAAGTCATAGAATGGAGGTGTGTGAAATCATAGAATGTAGGTGTGTGAAGTCACAGAAATTAGGTGTTTGAAGTCAAATGGAAGTCTGTGAAGGCAGAATGCAGGTGTGTGAAGTCATAGAATGGAGGTGTGTGAAGTCATAGAATGGAGGTGTGTGAAGTCATAGAATGGAGGTGTGTGAAGTCATAGAATGGAGGTGTGTGAAGTAACAGAATGGAGGTGTGTGAAGTCACAGAATGGAGGTGTGTGAACTCAGAATGGAGGTGTGTGAATTCACAGAAGGGAGGTTTGTGAAGTCATAGAATGGAGATTTCTGCAGTAAGAATGAAGGTATGTGAAGACATAGAATGGAGGTGTGTGTAGTCAAAATGGAGGTGTGTGAAGGCAAACAATGGAGGTGTGTGAAGTCACAGAATGGAGGAGTGTGAAGTAACAATATAGGTTTCTGAAGTCATAGAATGGAGGTGTGTGAAGTCATAGAATGGAGGTGTGTGAAGTCACAGAATGGAGGCATGTGATGTCATAGAATGGAGGTGTGTGAAGTCACAGAATGGAGGTGTGTGAAGGCATAAAATGGAGGTGTGTGAAGTCATAGAATGGAGGTGTTTGAAGTCATAGAATGGAGGTGTGTGAAGTCACAGAATGGAGGTGTGTGAAGTCACAGTATGGAGGTGTGTGAACTCAGATTTAAGGTGTGTGAAGGCACAGAATGGAGGGGTGTGAAGTCAAAGAATGGAGGTATGTGAAGTCAAAGAATGGAGGGGTGTGAAGTCAGAATAGAGGTTTGCGAAGTCATAGAATGGAGGTGTGTGAAGTCAGAATGGAGCTGTGTGAACTCATAGAATGGAGGTGTGTGAAGTCACAATGGAGATGTGCGAAGTCATAGAATGGTGGTTTTTGAAGTCACAGAATGGAGGTGTGTGAAGTCATAAAATGGAGGTGTGTGAAGTCTGATTGGAGGTATGTGAAGTCACAGAATGGAGGTGTGTCAACTCAGAAATGAGGTATGTGAATTCATAGAATGGAGGTGTGTGAAGTCACAGAACTGAGGTGTGTGAAGTCAGAATGGAGGTGTGTGAATTCAGAATGGAGGTGTGTGAAGTCAGAGAATGGAGGTTTGTGAAGTCACAATGCAGGTGTGTGAACTGATAGAACGTAGGTGTGTGAAGTCACAATGAAGGTGTGTGAAGTCAAAGAAAGGAGGTGTGTGATGTCTTAGAATGGAGGTGTATGAAGTCATGGAATTGAGGTTTCTGAAGTCATAGAATGGAGATTTGTGAAGTCATAGAATGGATGTGTGTGAAGTCAGAATGGAGATATGTGAACTCACAGAATGGAGGTGTGTGAAGTCAAAGAATGGTGGTGTGTGAAGTCATAGAATGGAGGTGTATGAAGTCATGGAATGGAGGTGTGTGAAGTCAGAATGCACGTGTGTGAAGTCATAGAATGGAGTTGTGGGAAGTCATAGAATGGAGGTGTGTGAAGTCACAAAATGGAGGTGTGTGAAGTCATAGAATGGAAGTGTGTGAAGTCATAGAATGGAGGTGTGTGAAGTCTTAGAATGGAGGTGTGTTAAGTCATAGAATGGAGGTGTGTGAAGTCACAGAAGGGAGGTGTGTGAAGTCACAGAATGGATGTGGCTGAAGTAATAATGAAGGTGTGTGAAGTCATAGAATGGAGGTGTCTGAAGTCATAGAATGGATGTTGCTGAAGTAAGAATGGAGGTGTGTGAACTCATAGAATGGAGGTGTGTGAACTCATAGAATGGAGGTGTGTGAATTCATGGAATGGAGGTGTGTGAAGTCAAAGAATGGAGGTGTGTGAAGTCACAGAAGAGAGGTGTGTGAAGTCAGAGCATCGAAGTGTGCGAATTCACAGAATATACGTGTGTGAAGTCACAGAATGTAGGTGGGTGAACTCACAATGGAGGTGAGTGAAGTCACAGAATGGAGGTGTGTGAAGTCATAGAATGGAAGTGTGTGAAGTCATAGAATGGAGGTGTGTGGTGTCAGAATGGAGGTGTGTTACGTCACAGAATGGAGGTGTGTGACGTCATAAATTTTGGTGTGTGAAGTCATAGTATGTTGGTGTGAAGTCATAGAATGGAGGTGTGTGAAGTCATAGAATGGAGGTGTGTGAAGTCACCGAAGTCAGGTGTGTGAAGTCACAGAATAGAGTTGTGTGAGGTCCCAATGGAGGTGTGTGAATTCATAGAATGGAGGTGTGTGAAGTCAAAGAATGGATGTGTGTGAAGTCATAGAATGGAGGTGTGTGAAGTCATAGAATGGAGGTGTGTGAAGTCTTAGAATGGAGGTGTGTGAAGTCTTAGAATGGAGGTGTGTGAAGTCATAGAATGGAGGTGTGTGAAGTCACAGAATGAAGGTGTGTGAAGTCATAGAATGGAGGTGTCTGAAGTCATAGAATGGATGTTGCTGAAGTAAGAATGGAGGTGTGTGAACTCATCGAATGGAGGTGTGTGAATTCATGGAACGGAGGTGTGTGAAGTCAAAGAATGGAGGTGTGTGAAGTCACAGAAGAGAGGTGTGTGAATTCAGAGCATCGAGGTGTGTGAATTCACAGAATGGAGGTGTGTGAAGTCACAGAATGGAGGTGGGTGAACTCACAATGGAGGTGAGTGAAGTCACAGAATGGAGGTGTGTGAAGTCATAGAATGGAAGTGTGTGAAGTCATAGAATGGAGGTGTGTGATATCAGAATGGAGGTGTGTTAAGTCACAGAATGGAGGTGTGTGACGTCATAAATTTTGGTGTGTGAAGTCATAGTATGTTGGTGTGAAGTCATAGAATGGAGGTGTGTGAAGTCATAGAATGGAGGTGTGTGAAGTCACAGAATTCAGGTGTGTGAAGTCACAGAATAGAGTTGTGTGAGGTCACAATGGAGGTGTGTGAATTCATAGAATGGAGGTGTGTGAAGTCAAAGAATGGATGTGTGTGAAGTCATAGAATGGAGGTGTGTGAAATCACAGAATGGAGGTGTGTATAGTCACAGAGTGGAGGTGTGTAAAGTCACAGAGTGGAGGTTTGTGAAGTCTCAGAATGGAGGTGTGTGAAGTCATAGAATGGAGGTGTTTGAAGTCATAGAATGTTGCTTTTTGAAGTCACAGAATGCAGGTGTGTGAAGTCACAGAATGCAGGTGTATGAAGTCAGATTGGAGGGGTGTGAAGTAACAGAATGGAGGTGTGTCAACTCAGAAAGGAGGTGTGTGAACTCATAGAATGGAGGTGTTTGAAGTCATAGAATGGAGGTGTGTGAAATCATAGAATGGAGGTGTGTGAAGTCACAGAAATGAGGTGTTTGAAGTCAAATGGAAGTCTGTGAAGGCAGAATTGAGGTGTGTGAAGTCATAGAATGGAGGTGGGTGAAGTCATAGAATGGAGGTGTGTGAAGTAAAAGAATGGAGGTGTGTGAAGTCACAGAATGGAGGTGTGTGAACTCAGAATGGAGGTGTGTGAATTCACAGAAGGGAGGTTTGTGAATTCATAGAATGGAGGTTTCTGCAGTAAGAATGAAGCTGTGTGAAGACATAGAATGGAGGTGTGTGTAGTCAAAATGGAGGTATGTGAAGGCAAACAATGGAGGTGTGTGAAGTCACAGAATGGAGGTGTGTGAAGTAACAATGTAGGTTTCTGAAGTCATAGAATGGAGGTGTGTGAAGTCATAGAATTTAGGTGTGTGAAGTCACAGAATGGAGGCGTGTGATGTCATAGAATGGAGGTGTGTGAAGTCACAGAATGGAGGTGTGTGAAGGCATAAAATGGAGGTGTGTGAAGTCATAGAATGGAGGTGTGTGAAGTCATAGAATGGAGGTGTGTGAAGTCACAGAATGGAGGTGTGTGAAGTCACAGTATGGAGGTGTATGAACTCAGATTTAAGGTGTGTGAAGGCACAGAGTGCAGGGGTGTGAAATCAAAGAACAGAGGTATGTGAAGTCACAGAATGTAGGGGTGTGAAGTCAGAATAGAGGTTTGCGAAGTCATAGAATGGAGGTGTGTAAAGACAGAATGGAGCTGTGTGAACTCATAGAATGGAGGTGTGTGAAGTCACAATGGAGATGTGCGAAGTCATAGAATGGTGATTTTTGAAGTCACAGAATGGAGGTGTGTGAGGTCATAGAAAGGAGGTGTGTGAAGTCAGATTGGAGGTATGTGAAGTCACAGAATGGAGGTGTGTCAACTCAGAAATGAGGTATGTGAAGTCATAGAATGGAGGTGTGTGAAGTCACAGAATTGAGGTGTGTGAAGTCAGAAGGGAGGTGTGTGAATTCAGAATGGAGGTGTTTGAAGTCAGAAAATGGAGGTTTGTGAAGTCACAATGCAGGTGTGTGAACTGATAGAACCTAGGTGTGTGAAGTCAAAATGGAGGTGTGTGAAGTCAAAGAAAGGAGGTGTGTGAAGTCATAGAATGGAGGTGTATGAAGTCATGGAATTGAGTTTTCTGAAGTCATAGAATGGAGATTTGTGAAGTCATAGAATGGATGTGTGTGAAGTCAGAATGGAGATATGTGAAGTCACAGAATGGAGGTGTGTGAAGTCAAAGAATGTTGGTGTGTGGAGTCATAGAATGGAGGTGTATGAAGTCTTAGAATGGAGGTGTGTGAAGTCAGAATGCACGTGTGTGAAGTCATAGAATGGAGTTGTGGGAAGTCATAGAATGGAGGTGTGTGAAGTCATAGAATGGAGGTGTGTGAAGTCACAGAATGGAGATGTGTGAAGTCACAGTATGGAGGTGTATGAACTCAGATTTAAGGTGTGTGAAGGCACAGAGGGCAGGGGTGTGAAATCAAAGAACAGAGGTATGTGAATTCACAGAATGGAGGGGTGTGAAGTCAGAATAGAGGTTTGCGAAGTCATAGAATGGAGGTGTGTAAAGTCAGAATGGAGCTGTGTGAACTCATAGAATGGAGGTGTGTGAAGTCACAGTGGAGATGTGCGAAGTCATAGAATGGTGATTTTTGAAGTCACAGAATGGAGGTGTGTGAGGTCATAGAAATGTGGTGTGTGAAGTCAGATTGGAGGTATGTGAAGTCACAGAATGGAGGTGTGTGAAGTCAAAGAATCTTGGTATGTGGAGTCATAGAATGTAGGTGTATGAAGTCATGGAATGGAGATGTGTGAAGTCAGAATGCACGTGTGTGAAGTCATAGAATGGAGTTGTGGGAAGTCATAGAATGGAGGTGTGTGAAGTCACAAAATGGAGGTGTGTGAAGTCATAGAATGGAAGTGTGTGAAGTCATAGAATGGAGGTGTGTGAAGTCTTAGAATGGAGGTGTGTGAAGTCATAGAATGGAGGTGTGTGAAGTCACAGAAGGGAGGTGTGTGAAGTCACAGAATGGATGTGGCTGAAGTAATAATGAAGGTGTGTGAAGTCACAGAATGGAGGTGTCTGAAGTCATAGAATGGATGTTGCTGAAGTAAGAATGGAGGTGTGTGAACTCATAGAATGGAGGTGTGTGAATTCATGGAACGGAGGTGTGTGAAGTCAAAGAATGGACGTGTGTCAACTCAGAAATGAGGTATGTGAAGTCATAGAATGGAGGTGTGTGAAGTCACAGAATTGAGGTGTGTGAAGTTAGAATGGAGGTGTGTGAATTCAGAATGGAGGTGTGTGAAGTCAGAGAATGGAGGTTTGTGAAGTCACAATGCAGGTGTGTGAACTGATAGAACGTAGGTGTGTGAAGTCACAATGAAGGTGTGTGAAGTGATAGAATGGAGGTGTGTGAAGTCATAGAATGGAGGTGTGTGAAGTCATAGAATGGAGGTGTTTGATGTCATAGAATGTTGGTTTTTGAAGTCACAGAATGCAGGTGTGTGAAGTCATAGAATGGAGGTGTGTGAAGTCAGATTGGAGGGGTGTGAAGTAACAGAATGGAGGTGTGTCAACTCAGAAAGGAGGTGTGTGAAGTCATAGAATGGAGGTGTTTGAAGTCATAGAATGGAGGTGTGTGAAATCATAGAATGTAGGTGTGTGAAGTCACAGAAATTAGGTGTTTGAAGTCAAATGGAAGTCTGTGAAGGCAGAATGCAGGTGTGTGAAGTCATAGAATGGAGGTGTGTGAAGTCATAGAATGGAGGTGTGTGAAGTCATAGAATGGAGGTGTGTGAAGTCATAGAATGGAGGTGTGTGAAGTAACAGAATGGAGGTGTGTGAAGTCACAGAATGGCGGTGTGTGAACTCAGAATGGAGGTGTGTGAATTCACAGAAGGGAGGTTTGTGAAGTCATAGAATGGAGATTTCTGCAGTAAGAATGAAGGTATGTGAAGACATAGAATGGAGGTGTGTGTAGTCAAAATGGAGGTGTGTGAAGGCAAACAATGGAGGTGTGTGAAGTCACAGAATGGAGGAGTGTGAAGTAACAATATAGGTTTCTGAAGTCATAGAATGGAGGTGTGTGAAGTCATAGAATGGAGGTGTGTGAAGTCACAGAATGGAGGCATGTGATGTCATAGAATGGAGGTGTGTGAAGTCACAGAATGGAGGTGTGTGAAGGCATAAAATGGAGGTGTGTGAAGTCATAGAATGGAGGTGTTTGAAGTCATAGAATGGAGGTGTGTGAAGTCACAGAATGGAGGTGTGTGAAGTCACAGTATGGAGGTGTGTGAACTCAGATTTAAGGTGTGTGAAGGCACAGAATGGAGGGGTGTGAAGTCAAAGAATGGAGGTATGTGAAGTCAAAGAATGGAGGGGTGTGAAGTCAGAATAGAGGTTTGCGAAGTCATAGAATGGAGGTGTGTGAAGTCAGAATGGAGCTGTGTGAACTCATAGAATGGAGGTGTGTGAAGTCACAATGGAGATGTGCGAAGTCATAGAATGGTGGTTTTTGAAGTCACAGAATGGAGGTGTGTGAAGTCATAAAATGGAGGTGTGTGAAGTCTGATTGGAGGTATGTGAAGTCACAGAATGGAGGTGTGTCAACTCAGAAATGAGGTATGTGAATTCATAGAATGGAGGTGTGTGAAGTCACAGAACTGAGGTGTGTGAAGTCAGAATGGAGGTGTGTGAATTCAGAATGGAGGTGTGTGAAGTCAGAGAATGGAGGTTTGTGAAGTCACAATGCAGGTGTGTGAACTGATAGAACGTAGGTGTGTGAAGTCACAATGAAGGTGTGTGAAGTCAAAGAAAGGAGGTGTGTGATGTCTTAGAATGGAGGTGTATGAAGTCATGGAATTGAGGTTTCTGAAGTCATAGAATGGAGATTTGTGAAGTCATAGAATGGATGTGTGTGAAGTCAGAATGGAGATATGTGAACTCACAGAATGGAGGTGTGTGAAGTCAAAGAATGGTGGTGTGTGAAGTCATAGAATGGAGGTGTATGAAGTCATGGAATGGAGGTGTGTGAAGTCAGAATGCACGTGTGTGAAGTCATAGAATGGAGTTGTGGGAAGTCATAGAATGGAGGTGTGTGAAGTCACAAAATGGAGGTGTGTGAAGTCATAGAATGGAAGTGTGTGAAGTCATAGAATGGAGGTGTGTGAAGTCTTAGAATGGAGGTGTGTGAAGTCATAGAATGGAGGTGTGTGAAGTCACAGAAGGGAGGTGTGTGAAGTCACAGAATGGATGTGGCTGAAGTAATAATGAAGGTGTGTGAAGTCATAGAATGGAGGTGTCTGAAGTCATAGAATGGATGTTGCTGAAGTAAGAATGGAGGTGTGTGAACTCATAGAATGGAGGTGTGTGAACTCATAGAATGGAGGTGTGTGAATTCATGGAATGGAGGTGTGTGAAGTCAAAGAATGGAGGTGTGTGAAGTCACAGAAGAGAGGTGTGTGAAGTCAGAGCATCGAAGTGTGCGAATTCACAGAATATACGTGTGTGAAGTCACAGAATGTAGGTGGGTGAACTCACAATGGAGGTGAGTGAAGTCACAGAATGGAGGTGTGTGAAGTCATAGAATGGAAGTGTGTGAAGTCATAGAATGGAGGTGTGTGGTGTCAGAATGGAGGTGTGTTACGTCACAGAATGGAGGTGTGTGACGTCATAAATTTTGGTGTGTGAAGTCATAGTATGTTGGTGTGAAGTCATAGAATGGAGGTGTGTGAAGTCATAGAATGGAGGTGTGTGAAGTCACCGAAGTCAGGTGTGTGAAGTCACAGAATAGAGTTGTGTGAGGTCCCAATGGAGGTGTGTGAATTCATAGAATGGAGGTGTGTGAAGTCAAAGAATGGATGTGTGTGAAGTCATAGAATGGAGGTGTGTGAAATCACAGAATGGAGGAATGTATAGTCACAGAGTGGAGGTGTGTAAAGTCACAGAGTGGAGGTTTGTGAAGTCTCAGAATGGAGGTGTGTGAAGTCATAGAATGGAGGTGTTTGAAGTCATAGAATGTTGGTTTTTGAAGTCACAGAATGCAGGTGTGTGAAGTCATAGAATGGAGGTGTATGAAGTGAGATTGGAGGGGTGTGAAGTAACAGAATGGAGGTGTGTCAACTCAGAAAGGAGGTGTGTGAACTCATAGAATGGAGGTGTTTGAAGTCATAGAATGGAGGTGTGTGAAATCATAGAATGGAGGTGTGTGAAGTCACAGAAATGAGGTGTTTGAAGTCAAATGGAAGTCTGTGAAGGCAGAATGGAGGTGTGTGAAGTCATAGAATGGAGGTGTGTGAAGTCATAGAATGGAGGTGTGTGAAGTAACAGAATGGAGATGTGTGAAGTCACAGAATGGAGGTGTGTGAACTCAGAATGGAGGTGTGTGAATTCACAGAAGGGTGGTTTGTGAAGTCATAGAATGGAGATTTCTGCAGTAAGAATGAAGCTGTGTGAAGACATAGAATGGAGGTGTGTGTAGTCAAAATGGAGGTGTGTGAAGGCAAACAATGGAGGTGTGTGAAGTCACAGAATGGAGGTATGTGAAGCAACAATGTAGGTTTCTGAAGTCATAGAATGGAGGTGTGTGAAGTCATAGAATTTAGGTGTGTGAAGTCACAGAATGGAGGCGTGTGATGTCATAGAATGGAGGTGTGTGAAGTCACAGAATGGAGGTGTGTGAAGGCATAAAATGGAGGTGTGTGAAGTCATAGAATGGAGGTGTGTGAAGTCATAGAATGGAGGTGTGTGAAGTCACAGAATGGAGGTGTGTGAAGTCACAGTATGGAGGTGTGTGAACTCAGATTTAAGGTGTGTGAAGGCACAGAGTGCAGGGGTGTGAAATCAAAGAACAGAGGTATGTGAAGTCACAGAATGTAGGGGTGTGAAGTCAGAATAGAGGTTTGCGAAGTCATAGAATGGAGGTGTGTAAAGTCAGAATGGAGCTGTGTGAACTCATAGAATGGAGGTGGGTGAAGTCACAATGGAGATGTGCGAAGTCATAGAATGGTCATTTTTGAAGTCACAGAATGGAGGTGTGTGAGTTCATAGAATGGAGGTGTGTGAAGTCAGATTGGAGGCATGTGAAGTCACAGAATGGAGGTGTGTCAACTCAGAAATGAGGTATGTGAAGTCATAGAATGGAGGTGTGTGAAGTCACAGATTTGAGGTGTGTGAAGTCAGAATGGAGGTGTGTGAATTCAGAATGGAGGTGTGTGAAGTCAGAGAATGGACGTTTGTGAAGTCACAATGCAGGTGTGTGAACTGATAGAACGTAGGTGTGTGAAGTCACAATGAAGGTGTGTGAAGTGATAGAATGGAGGTGTGTGAAGTCAGATTGGAGGGGTGTGAAGTAACAGAATGGAGGTGTGTCAACTCAGAAAGGAGGTGTGTGAAGTCATAGAATGGAGGTGTGTGAAATCATAGAATGGAGGTGTGTGAAGTCACAGAAATTAGGTGTTTGAAGTCAAATGGAATTCTGTGAAGGCAGAATGGAGGTGTGTGAAGTCATAGAATGGAGGTGTGTGAAGTAACAGAATGGAGGTGTGTGAAGTCACAGAATGGAGGTGTGTGAACTCAGAATGGATGTGTGTGAATTCACAGAAGGGAGGTTTGTGAAGTCATAGAATGGAGATTTCTGCAGTAAGAATGAAGCTGTGAGAAGACATAGAATGGAGGTGAGTGTAGTCAAAATGGAGGTGTGTGAAGGCAAACAATGGAAGTGTGTGAAGTCACAGAATGGAGGTGTGTGAAGTAACAATGTAGGTTTCTGAAGTCATAGAATGGAGGTGTGTGAAGTCATAGAATGGAGGTGTGTGAAGTCACAGAATGGAGGCGTGTGATGTCATAGAGTGGAGGTGTGTGAAGTCACAGAATGGAGGTGTGTGAAGTCAAAAAGGTGGTGTGTGAAGTCACAAATGGACGTGTGTAAACTCACAGAATGGAGGTGTGTGAAGTCAAAATGGAGGTGTGTGAAGTCAAAGAATGGAGGTGTGTGAAGTCATCGAATAGAGGTATGTAGTCATGTCATGGAGGTGTGTGAATTCACAGAATGGAGGTGTGTGAAATCAGAATTGAGGTGTGCTAAGTCGTAGAATAGAGCTGTGTGAAGTCAGAATGGAGGTGTGTGAAGTCATAGAATGTAGGTGTGAGAAGTCAGAATGGAGGTGTGTGAACTCATAGAATGGAGGTATGTGAAGTCACAATGGAGGTGTGTGAAGTCATAGACTGGTGGTATGTGAAGTTACAGAATGGAGGTGTGGAAGTCATAGAATGGAAGTGTGTGAAGTCAGAAATTGAGGTGTGTGAAGTCACAGAATATAGGTGTGTGAATTCAGAATGGAGGTGTGTGAAGTCATAGAATGGAGGTGTGTGAAGTCATGGAATGGAGGTGTGTGAAATCATAGAATGGAGGTGTGTGAGTCACAGAATGGAGGTGTGTGAAGTAAGAATGGAGGTGTGTGAAGTGATAGAATTGAGGTGTGTAAAGTCAGAATGGAGGTGTGTGAACACATAAAAGAGACGTGTGTGAAATCACAATGGAGGTGTGTGAAGTCATAGAATAGAGGTGTGTGAAGTCACAGAAGGAGGTGTGTGAAGTCATAGAAAGGAGCTGTGTGAATTCAGAATGGAGGTGTGTGAAGTCACAGAATGGAGGTGCGTGAAGTCATAGAATGGAGGTGTGTGAAATCGTAGAATGGAGGTATGTGAAGTCAGAGAATCAAGGTGTGTGAAGTAAATGAATGGAGGTGTGTGAAGTCACAGAATGGAGGTGTGTGAAATCGTAGAACGGAGGTATGTGAAGTCAGAGAATCAAGGTGAGTGAAGTAAACGAATGGAGGTGTGTGAAGTCACAGAATGTATGAGTGTGAACTCACAATGGAGGTGAGTGAAGTCACAGAATGGAGGTGTGTGAAGTCATAGAATGTAGGTGTGTGATGTCAGAATGGAGGTGTGTGAAGTCACAGAATGGAGGTGTGTGACGTCATAAATGTTGGTGTGTGAAGTCATAGAACGGAGGTGTGAAGCGATAGAATGGAGGTGTGAAGTCATAGAATGGAGGTGTGTGAAGTCATAGAATGGAGGTGTGTGAAGTCACAGAAGGGAGGTGTGTGAAGTCACAGAATGGATGTTGCTGAAGTAAGAATGAAGGTGTGTGAAGTCATAGAATGGAGGTGTCTGAAGTCATAGAATGGATGTTGCTGAAGTAAGAATGGAGGTGTGTGAACTCATAGAATGGACGTGTGTGAACTCATAGAATGGAGGTGTGTGAATTCATGGAACGGAGGTGTGTGAAGTCAAAGAATGGAGGTGTATGATGTTAAACAATGGAAGTGTGTGAAGTCATAGAATGAGGTGTGTGAAGTGTTAGAATGGAGGTGTGTGAAGTCATAGAATGGAGGTGTGTGAATTCCCAGAAGGGAGGTGTGTGAAGTTACAGAATGGAGGTGTGTAAAGTCACAGATTGGAGGTGTGTGAAGGCAGAGAATTGAGGGGTGTAAAGTCAAAGAATGGAGGTATGTGAAGTCACAGAATGGAGGGGTGTGAAGTCAGAATAGAGGTGTGCGAATTCATAGAATGGAGGTGTGTGAAGTAAGAAAGGAGCTGTGTGAACTCATAGAATGGAAGTTTGTGAAGTCACAATGGAGATGTGTGAAGTCATAGAATGGTGGTTTTTGAAGTCACTGAATGGAGGTGTGTGAAGTCACAGAATGGAGGTGTGTGAAGTCAGAGTGTAGGTATGTGAAGTCACAGTATGGAGGTGTATCAACTCAGAAAGGAGGTGTGTGAACTCATAGAATGGAGGTGTTTGAAGTCATAGAATGGAGGTGTGTGAAATCATAGAATGGAGGTGTGTGAAGTCACAGAAATGAGGTGTTTGAAGTCATAGAATGTTGCTTTTTGAAGTCACAGAATGCAGGTGTGTGAAGTCACAGAATGCAGGTGTATGAAGTCAGATTGGAGGGGTGTGAAGTAACAGAATGGAGGTGTGTCAACTCAGAAAGGAGGTGTGTGAACTCATAGAATGGAGGTGTTTGAAGTCATAGAATGGAGGTGTGTGAAATCATAGAATGGAGGTGTGTGAAGTCACAGAAATGAGGTGTTTGAAGTCAAATGGAAGTCTGTGAAGGCAGAATTGAGGTGTGTGAAGTCATAGAATGGAGGTGGGTGAAGTCATAGAATGGAGGTGTGTGAAGTAAAAGAATGGAGGTGTGTGAAGTCACAGAATGGAGGTGTGTGAACTCAGAATGGAGGTGTGTGAATTCACAGAAGGGAGGTTTGTGAATTCATAGAATGGAGGTTTCTGCAGTAAGAATGAAGCTGTGTGAAGACATAGAATGGAGGTGTGTGTAGTCAAAATGGAGGTATGTGAAGGCAAACAATGGAGGTGTGTGAAGTCACAGAATGGAGGTGTGTGAAGTAACAATGTAGGTTTCTGAAGTCATAGAATGGAGGTGTGTGAAGTCATAGAATTTAGGTGTGTGAAGTCACAGAATGGAGGCGTGTGATGTCATAGAATGGAGGTGTGTGAAGTCACAGAATGGAGGTGTGTGAAGGCATAAAATGGAGGTGTGTGAAGTCATAGAATGGAGGTGTGTGAAGTCATAGAATGGAGGTGTGTGAAGTCACAGAATGGAGGTGTGTGAAGTCACAGTATGGAGGTGTATGAACTCAGATTTAAGGTGTGTGAAGGCACAGAGTGCAGGGGTGTGAAATCAAAGAACAGAGGTATGTGAAGTCACAGAATGTAGGGGTGTGAAGTCAGAATAGAGGTTTGCGAAGTCATAGAATGGAGGTGTGTAAAGACAGAATGGAGCTGTGTGAACTCATAGAATGGAGGTGTGTGAAGTCACAATGGAGATGTGCGAAGTCATAGAATGGTGATTTTTGAAGTCACAGAATGGAGGTGTGTGAGGTCATAGAAAGGAGGTGTGTGAAGTCAGATTGGAGGTATGTGAAGTCACAGAATGGAGGTGTGTCAACTCAGAAATGAGGTATGTGAAGTCATAGAATGGAGGTGTGTGAAGTCACAGAATTGAGGTGTGTGAAGTCAGAAGGGAGGTGTGTGAATTCAGAATGGAGGTGTTTGAAGTCAGAAAATGGAGGTTTGTGAAGTCACAATGCAGGTGTGTGAACTGATAGAACCTAGGTGTGTGAAGTCAAAATGGAGGTGTGTGAAGTCAAAGAAAGGAGGTGTGTGAAGTCATAGAATGGAGGTGTATGAAGTCATGGAATTGAGTTTTCTGAAGTCATAGAATGGAGATTTGTGAAGTCATAGAATGGATGTGTGTGAAGTCAGAATGGAGATATGTGAAGTCACAGAATGGAGGTGTGTGAAGTCAAAGAATGTTGGTGTGTGGAGTCATAGAATGGAGGTGTATGAAGTCTTAGAATGGAGGTGTGTGAAGTCAGAATGCACGTGTGTGAAGTCATAGAATGGAGTTGTGGGAAGTCATAGAATGGAGGTGTGTGAAGTCATAGAATGGAGGTGTGTGAAGTCACAGAATGGAGATGTGTGAAGTCACAGTATGGAGGTGTATGAACTCAGATTTAAGGTGTGTGAAGGCACAGAGGGCAGGGGTGTGAAATCAAAGAACAGAGGTATGTGAATTCACAGAATGGAGGGGTGTGAAGTCAGAATAGAGGTTTGCGAAGTCATAGAATGGAGGTGTGTAAAGTCAGAATGGAGCTGTGTGAACTCATAGAATGGAGGTGTGTGAAGTCACAGTGGAGATGTGCGAAGTCATAGAATGGTGATTTTTGAAGTCACAGAATGGAGGTGTGTGAGGTCATAGAAATGTGGTGTGTGAAGTCAGATTGGAGGTATGTGAAGTCACAGAATGGAGGTGTGTGAAGTCAAAGAATCTTGGTATGTGGAGTCATAGAATGTAGGTGTATGAAGTCATGGAATGGAGATGTGTGAAGTCAGAATGCACGTGTGTGAAGTCATAGAATGGAGTTGTGGGAAGTCATAGAATGGAGGTGTGTGAAGTCACAAAATGGAGGTGTGTGAAGTCATAGAATGGAAGTGTGTGAAGTCATAGAATGGAGGTGTGTGAAGTCTTAGAATGGAGGTGTGTGAAGTCATAGAATGGAGGTGTGTGAAGTCACAGAAGGGAGGTGTGTGAAGTCACAGAATGGATGTGGCTGAAGTAATAATGAAGGTGTGTGAAGTCACAGAATGGAGGTGTCTGAAGTCATAGAATGGATGTTGCTGAAGTAAGAATGGAGGTGTGTGAACTCATAGAATGGAGGTGTGTGAATTCATGGAACGGAGGTGTGTGAAGTCAAAGAATGGACGTGTGTCAACTCAGAAATGAGGTATGTGAAGTCATAGAATGGAGGTGTGTGAAGTCACAGAATTGAGGTGTGTGAAGTTAGAATGGAGGTGTGTGAATTCAGAATGGAGGTGTGTGAAGTCAGAGAATGGAGGTTTGTGAAGTCACAATGCAGGTGTGTGAACTGATAGAACGTAGGTGTGTGAAGTCACAATGAAGGTGTGTGAAGTGATAGAATGGAGGTGTGTGAAGTCATAGAATGGAGGTGTGTGAAGTCATAGAATGGAGGTGTTTGATGTCATAGAATGTTGGTTTTTGAAGTCACAGAATGCAGGTGTGTGAAGTCATAGAATGGAGGTGTGTGAAGTCAGATTGGAGGGGTGTGAAGTAACAGAATGGAGGTGTGTCAACTCAGAAAGGAGGTGTGTGAAGTCATAGAATGGAGGTGTTTGAAGTCATAGAATGGAGGTGTGTGAAATCATAGAATGTAGGTGTGTGAAGTCACAGAAATTAGGTGTTTGAAGTCAAATGGAAGTCTGTGAAGGCAGAATGCAGGTGTGTGAAGTCATAGAATGGAGGTGTGTGAAGTCATAGAATGGAGGTGTGTGAAGTCATAGAATGGAGGTGTGTGAAGTCATAGAATGGAGGTGTGTGAAGTAACAGAATGGAGGTGTGTGAAGTCACAGAATGGCGGTGTGTGAACTCAGAATGGAGGTGTGTGAATTCACAGAAGGGAGGTTTGTGAAGTCATAGAATGGAGATTTCTGCAGTAAGAATGAAGGTATGTGAAGACATAGAATGGAGGTGTGTGTAGTCAAAATGGAGGTGTGTGAAGGCAAACAATGGAGGTGTGTGAAGTCACAGAATGGAGGAGTGTGAAGTAACAATATAGGTTTCTGAAGTCATAGAATGGAGGTGTGTGAAGTCATAGAATGGAGGTGTGTGAAGTCACAGAATGGAGGCATGTGATGTCATAGAATGGAGGTGTGTGAAGTCACAGAATGGAGGTGTGTGAAGGCATAAAATGGAGGTGTGTGAAGTCATAGAATGGAGGTGTTTGAAGTCATAGAATGGAGGTGTGTGAAGTCACAGAATGGAGGTGTGTGAAGTCACAGTATGGAGGTGTGTGAACTCAGATTTAAGGTGTGTGAAGGCACAGAATGGAGGGGTGTGAAGTCAAAGAATGGAGGTATGTGAAGTCAAAGAATGGAGGGGTGTGAAGTCAGAATAGAGGTTTGCGAAGTCATAGAATGGAGGTGTGTGAAGTCAGAATGGAGCTGTGTGAACTCATAGAATGGAGGTGTGTGAAGTCACAATGGAGATGTGCGAAGTCATAGAATGGTGGTTTTTGAAGTCACAGAATGGAGGTGTGTGAAGTCATAAAATGGAGGTGTGTGAAGTCTGATTGGAGGTATGTGAAGTCACAGAATGGAGGTGTGTCAACTCAGAAATGAGGTATGTGAATTCATAGAATGGAGGTGTGTGAAGTCACAGAACTGAGGTGTGTGAAGTCAGAATGGAGGTGTGTGAATTCAGAATGGAGGTGTGTGAAGTCAGAGAATGGAGGTTTGTGAAGTCACAATGCAGGTGTGTGAACTGATAGAACGTAGGTGTGTGAAGTCACAATGAAGGTGTGTGAAGTCAAAGAAAGGAGGTGTGTGATGTCTTAGAATGGAGGTGTATGAAGTCATGGAATTGAGGTTTCTGAAGTCATAGAATGGAGATTTGTGAAGTCATAGAATGGATGTGTGTGAAGTCAGAATGGAGATATGTGAACTCACAGAATGGAGGTGTGTGAAGTCAAAGAATGGTGGTGTGTGAAGTCATAGAATGGAGGTGTATGAAGTCATGGAATGGAGGTGTGTGAAGTCAGAATGCACGTGTGTGAAGTCATAGAATGGAGTTGTGGGAAGTCATAGAATGGAGGTGTGTGAAGTCACAAAATGGAGGTGTGTGAAGTCATAGAATGGAAGTGTGTGAAGTCATAGAATGGAGGTGTGTGAAGTCTTAGAATGGAGGTGTGTGAAGTCATAGAATGGAGGTGTGTGAAGTCACAGAAGGGAGGTGTGTGAAGTCACAGAATGGATGTGGCTGAAGTAATAATGAAGGTGTGTGAAGTCATAGAATGGAGGTGTCTGAAGTCATAGAATGGATGTTGCTGAAGTAAGAATGGAGGTGTGTGAACTCATAGAATGGAGGTGTGTGAACTCATAGAATGGAGGTGTGTGAATTCATGGAATGGAGGTGTGTGAAGTCAAAGAATGGAGGTGTGTGAAGTCACAGAAGAGAGGTGTGTGAAGTCAGAGCATCGAAGTGTGCGAATTCACAGAATATACGTGTGTGAAGTCACAGAATGTAGGTGGGTGAACTCACAATGGAGGTGAGTGAAGTCACAGAATGGAGGTGTGTGAAGTCATAGAATGGAAGTGTGTGAAGTCATAGAATGGAGGTGTGTGGTGTCAGAATGGAGGTGTGTTACGTCACAGAATGGAGGTGTGTGACGTCATAAATTTTGGTGTGTGAAGTCATAGTATGTTGGTGTGAAGTCATAGAATGGAGGTGTGTGAAGTCATAGAATGGAGGTGTGTGAAGTCACCGAAGTCAGGTGTGTGAAGTCACAGAATAGAGTTGTGTGAGGTCCCAATGGAGGTGTGTGAATTCATAGAATGGAGGTGTGTGAAGTCAAAGAATGGATGTGTGTGAAGTCATAGAATGGAGGTGTGTGAAATCACAGAATGGAGGAATGTATAGTCACAGAGTGGAGGTGTGTAAAGTCACAGAGTGGAGGTTTGTGAAGTCTCAGAATGGAGGTGTGTGAAGTCATAGAATGGAGGTGTTTGAAGTCATAGAATGTTGGTTTTTGAAGTCACAGAATGCAGGTGTGTGAAGTCATAGAATGGAGGTGTATGAAGTGAGATTGGAGGGGTGTGAAGTAACAGAATGGAGGTGTGTCAACTCAGAAAGGAGGTGTGTGAACTCATAGAATGGAGGTGTTTGAAGTCATAGAATGGAGGTGTGTGAAATCATAGAATGGAGGTGTGTGAAGTCACAGAAATGAGGTGTTTGAAGTCAAATGGAAGTCTGTGAAGGCAGAATGGAGGTGTGTGAAGTCATAGAATGGAGGTGTGTGAAGTCATAGAATGGAGGTGTGTGAAGTAACAGAATGGAGATGTGTGAAGTCACAGAATGGAGGTGTGTGAACTCAGAATGGAGGTGTGTGAATTCACAGAAGGGTGGTTTGTGAAGTCATAGAATGGAGATTTCTGCAGTAAGAATGAAGCTGTGTGAAGACATAGAATGGAGGTGTGTGTAGTCAAAATGGAGGTGTGTGAAGGCAAACAATGGAGGTGTGTGAAGTCACAGAATGGAGGTATGTGAAGCAACAATGTAGGTTTCTGAAGTCATAGAATGGAGGTGTGTGAAGTCATAGAATTTAGGTGTGTGAAGTCACAGAATGGAGGCGTGTGATGTCATAGAATGGAGGTGTGTGAAGTCACAGAATGGAGGTGTGTGAAGGCATAAAATGGAGGTGTGTGAAGTCATAGAATGGAGGTGTGTGAAGTCATAGAATGGAGGTGTGTGAAGTCACAGAATGGAGGTGTGTGAAGTCACAGTATGGAGGTGTGTGAACTCAGATTTAAGGTGTGTGAAGGCACAGAGTGCAGGGGTGTGAAATCAAAGAACAGAGGTATGTGAAGTCACAGAATGTAGGGGTGTGAAGTCAGAATAGAGGTTTGCGAAGTCATAGAATGGAGGTGTGTAAAGTCAGAATGGAGCTGTGTGAACTCATAGAATGGAGGTGGGTGAAGTCACAATGGAGATGTGCGAAGTCATAGAATGGTCATTTTTGAAGTCACAGAATGGAGGTGTGTGAGTTCATAGAATGGAGGTGTGTGAAGTCAGATTGGAGGCATGTGAAGTCACAGAATGGAGGTGTGTCAACTCAGAAATGAGGTATGTGAAGTCATAGAATGGAGGTGTGTGAAGTCACAGATTTGAGGTGTGTGAAGTCAGAATGGAGGTGTGTGAATTCAGAATGGAGGTGTGTGAAGTCAGAGAATGGACGTTTGTGAAGTCACAATGCAGGTGTGTGAACTGATAGAACGTAGGTGTGTGAAGTCACAATGAAGGTGTGTGAAGTGATAGAATGGAGGTGTGTGAAGTCAGATTGGAGGGGTGTGAAGTAACAGAATGGAGGTGTGTCAACTCAGAAAGGAGGTGTGTGAAGTCATAGAATGGAGGTGTGTGAAATCATAGAATGGAGGTGTGTGAAGTCACAGAAATTAGGTGTTTGAAGTCAAATGGAATTCTGTGAAGGCAGAATGGAGGTGTGTGAAGTCATAGAATGGAGGTGTGTGAAGTAACAGAATGGAGGTGTGTGAAGTCACAGAATGGAGGTGTGTGAACTCAGAATGGATGTGTGTGAATTCACAGAAGGGAGGTTTGTGAAGTCATAGAATGGAGATTTCTGCAGTAAGAATGAAGCTGTGAGAAGACATAGAATGGAGGTGAGTGTAGTCAAAATGGAGGTGTGTGAAGGCAAACAATGGAAGTGTGTGAAGTCACAGAATGGAGGTGTGTGAAGTAACAATGTAGGTTTCTGAAGTCATAGAATGGAGGTGTGTGAAGTCATAGAATGGAGGTGTGTGAAGTCACAGAATGGAGGCGTGTGATGTCATAGAGTGGAGGTGTGTGAAGTCACAGAATGGAGGTGTGTGAAGTCAAAAAGGTGGTGTGTGAAGTCACAAATGGACGTGTGTAAACTCACAGAATGGAGGTGTGTGAAGTCAAAATGGAGGTGTGTGAAGTCAAAGAATGGAGGTGTGTGAAGTCATCGAATAGAGGTATGTAGTCATGTCATGGAGGTGTGTGAATTCACAGAATGGAGGTGTGTGAAATCAGAATTGAGGTGTGCTAAGTCGTAGAATAGAGCTGTGTGAAGTCAGAATGGAGGTGTGTGAAGTCATAGAATGTAGGTGTGAGAAGTCAGAATGGAGGTGTGTGAACTCATAGAATGGAGGTATGTGAAGTCACAATGGAGGTGTGTGAAGTCATAGACTGGTGGTATGTGAAGTTACAGAATGGAGGTGTGGAAGTCATAGAATGGAAGTGTGTGAAGTCAGAAATTGAGGTGTGTGAAGTCACAGAATATAGGTGTGTGAATTCAGAATGGAGGTGTGTGAAGTCATAGAATGGAGGTGTGTGAAGTCATGGAATGGAGGTGTGTGAAATCATAGAATGGAGGTGTGTGAGTCACAGAATGGAGGTGTGTGAAGTAAGAATGGAGGTGTGTGAAGTGATAGAATTGAGGTGTGTAAAGTCAGAATGGAGGTGTGTGAACACATAAAAGAGACGTGTGTGAAATCACAATGGAGGTGTGTGAAGTCATAGAATAGAGGTGTGTGAAGTCACAGAAGGAGGTGTGTGAAGTCATAGAAAGGAGCTGTGTGAATTCAGAATGGAGGTGTGTGAAGTCACAGAATGGAGGTGCGTGAAGTCATAGAATGGAGGTGTGTGAAATCGTAGAATGGAGGTATGTGAAGTCAGAGAATCAAGGTGTGTGAAGTAAATGAATGGAGGTGTGTGAAGTCACAGAATGGAGGTGTGTGAAATCGTAGAACGGAGGTATGTGAAGTCAGAGAATCAAGGTGAGTGAAGTAAACGAATGGAGGTGTGTGAAGTCACAGAATGTATGAGTGTGAACTCACAATGGAGGTGAGTGAAGTCACAGAATGGAGGTGTGTGAAGTCATAGAATGTAGGTGTGTGATGTCAGAATGGAGGTGTGTGAAGTCACAGAATGGAGGTGTGTGACGTCATAAATGTTGGTGTGTGAAGTCATAGAACGGAGGTGTGAAGCGATAGAATGGAGGTGTGAAGTCATAGAATGGAGGTGTGTGAAGTCATAGAATGGAGGTGTGTGAAGTCACAGAAGGGAGGTGTGTGAAGTCACAGAATGGATGTTGCTGAAGTAAGAATGAAGGTGTGTGAAGTCATAGAATGGAGGTGTCTGAAGTCATAGAATGGATGTTGCTGAAGTAAGAATGGAGGTGTGTGAACTCATAGAATGGACGTGTGTGAACTCATAGAATGGAGGTGTGTGAATTCATGGAACGGAGGTGTGTGAAGTCAAAGAATGGAGGTGTATGATGTTAAACAATGGAAGTGTGTGAAGTCATAGAATGAGGTGTGTGAAGTGTTAGAATGGAGGTGTGTGAAGTCATAGAATGGAGGTGTGTGAATTCCCAGAAGGGAGGTGTGTGAAGTTACAGAATGGAGGTGTGTAAAGTCACAGATTGGAGGTGTGTGAAGGCAGAGAATTGAGGGGTGTAAAGTCAAAGAATGGAGGTATGTGAAGTCACAGAATGGAGGGGTGTGAAGTCAGAATAGAGGTGTGCGAATTCATAGAATGGAGGTGTGTGAAGTAAGAAAGGAGCTGTGTGAACTCATAGAATGGAAGTTTGTGAAGTCACAATGGAGATGTGTGAAGTCATAGAATGGTGGTTTTTGAAGTCACTGAATGGAGGTGTGTGAAGTCACAGAATGGAGGTGTGTGAAGTCAGAGTGTAGGTATGTGAAGTCACAGTATGGAGGTGTATCAACTCAGAAAGGAGGTATGTGAAGTGATAGAATGGAGGTGTGTGAAGTCAAAGAATGGAGGTGTGGGAAATCATAGAATGGAGGTGTGTGAAGTCACAGAATTGAGGTGTATGAAGTCAGAATGGATGTGTGTGAATTCAGAATGGAGGTGTGAAGTCATAGAATGGAGGTGTGTGAAGTCACAGAATATAGGTGTGTGAAGTCAAAATGGAGGTGTGTGAACTCATAGAATAGAGGTGTGTGACCTCATATTATGGAGGTGTGTGAAGTCATGGAATGGAGATGTGTGAAATCCAAGAATGGAGGTGTGTGAAATCAAACAATGGAGGCGTATGAAGTCACAGAATGGAGATGTGTGAAGTCACAGAATGTAAGTTTGTGAAGTCAAAATTGAGGTGTGTGAAGTCACAGAATGGAGGTGTGTGAAGTCAAAATTTTGATGTGTGAAGTCACAAATGGAGGTATGTGAAGTTAAAGAATTGTGGTGTGTGAAGTCAAAATGGAGGTGTGTGAAGTCAAAGAAAGGAGGTGTGTGAAGTCATAGAATGGAGGTGTATGAAGTCATGGAATTGAGGTTTCTGAAGTCATAGAATGGAGATTTGTGAAGTCATAGAATGGATGTGTGTGAAGTCAGAATGGAGATATGTGAACTCACAGAATGGAGGTGTGTGAAGTCAAAGAATGTTGGTGTGTGGAGTCATAGAATGGAGGTGTATGAAGTCATGGAATGGAGATGTCTGAAGTCAGAATGCACGTGTGTGAAGTCATAGAATGGAGTTGTGGGAAGTCATAGAATGGAGGTGTGTGAAGTCACAAAATGAAGGTGTGTAAAGTCATAGAATGGCAGTGTGTGAAGTCATAGAATGGAGGTGTGTGAAGTCTTAGAATGGAGGTGCGTGAAGTCATAGCATGGAGGTGTGTGAAGTCACAGAAGGGAGGTGTGTGAAGTCACAGAATGGATGTGGCTGAAGTAATAATGAAGGTGTGTGAAGTCACAGAATGGAGGTGTCTGAAGTCATTGAATGGATGTTGCTGAAGTAAGAATGGAGGTGTGTGAACTCATAGAATGGAGGTGTGTGAACTCATAGAATGGAGGTGTGTGAATTCATGGAATGGAGGTGTGTGAAGTCAAAGAATGGAGGTGTGTGAAGTCACAGAAGAGAGGTGTGTGAAGACAGAGCATCGAGGTGTGTGAATTCACAGAATGGAGGTGTGTGAAGTCACAGAATGGAGGTAGGTGAACTCACAATGGAGGTGAGTGAAGTCACAGAATGGAGGTGTGTGAAGTCATAGAATGGAAGTGTGTGAAGTCATAGAATGGAGGTGTGTGATGTCAGAATGGAGGTGTGTTAAGTCACAGAATGGAGGTGTGTGACGTCATAAATTTTGGTTTGTGAAGTCATAGTATGTTGGTGTGAAGTCATAGAATGGAGGTGTGTGAAGTCATAGAATGGAGGTGTGTGAAGTCATAGAATGGAGGTGTGTTAAGTCACAAATTGGAGGTGTGTGAAGTCATATAATGGAGGATTGTGAAGTCACAGAATGGAGGTGTGTGAACTCAGAATGGAGGTGTGTGAAGTCACAGAATGGAGGTGTGTGATATCATAGAATTTAGATGTGTGAAGTCACAGAATGGAGGTGTGTGAAATCGTAGAATGGAGGTATGTGAAGTCAGAGAATCAAGGTGTGTGAAGTCAATGAATGGAGGTGTGTGAAGTCACAGAATGGATGTGTGTGAACTCACAATGGAGGTGAGTGAAGTCACAGAATGGAGGTGTGTGAAGTCATAGAATGGAAGTGCGTGAAGTCATAGAATGTAGGTGTGTGATGTCACAATGGAGGTGTGTGAAGTCACAGAATGGAGGTGTGTGACGTCATAAATGTTGGTGTGTGAAGTCATAGAATGGAGGTGTGAAGCCATAGAATGGATGTGTGAAGTCATAGAATGGAGGTGCGTGAAGTCACAGAAGGCAGGTTTGAGAAGTCTCAGAATAGAGTTGTGTGAAGTCATAATGGAGGTGTGTGAATTCATAGAATGGAGGTGTGTGAAGTCAAAGAATGGAGATGTGTGAAATCACAGAATGGAAGTGTATGTAGTCACAGAGTGGAGGTGTGTAAAGTCACAGAATGGAGGTGTGTGAAGTCTCAGAATGGAGGTGGGTGAAGTCATAGAATGGAGGTGTTTGAAGTCAAAGAATATTGGTTTTTGAAGTCAGAGAATGGAGGTGTGTGAAGTCATACAATGGAGGTGTGTGAGGTCAGATTGGAGGTGTGTGAAGTCACAGAATGGAAGTGTGTCAACTCAGAAAGGAGGTGTGTGAAGTCATAGAATGGAGGTGTGTGAAGTCATAGAATGGAGGTGTGTGAAACCATAAAATGGAGATGTGTGAAGTCACAGAAATGAGGTGTTTGAAGTCAAAATGGAAGTATGTGAAGTCAGAATGGAGGTGTGTGAAGTCATAGAATGGAGGTGTGTGAAGTCACAAAAAGGAGGTGTGTGAACTCATAGAATGGAGGAGTGTGAAGTCATAGAATGGAGGTGTGTGAAGGCACAGATGGAGGTGTGTGAAGTCATAGAATGGAGGTGTGTGAAGTCACAGAATGGAGGTGTGTGAAGTCACAGAATGGAGGTGTGTGAACCCAGAATGGAGGTGTGTGAAGTAACAGAATGCAGGTGTGTGAAGTCAGAACAGAGGTGTGCGAAGTCATTGAATGGAGGAGTGTGAAGTGAAAATGGAGCTGTGTGAAGTCATAGAATTGAAGTTTGTGAAGTCAGAATGTAGGTGTGTGAACTCATAGAATGGAGGTATATGAAGTCATAATGGAGGTGTGTGAAGTCACAGAATGGATGTGTGTGAACTCAGAAAGGAGGTGTGTAAAGTCATAGAATGGAGGTCTGTGAAGTCATAGAATGGAGGTGTGTGAAATCATAGAATGGAGGTGTGTGAAGTCACAGAATTGAGGTGTGTGAAGTCAGAATGGAGGTGTGTGAAGTCAGAATGGATGTGTGTGAAGTCAGATAATGGAGGTGTGTGAAGTCACAATTCAGGTGTGTGAACTCATAGAATGGAGGTGTGTGAAGTAACAATGTAGGTTTCTGAAGTCATAGATTGGAGGTGTGTGAAGTCATAGAATGGAGGTGTGTGAAGTCACAGAATGGAGGTGTGTGATGTCACAGAACGGAGGTGTGTGAAGTCACAGAATTGAGGTGTGTGAAGGCATAGAATGGAGGTGTGTGAAGTCATAGAATGGAGGTGTGTGAAGTCACAGAATAGAGGTTTGTGAAGTCACAGTATGGAGGTGTGTGAACTCAGATTTGAGGTGTGTGAAGTCACAGAATGGATGTGTGTGAACTCAGAAAGGAGGTGTGTAAAGTCATAGAATGGAGGTCTGTGAAGTCAAAGAATGGAGGTGTGTGAAATCATAGAATGGAGGTGTGTGAAGTCACAGAATTGAGGTGTGTGAAGTCAGAATGGAGGTTTGTGAAGTCAGAATGGACGTGAGTGAATTCAGATAATAGAGGTGTGTGAAGTCACAATGCAGGTGTGTGAACTCATAGAATGGAGGTGTGTGAAGTAACAATGTAGGTTTCTGAAGTCATAGATTCGAAGTGTGTGAAGTCATAGAATGGAGGTGTGTGAAGTCACAGAATGGAGGTGTGTGATGTCATAGAATGGAGGTGTGTGAAGTCACAGAATGGAGGTGTGTGATGTCATAGAATGGAGGTGTGTGAAGTCACAGAATGGAGGTGTGTGAAGGCATAGAATGGAGGTGTGTGAACTCACAGAATAGAGGTTTGTGAAGCCACAGTATGGAGGTGTGTAACTCAGATTTGAGGTGTGTGAAGTCACAGAATGGAGGTGTGTGAAGTCATAGAAGTAGGTGTGTGAAGTCACAGAATGGAGGTGTGTGAAGACACAGAATGGAGGTGTGTGAACTCAGAGTGGAGGTATGTGAAGTCACAGAATGGAGCTGTGTGAAGTCATAGAATGGAAGTGTGTGAAGTCATAGAATGGAGGTGTGTGAAGTCAGAATCGAGGTGTGTGAAGTCACAGAATGGAGGTGTGTTAACCCAGAATGGAAGTGTGTGAAGTCACAGAATGGAGGTTTGTGAAGTCATAGAATGGAGGTGTGTGAAGTCATAGAATGAATGTTGCTGAAGTAAAAATGAAGGTGTGTGAAGTCATAGAATGGAGGTGTCTGAAGTCATAGAATGGATGTTGCTGAAGTAAGAATGAAGGTGTGTGAACTCGTAGAATGGAGGTGTGTGAACCCATAGAATGAAGGTGTGTGAATTCATGGAACGGAGGTGTGTGAAGTCAAAAAATGGAGGTGTATGATGTCAAACAATGGAAGTGTGTGAAGTCATAGAACGGAGGTGTGTGAAGACTTAGAATGGAGGTGTGTGAAGTCATAGAATGGAGGTGTGTGAAGTCACAGAAGGGAGGTGTGAGAAGTCACAGAATGGAGGTGTGTAAAGTCACAGAGTGGAGGTGTGTGAAGGCACAGAATGGAGGGGAGTGAAGTCAAAGAATGGAGGTATGTGAAGTCACAGAACGGAGGGGTGTGAAGTCAGAATAGTGGTGTACGAAGTCATAGAATGGAGGTGTGTGAAGTCAGAATTGAGCTGTTTGAACTCATAGAATGGAGGTGTGTGAAGTCACAATGGAGATGTGTGAAGTCATAGAATGGTGGTTTTTGAAGTCACAGAAAGGCGGTGTGTGAAGTCAAAGAATGGAGGTTTGTGAAGTCAGTTTGGGGTTATGTGAAGTCACAGAATGGAGGTGTGTCAACTCAGAAATGAGGTATGTGAATTCATAGAATGAAGGTGTGTGAAGTCACAGAATTGAGGTATGTGAAGTCAGAATGGAGATGTGTGAATTCAGAATGGAGGTGTGTGAAGTCAGAGAATGCAGGTGTGTTAAGTCACAATGCAGGTGTGTGAAGTTATAGAATGGAGGTGTGTGAAGTCATAGAATGGAGGTGTGCAAAGTCACAAAATGGAGGTGTGTGAAGTCATATATTGGAGGTGTGTGAAGTCACAGAATGGAGATGTGTGAACTCAGAATGGAGGTGTGTGAAGTCACAGAATGGAGGTGTGTGAAATCATAAAATGGAGATGTGTGAAGTCACAGAATGGAGGTGTGTGAAATCGTAGAATGGAGGTGTGTGAAGTCAGAGAATCAAGGTGTGTGAAGTCACAGAATGGAGGTGTGTGAACTCACAATGGACGTGAGTGAAGTCACAGAATGGAGGTGTGTGAAGTCATAGAATGGAAGTGTGTGAAATCATAGAATGTAGGTGTGTGATGTCTGAATGTAGGTGTGTGAAGTCACAGAATGGAGGTGTGTGATGTCAAAGAATGGAGGTATGTGAATTCATAGAATGGAGGTGTGTGAAGTCAAAGAATGGAGGTGTGTGAAGTCATAGAATGGAGGTGTGTGAGGTCAGATTGGAGGTGTGTGAAGTCACAGAATGGAAGTGTGTCAACTCAGAAAGGAGGTGTGTGAATTCATAGAATGGAGGTGTGTGAAGGCATAGAATGGAGGTGTGTGAAATCAAAGAATGGAGGTGTGTGAAGTCACAGAAATGAGGTCTTTGAAGTCAAAATGGAAGTGTGTGAAGTCAGAATGGAGGTGTGTGAAGTCATAGAATGGAGGTGTGTGAAGTCACAGAATGGAGGTGTGTGAACTCATAGAATGGAGGAGTGTGAAGTCATAGAATGGAGGTGTGTGAAGTCACAGATGGAGGTGTGTGAATTCATAGAATGGAGGTGTGTGAAGTCACAGAATGGAGGTGTGTGAACCCAGAATGGAGGTGTGTGAATTCACAGAAGGGAGGTTTGTGAAGTCATAGAATGGATGTTTCTGAAGTAAGAATGAAGGTGTGCGAAGTCATAGAATGGAGGTGTGTGAAGTCAAAATGGAGGTGTGTGAAGTCAAATAATGTAGGTGTGTGAAGTCACAGAATGGAGGTGTGTGAAGTCACAGAATGGAAGTGGGTGAAGTCAAAATGGAGGTGTGTGAAGTCAAAGAATGGACGTGTGTGAAGTCAAAATTGTGGTGTGTGAAGTCACAAATGCAGGTGTGTTAGTCACAGAATGGAGGTGTGTGAAGTCAAAATGGAGGTGTGTGAGGTCAAAGAATAGATGTGTGTGAAGTCATAGAGTGGAGGTGTATGAAGTCATGGAATGGAGGCTTGTGAAGTCAAACATTGGAAGCATGTGGAGTTTCAGAATGGAGGTGTGTGAAGTCATAGAATGGAGGTTTGTGAAGTCATAGATTGGAAGTGTGTGAAGTCATAGAATGGCGGTTGTGAAGTCATAGATTGAAGGTGTGTGGAAGTCATAGTATGGAGGTGTGTGAGGTCACAGAAAGGAGGTGTGTGAATTCACAGAATGGAGTTGTATGAAGTCACAATGCAGGTGTGTGAAGTCATAGAATGGAGGTGTGTGAAATCAAAGAATGGAGGTTTGTGAAGTCATAGAATGGATTGTGTGTGAAATCACAGAATGGAAGTGTGTGAAGTCACAGAATGGAGGTGTGTAAAGTCACAGAGTGGAGGTGTGTGAAGTCACAGAATGGAGGTGTGTGAAGTCATAGAATGGAGGTGTGTGAAGTCACAGAATGCAGTTGTGTGAAGTCAGAATAGAGGTGTGCGAAGTCATAGAATGGAGGTGTGTGAAGTCAGAATGGAGCTGTGTGAAGTCATAGAATGGAAGTGTGTGAAGTCAGAATGGAGGTGTGTGAACTCATAGAATGGAGGTGTATGAAGTCACAATGGAGGTGTGTGAAGTCACAGAATGGATGTGTGTGAACTCAGAAAGGAGGTGTGGGAAGTCATAGAATGGACGTCTGTGAAGTCATAGAATGGAGGTGTGTGAAATCATAGAATGGACGTGCGTGAATTCACAGAATTGAGGTGTGTGAAGTCAGAATGGAGATGTGTGAAGTCAGAATGGAGGTGTGGGATGTCAGAGAATGGAGGTGTGTGAAGTCACAATGCAGGTGTGTGAACTCATAGAATGGAGGTGTGTGAAGTCACAAAGTAGGTTTCTGAAGTCATAGAATGGAGGTGTGTGAAGTAATAGAATGGAGGTGTGTGAAGTCACAGAATGGAGGTGTGCGATGTCATAGAATGGAGTTGTGTGAAGTCACAGAATGGAGGTGTGTAAAGGCCTAGAATGGAGGTGTGTGAAGTCATAGAATGGAGGTGTGTGAAGTCATAGAATGGGGGTGTGTGAAGTCACAGAATGGAGGTGTGTGAAGTCACACTATGGAGGGGTGTGAACTCAGATTTGAGGTGTGTGAGGTCACAGAATGGAGGTGTGTGAAGTCATATAACGAGGTGTGTGAAGTCACAGAATGGAGGTGTGTGAAGACACAGAATGGAGGTGTGTGAACTCAGAGTTGAGGTGTGTGAAGTCACAGAATGGAGTTGTGTGAAGTCATAGAACGGAAGTGTGTGAAGTCATAGAATGGAGGTGTGTGAAGTCAGAATGGAGGTGTGTGAAGTCACAAATGGAGGTGTGTTAACTCAGAATGGAGGTTTGTGAAGTCACAGAATGGAGGTGTGTGAAGTCAAAATTGTGATGTGTGAAGTCACAAATGGAGGTGTGTGAAGTCACAGAGTGGAGGTGTGTGAAATCAAAATGGAATTTTGTGAAGTCAAAGAAAGGAGTTGTGTGAAGTCATAGAATGGATGTGTATGAAGTCATGGAATGGAGGTTGGTGAAGTCAAACATTGGAAGTGTGTGAAATTACACAATGGAGGTTGTGAAATCAGAGAATGGAGGTGTGTGAAGTCATACAATGGAGGTGTGTGAAATCACAGGATGGAAGTGTGTGTAGTCACAGAGTGGAGGTGTGTAAAGTCACAGAATGGAGGTGTGTGAAGTCTCAGAATGGAGGTGTGTGAAGTCATAGAATGGAGGTGTTTGAAGTCATAGAATGTTGGTTTTTGAAGTCAGAGAATGGAGGTGTGTGATGCCATAGAATGGAGGTGTGTGAGGTCAGATTGGAGGTGTGTGAAGTCACAGAATGTAAGTGTGTCAACTCAGAAAGGAGATGTCTGAAGTCACAGAATTGAGGTGTTTGAACTCAGAACGGAGGTGTGTGAAGTGACAGAATGGAGGTGTGTGAAATCATAGAATGGAGATGTGTGAAGTCACAGAATGGAGGTGTGTGAAATCGTAGAATGGAGGTGTGTGATGTCAGAGAATCAAGGTGTGTGAAGTCACAGAATGGAGGTGTGTGAACTCACAATGGAGGTGAGTGAAGTCACAGAATGCAGCTGTGTGAAGTCATAGAATGGAAGTGTGTGAAGTCATAGAATGTAGGTGTGTGATGTCAGAATGGAGGTGTGTGAAGTCACAGAATGGAGGTGTGTGAAGTCATAAATGTTGGTGTGTGAAGTCATAGAATGGAGATGTGAAGTCATAGAATGGTGGTGTGAAGTCATAGAATGGAGGTGTGTGAAGTCACAGAAGGCAGGTGTGTGAAGTCACAGAATAGAGTTGTGTGAAGTCACAATGGAGGTGTGTGAATTCATAGAATGGAGATGTGTGAAGTCAAAGAATGGAGGTGTGTGAAGTCATACAATGGAGGTTTGTGAAATCACAAAATGGAGTTGTGTGAATTCTCAGAATGGAGGTGTGGGAAGTCAAAGAATGGAGGTGTGTGAAGTCATAGAATGGAGGTGTGTGAAGTCATGGAATGGAGGTGTGTGAGGTCATATTGGAGGTGTGTGAAGTCACAGAATGGAAGTGTGTCAACTCAGAAAGGAGGTGTGTGAAGTCATAGAATGGAGGTGTGTGAAGTTATAGAATGGAGGTGTGTGAACTCATAGAATGGAGGAGTGTGAAGTCATAGAATGGAGGTGTGTGAAGTCACAGAAATGAGGTCTTTGAAGTCAAAATGGAAGTGTGTGAAGTTAGAAGGGAGGTATGTGAAGTCATAGAATGGAGGTGTGTGAATTCACACAATGGAGGTGTGTGAACTCATAGAATGGAGGAGTGTGAAGTCATAGAGTGGAGGTGTGTGAAGTCACAGATGGAGGGGTGTGAAGTCATAGAATGGAGGTGTGTGAAGTCACAGAATGGAGGTGTGTGAACCCAGAATGGAGGTGTGTGAATTAACAGAAGGGAGGTTTGTGAAGTCATAGAATGGATGTTTCTGAAGTAAGAATGAAGGTGTGTGAAGTCATAGAATGGAGGTGTGTGAAGTCAAAATGGAGGTGTGTGAAGTCAAACAATGTAGGTGTGTGAAGTCACAGAATGGAGGTGTGTGAAGTCACAGAATGGAAGTGTGTGAAGTCAAAATGGAGGTGTGTGAAGCCAAAGAATGGACGTGTGTGGAGTCAAAATTGTGGTGTGTGAAGTCACAAATGCAGGTGTGTGAAGTCACAGAATGGAGGTGTGTGAATTCAAAATGGAGGTGTGTGAGGTCAAAGAATTGATGTGTGTGAAGTCATATAATGGATGTGTATGAAGTCATGGAATGGAGATTGCTGAAGTCAAACATTGGAAGTGTGTGAAATTACACAATGGAGGTTGTGAAATCAGAGAATGGAGGTGTGTGAAGTCATACAATGGAGGTGTGTGAAATCACAGGATGGAAGTGTGTGTAGTCACAGAGTGGAGGTGTGTAAAGTCACAGAATGGAGGTGTGTGAAGTCTCAGAATGGAGGTGTGTGAAGTCATAGAATGGAGGTGTTTGAAGTCATAGAATGTTGGTTTTTGAAGTCAGAGAATGGAGGTGTGTGAAGTCATAGAATGGAGGTGTGTGAGGTCAGATTGGAGGTGTGTGAAGTCACAGAATGGAAGTGTGTCAACTCAGAAAGGAGGTGTCTGAAGTCACAGAATGGAGGTGTGTGAACTCAGAATGGAGGTGTGTGAAGTGACAGAATGGAGGTGTGTGATATCATGGAATGGAGATATGTGAAGTCACAGAATGGAGTTGTGTGAAATCGTAGAATGGAGGTGTGTGAAGTCAGAAAATCAAGGTGTGTGAAGTCACAGAATGGAGGTGTGTGAACTCACAATGGAGGTGAGTGAAGTCACAGAATGCAGGTGTGTGAAGTCATAGAATGGAAGTGTGTGAAGTCATAGAATGTAGGTGTGTGATGTCAGAATGGAGGTGCGTGAAGTCACAGAAGGCAGGTTTGAGAAGTCTCAGAATAGAGTTGTGTGAAGTCATAATGGAGGTGTGTGAATTCATAGAATGGAGATGTGTGAAGTCAAAGAATGGAGATGTGTGAAATCACAGAATGGAAGTGTATGTAGTCACAGAGTGGAGGTGTGTAAAGTCACAGAATGGAGGTGTGTGAAGTCTCAGAATGGAGGTGGGTGAAGTCATAGAATGGAGGTGTTTGAAGTCAAAGAATATTGGTTTTTGAAGTCAGAGAATGGAGGTGTGTGAAGTCATACAATGGAGGTGTGTGAGGTCAGATTGGAGGTGTGTGAAGTCACAGAATGGAAGTGTGTCAACTCAGAAAGGAGGTGTGTGAAGTCATAGAATGGAGGTGTGTGAAGTCATAGAATGGAGGTGTGTGAAACCATAAAATGGAGATGTGTGAAGTCACAGAAATGAGGTGTTTGAAGTCAAAATGGAAGTATGTGAAGTCAGAATGGAGGTGTGTGAAGTCTTGGAATGGAGGTGTGTGAAGTCACAAAAAGGAGGTGTGTGAACTCATAGAATGGAGGAGTGTGAAGTCATAGAATGGAGGTGTGTGAAGGCACAGATGGAGGTGTGTGAAGTCATAGAATGGAGGTGTGTGAAGTCACAGAATGGAGGTGTGTGAAGTCACAGAATGGAGGTGTGTGAACCCAGAATGGAGGTGTGTGAAGTAACAGAATGCAGGTTTGTGAAGTCAGAACAGAGGTGTGCGAAGTCATAGAATGGAGGAGTGTAAAGTGAAAATGGAGCTGTGTGAAGTCATAGAATTGAAGTTTGTGAAGTCAGAATGTAGGTGTGTGAACTCATAGAATGGAGGTATATGAAGTCATAATGGAGGTGTGTGAAGTCACAGAATGGATGTGTGTGAACTCAGAAAGGAGGTGTGTAAAGTCATAGAATGGAGGTCTGTGAAGTCATAGAATGGAGGTGTGTGAAATCATAGAATGGAGGTGTGTGAAGTCACAGAATTGAGGTGTGTGAAGTCAGAATGGAGGTGTGTGAAGTCAGAATGGATGTGTGTGAAGTCAGATAATGGAGGTGTGTGAAGTCACAATTCAGGTGTGTGAACTCATAGAATGGAGGTGTGTGAAGTAACAATGTAGGTTTCTGAAGTCATAGATTGGAGGTGTGTGAAGTCATAGAATGGAGGTGTGTGAAGTCACAGAATGGAGGTGTGTGATGTCACAGAACGGAGGTGTGTGAAGTCACAGAATTGAGGTGTGTGAAGGCATAGAATGGAGGTGTGTGAAGTCATAGAATGGAGGTGTGTGAAGTCACAGAATAGAGGTTTGTGAAGTCACAGTATGGAGGTGTGTGAACTCAGATTTGAGGTGTGTGAAGTCACAGAATGGATGTGTGTGAACTCAGAAAGGAGGTGTGTAAAGTCATAGAATGGAGGTCTGTGAAGTCAAAGAATGGAGGTGTGTGAAATCATAGAATGGAGGTGTGTGAAGTCACAGAATTGAGGTGTGTGAAGTCAGAATGGAGGTGTGTGAAGTCAGAATGGACGTGTGTGAATTCAGATAATGGAGGTGTGTGAAGTCACAATGCAGGTGTGTGAACTCATAGAATGGAGGTGTGTGAAGTAACAATGTAGGTTTCTGAAGTCATAGATTCGAAGTGTGTGAAGTCATAGAATGGAGGTGTGTGAAGTCACAGAATGGAGGTGTGTGATGTCATAGAATGGAGGTGTGTGAAGTCACAAAATGGAGGTGTGTGATGTCATAGAATGGAGGTGTGTGAAGTCACAGAATGGAGGTGTGTGAAGGCATAGAATGGAGGTGTGTGAACTCACAGAATAGAGGTTTGTGAAGCCACAGTATGGAGGTGTGTAACTCAGATTTGAGGTGTGTGAAGTCACAAAATGGAGGTGTGTGAAGTCATAGAAGTAGGTGTGTGAAGTCACAGAATGGAGGTGTGTGAAGACACAGAATGGAGGTGTGTGAACTCAGAGTGGAGGTATGTGAAGTCACAGAATGGAGCTGTGTGAAGTCATAGAATGGAAGTGTGTGAAGTCATAGAATGGAGGTGTGTGAAGTCAGAATCGAGGTGTGTGAAGTCACAGAATGGAGGTGTGTTAACCCAGAATGGAGGTGTGTGAAGTCACAGAATGGAGGTTTGTGAAGTCATAGAATGGAGGTGTGTGAAGTCATAGAATGGATGTTGCTGAAGTAAAAATGAAGGTGTGTGAAGTCATAGAATGGAGGTGTCTGAAGTCATAGAATGGATGTTGCTGAAGTAAGAATGAAGGTGTGTGAACTCGTAGAATGGAGGTGTGTGAACCCATAGAATGAAGGTGTGTGAATTCATGGAACGGAGGTGTGTGAAGTCAAAAAATGGAGGTGTATGATGTCAAACAATGGAAGTGTGTGAAGTCATAGAACGGAGGTGTGTGAAGACTTAGAATGGAGGTGTGTGAAGTCATAGAATGGAGGTGTGTGAAGTCACAGAAGGGAGGTGTGAGAAGTCACAGAATGGAGGTGTGTAAAGTCACAGAGTGGAGGTGTGTGAAGGCACAGAATGGAGGGGAGTGAAGTCAAAGAATGGAGGTATGTGAAGTCACAGAATGGAGGGGTGTGAAGTCAGAATAGTGGTGTACGAAGTCATAGAATGGAGGTGTGTGAAGTCAGAATTGAGCTGTTTGAACTCATAGAATGGAGGTGTGTGAAGTCACAATGGAGATGTGTGAAGTCATAGAATGGTGGTTTTTGAAGTCACAGAAAGGCGGTGTGTGAAGTCAAAGAATGGAGGTTTGTGAAGTCAGTTTGGGGTTATGTGAAGTCACAGAATGGAGGTGTGTCAACTCAGAAATGAGGTATGTGAATTCATAGAATGAAGGTGTGTGAAGTCACAGAATTGAGGTATGTGAAGTCAGAATGGAGATGTGTGAATTCAGAATGGAGGTGTGTGAAGTCAGAGAATGCAGGTGTGTTAAGTCACAATGCAGGTGTGTGAAGTCATAGAATGGAGGTGTGCAAAGTCACAAAATGGAGGTGTGTGAAGTCATATATTGGAGGTGTGTGAAGTCACAGAATGGAGATGTGTGAACTCAGAATGGAGGTGTGTGAAGTCACAGAATGGAGGTGTGTGAAATCATAGAATGGAGATGTGTGAAGTCACAGAATGGAGGTGTGTGAAATCGTAGAATGGAGGTGTGTGAAGTCAGAGAATCAAGGTGTGTGAAGTCACAGAATGGAGGTGTGTGAACTCACAATGGAGGTGAGTGAAGTCACAGAATGGAGGTGTGTGAAGTCATAGAATGGAAGTGTGTGAAATCATAGAATGTAGGTGTGTGATGTCTGAATGTAGGTGTGTGAAGTCACAGAATGGAGGTGTGTGATGTCAAAGAATGGAGGTATGTGAATTCATAGAATGGAGGTGTGTGAAGTCAAAGAATGGAGGTGTGTGAAGTCATAGAATGGAGGTGTGTGAGGTCAGATTGGAGGTGTGTGAAGTCACAGAATGGAAGTGTGTCAACTCAGAAAGGAGGTGTGTGAATTCATAGAATGGAGGTGTGTGAAGGCATAGAATGGAGGTGTGTGAAATCAAAGAATGGAGGTGTGTGAAGTCACAGAAATGAGGTCTTTGAAGTCAAAATGGAAGTGTGTGAAGTCAGAATGGAGGTGTGTGAAGTCATAGAATGGAGGTGTGTGAAGTCACAGAATGGAGGTGTGTGAACTCATAGAATGGAGGAGTGTGAAGTCATAGAATGGAGGTGTGTGAAGTCACAGATGGAGGTGTGTGAATTCATAGAATGGAGGTGTGTGAAGTCACAGAATGGAGGTGTGTGAACCCAGAATGGAGGTGTGTGAATTCACAGAAGGGAGGTTTGTGAAGTCATAGAATGGATGTTTCTGAAGTAAGAATGAAGGTGTGCGAAGTCATAGAATGGAGGTGTGTGAAGTCAAAATGGAGGTGTGTGAAGTCAAATAATGTAGGTGTGTGAAGTCACAGAATGGAGGTGTGTGAAGTCACAGAATGGAAGTGGGTGAAGTCAAAATGGAGGTGTGTGAAGTCAAAGAATGGACGTGTGTGAAGTCAAAATTGTGGTGTGTGAAGTCACAAATGCAGGTGTGTTAGTCACAGAATGGAGGTGTGTGAAGTCAAAATGGAGGTGTGTGAGGTCAAAGAATAGATGTGTGTGAAGTCATAGAGTGGAGGTGTATGAAGTCATGGAATGGAGGCTTGTGAAGTCAAACATTGGAAGCATGTGAAGTTTCAGAATGGAGGTGTGTGAAGTCATAGAATGGAGGTTTGTGAAGTCATAGATTGGAAGTGTGTGAAGTCATAGAATGGCGGTTGTGAAGTCATAGATTGAAGGTGTGTGGAAGTCATAGTATGGAGGTGTGTGAGGTCACAGAAAGGAGGTGTGTGAATTCACAGAATGGAGTTGTATGAAGTCACAATGCAGGTGTGTGAAGTCATAGAATGGAGGTGTGTGAAATCAAAGAATGGAGGTTTGTGAAGTCATAGAATGGATTGTGTATGAAATCACAGAATGGAAGTGTGTGAAGTCACAGAATGGAGGTGTGTAAAGTCACAGAGTGGAGGTGTGTGAAGTCACAGAATGGAGGTGTGTGAAGTCATAGAATGGAGGTGTGTGAAGTCACAGAATGCAGTTGTGTGAAGTCAGAATAGAGGTGTGCGAAGTCATAGAATGGAGGTGTGTGAAGTCAGAATGGAGGTGTGTGAACTCATAGAATGGAGGTGTATGAAGTCACAATGGAGGTGTGTGAAGTCACAGAATGGATGTGTGTGAACTCAGAAAGGAGGTGTGGGAAGTCATAGAATGGAGGTCTGTGAAGTCATAGAATGGAGGTGTGTGAAATCATAGAATGGAGGTGCGTGAAGTCACAGAATTGAGGTGTGTGAAGTCAGAATGGAGATGTGTGAAGTCAGAATGGAGGTGTGGGAAGTCAGAGAATGGAGGTGTGTGAAGTCACAATGCAGGTGTGTGAACTCATAGAATGGAGGTGTATGAAGTCACAAAGTAGGTTTCTGAAGTCATAGAATGGAGGTGTGTGAAGTAATAGAATGGAGGTTTGTGAAGTCACAGAATGGAGGTGTGCGATGTCATAGAATGGAGTTGTGTGAAGTCACAGAATGGAGGTGTGTAAAGGCCTAGAATGGAGGTGTGTGAAGTCATAGAATGGAGGTGTGTGAAGTCATAGAATGGGGGTGTGTGAAGTCACAGAATGGAGGTGTGTGAAGTCACACTATGGAGGGGTGTGAACTCAGATTTGAGGTGTGTGAGGTCACAGAATGGAGGTGTGTGAAGTCATATAACGAGGTGTGTGAAGTCACAGAATGGAGGTGTGTGAAGACACAGAATGGAGGTGTGTGAACTCAGAGTTGAGGTGTGTGAAGTCACAGAATGGAGTTGTGTGAAGTCATAGAATGGAAGTGTGTGAAGTCATAGAATGGAGGTGTGTGCAGTCAGAATGGAGGTGTGTGAAGTCACAAATGGAGGTGTGTTAACTCAGAATGGAGGTTTGTGAAGTCACAGAATGGAGGTGTGTGAAGTCAAAATTGTGATGTGTGAAGTCACAAATGGAGGTGTGTGAAGTCACAGAGTGGAGGTGTGTGAAATCAAAATGGAATTTTGTGAAGACAAAGAAAGGAGTTGTGTGAAGTCATAGAATGAATGTGTATGAAGTCATGGAATGGAGGTTGGTGAAGTCAAACATTGGAAGTGTGTGAAATTACACAATGGAGGTTGTGAAATCAGAGAATGGAAGTGTGTGAAGTCATACAATGGAGGTGTGTGAAATCACAGGATGGAAGTGTGTGTAGTCACAGAGTGGAGGTGTGTAAAGTCACAGAATGGAGGTGTGTGAAGTCTCAGAATGGAGGTGTGTGAAGTCATAGAATGGAGGTGTTTGAAGTCATAGAATGTTGGTTTTTGAAGTCAGAGAATGGAGGTGTGTGAAGCCATAGAATGGAGGTGTGTGAGGTCAGATTGGAGGTGTGTGAAGTCACAGAATGTAAGTGTGTCAACTCAGAAAGGAGATGTCTGAAGTCACAGAATGGAGGTGTTTGAACTCAGAACGGAGGTGTGTGAAGTGACAGAATGGAGGTGTGTGAAATCATAGAATGGAGATGTGTGAAGTCACAGAATGGAGGTGTGTGAAATCGTAGAATGGAGGTGTGTGATGTCAGAGAATCAAGGTGTGTGAAGTCACAGAATGGAGGTGTGTGAACTCACAATGGAGGTGAGTGAAGTCACAGAATGCAGCTGTGTGAAGTCATAGAATGGAAGTGTGTGAAGTCATAGAATGTAGGTGTGTGATGTCAGAATGGAGGTGTGTGAAGTCACAGAATGGAGGTGTGTGAAGTCATAAATGTTGGTGTGTGAAGTCATAGAATGGAGATGTGAAGTCATAGAATGGTGGTGTGAAGTCATAGAATGGAGGTGTGTGAAGTCACAGAAGGCAGGTGTGTGAAGTCACAGAATAGAGTTGTGTGAAGTCACAATGGAGGTGTGTGAATTCATAGAATGGAGATGTGTGAAGTCAAAGAATGGAGGTGTGTGAAGTCATACAATGGAGGTTTGTGAAATCACAAAATGGAGGTGTGTGAATTCTCAGAATGGAGGTGTGGGAAGTCAAAGAATGGAGGTGTGTGAAGTCATAGAATGGAGGTGTGTGAAGTCATGGAATGGAGGTGTGTGAGGTCATATTGGAGGTGTGTGAAGTCACAGAATGGAAGTGTGTCAACTCAGAAAGGAGGTGTGTGAAGTCATAGAATGGAGGTGTGTGAAGTTATAGAATGGAGGTGTGTGAACTCATAGAATGGAGGAGTGTGAAGTCATAGAATGGAGGTGTGTGAAGTCACAGAAATGAGGTCTTTGAAGTCAAAATGGAAGTGTGTGAAGTTAGAATGGAGGTGTGTGAAGTCATAGAATGGAGGTGTGTGAATTCACACAATGGAGGTGTGTGAACTCATAGAATGGAGGAGTGTGAAGTCATAGAGTGGAGGTGTGTGAAGTCACAGATGGAGGGGTGTTAAGTCATAGAATGGAGGTGTGTGAAGTCACAGAATGGAGGTGTGTGAACCCAGAATGGAGGTGTGTGAATTAACAGAAGGGAGGTTTGTGAAGTCATAGAATGGATGTTTCTGAAGTAAGAATGAAGGTGTGTGAAGTCATAGAATGGAGGTGTGTGAAGTCAAAATGGAGGTGTGTGAAGTCAAACAATGTAGGTGTGTGAAGTCACAGAATGGAGGTGTGTGAAGTCACAGAATGGAAGTGTGTGAAGTCAAAATGGAGGTGTGTGAAGCCAAAGAATGGACGTGTGTGAAGTCAAAATTGTGGTGTGTGAAGTCACAAATGCAGGTGTGTGAAGTCACAGAATGGAGGTGTGTGAATTCAAAATGGAGGTGTGTGAGGTCAAAGAATTGATGTGTGTGAAGTCATATAATGGATGTGTATGAAGTCATGGAATGGAGATTGCTGAAGTCAAACATTGGAAGTGTGTGAAATTACACAATGGAGGTTGTGAAATCAGAGAATGGAGGTGTGTGAAGTCATACAATGGAGGTGTGTGAAATCACAGGATGGAAGTGTGTGTAGTCACAGAGTGGAGGTGTGTAAAGTCACAGAATGGAGGTGTGTGAAGTCTCAGAATGGAGGTGTGTGAAGTCATAGAATGGAGGTGTTTGAAGTCATAGAATGTTGGTTTTTGAAGTCAGAGAATGGAGGTGTGTGAAGTCATAGAATGGAGGTGTGTGAGGTCAGATTGGAGGTGTGTGAAGTCACAGAATGGAAGTGTGTCAACTCAGAAAGGAGGTGTCTGAAGTCACAGAATGGAGGTGTGTGAACTCAGAATGGAGGTGTGTGAAGTGACAGAATGGAGGTGTGTGATATCATGGAATGGAGATATGTGAAGTCACAGAATGGAGTTGTGTGAAATCGTAGAATGGAGGTGTGTGAAGTCAGAAAATCAAGGTGTGTGAAGTCACAGAATGGAGGTGTGTGAACTCACAATGGAGGTGAGTGAAGTCACAGAATGCAGGTGTGTGAAGTCATAGAATGGAAGTGTGTGAAGTCATAGAATGTAGGTGTGTGATGTCAGAATGGAGGTGTGTGAAGTCACAGAATGGAGGTGTGTGAAGTCATAAATGTTGGTGTGTGAAGTCATAGAATGGAGATGTGAAGTCATAGAATGGTGGTGTGAAGTCATAGAATGGAGGTGTGTGAAGTCACAGAAGGCAGGTGTGTGAAGTCACAGAATAGAGTTGTGTGAAGTCACAATGGAGGTGTGTGAATTCATAGAATGGAGATGTGTGAAGTCAAAGAATGGAGGTGTGTGAAGTCATACAATGGAGGTGTGTGAAATCACAAAATGGAGGTGTGTGTAGTCACAGAGTGGAGGTGTGTAAAGTCACAGAGTGGAGGTGTGTGAATTCTCAGAATGGAGGTGTATGAAGTCAAAGAATGGAGGTGTGTGAAGTCATAGAATGGAGGTGTGTGAAGTCATGGAATGGAGGTGTGTTCGGTCATATTGGAGGTGTGTGAAGTCACAGAATGGAAGTGTGTCAACTCAGAAAGGAGGTGTGTGAAGTCATAGAATGGAGGTGTGTGAAGTTATAGAATGGAGGTGTGTGAACTCATAGAATGGAGGAGTGTGAAGTCATAGAATGGAGGTGTGTGAAGTCACAGAAATGAGGTCTTTGAAGTCAAAATGGAAGTGTGTCAAGTCAGAATGGAGGTGTGTGAAGTCATAGAATGGAGGTGTGTGAAGTCACACAATGGAGGTGTGTGAACTCATAGAATGGAGGAGTGTGAAGTCATAGAATGGAGGTGTGTGAAGTCACAGATGGAGTGGTGTGAAGTCATAGAATGGAGGTGTGTGAAGTCAAAGAACGTAGGTGTGTGAACCCAGAATGGCGGTGTTTGAATTAACAGAAGGGAGGTTTGTGAAGTCATAGAATAGATGTTTCTGAAGTAAGAATGAAGGTGTGTGAAGTCATAGAATGGAGGTGTGTGAAGTCAAAATGGAGGTTTGTGAAGTCAAACAATGTAGGTGTGTGAAGTCACAGAATGGAGGTGTGTGAAGTCACAGAATGGAAGTGTGTGAAGTAAAAATGGAGGTGTGTGAAGCCAAAGAATGGACGTGTGTGAAGTCAAAATTGTGGTGTGGGAAGTCACAAATGCAGGTGTGTGAAGTCACAGAATGGAGGTGAGTGAAGTAAAAATGGAGGTGTGTGAGGTCAAAGAATGGATGTGTGTGAAGTCATAGAATGGAGGTGTATGAAGTCATGGAATGGAGGTTTGTGAAGTCAAACATTGGAAGCGTGTGAAGTTACAGAATGGAGGTGTGTGAAGTCATAGAATGGAGGTGTGTGAAGTCAGAGAATGGAGGTGTGTGAAGTCAGATTGCAGGTTTGTGAAGTCATAGAATGGAGGTTGTGAAGTCATAGATTGAAGGTGTGTGGAAGTCATAGTATGGAGGTGTGTGAAGTCACAGAAAGGAGGTGTGTGAATTCACAGAATGGAGTTGTATGAAGTCACAATGCAGGTGTGTGAAGTCATAGAATGGAGGTGTGTGAAATCAAAGAATGGAGGTTTGTGAAGTCATAGAATGGATTGTGTGTGAAATCACAGAATGGAAGTGTGAAGTCACAGAATGGAGGTGTGTAAAGTTACAGAGTGGAGGTGTGTGAAGTCACAGAATGGAGGTGTGTGAAGTCATAGAATGGAGGTTTGTGAAGTCACAGAATGCAGTTTTGTGAAGTCAGAATAGAGGTGTGCGAAGTCATAGAATGGATGTGTGTGAAGTCAGAATGGAGCTGTGTGAAGTCATAGAATGGAAGTGTGTGAAGTCAGAATGGAGGTGTGTGAACACATAGAATGGAGGTGTATGAAGTCACAGAATAGATGTGTGTGAACTCAGAAAGGAGGTGTGGGAAGTCATAGAATGGAGGTCTGTGAAGTCATAGAATGGAGGTGTGTGAAATCATAGAATGGGGGTGTGTGAAGTCACAGAATTGAGGTGTGTGAAGTAAGAATGGAGGTGTGTGAAGTCAGAATGGAGGTGTGTGAAGTCAGAGAATGGAGGTGTGTGAAGTCACAATGCAGGTGCGTGAACTCATAGAATTGAGGTGTGTGAAGTCACAATGTAGGTTTCTGAAGTCATAGAATGGAGGTGTGTGAAGTCATAGAATGGAGGTGTGTGAAGTCATAGAATGGATGTTGCTGAAGTAAGAATGAAGGTGTGTGAACTCATAGAATGGAGGTGTGTGAACCCATAGAATGAAGGTGTGTGAATTCATGGAACGGAGGTGTGTGAAGTCAAAAAATGGAGGTGTATGATATCAAACAATGGAAGTGTGTGAAGTCATAGAATGGAGGTGTGTGAAGACTTAGAATGGAGGTGTGTGAAGTCATAGAATGGAGGTGTGTGAAGTCACAGAAGGGAGGTGTGTGAAGTCACAGAATGGAGGTGTGTAAAGTCACAGAGTGGAGGTGTGTGAAGGCACAGAATGGAGGGGAGTGAAGTCAAAGAATGGAGGTATGTGAAGTCACAGAATGGAGGGGTGTGAAGTCAAAGAATGGAGGTATGTGAAGTCACAGAATGGAGGGGTGTGAAGTCAGAATAGAGGTGTACGAAGTCATAGAATGGAAGTGTGTGAAGTCAGAATGGAGCTGTGTGAACTCATCGAATGGAGGTGTGTGAAGTCACAATGGAGATGTGTGAAGTCAGAGAATGGTGGTTTTTGAAGTCACAGAATGGAGGTGTGTGAAGTCATAGAATGGAGGTGTGTGAAGTCAGTTTGGAGGTATGTGAAGTCACAGAATGGATGTGTGTCAACTCAGAAATGAGGTATGTGAATTAATAGAATGGACGTGTGTGAAGTCACAGAATTGAGGTGTGTGAAGTCAAAATGGAGATGTGTGAATTCAGAATGGAGGTGAGTGAAGTCACAGAATGGAGGTGTGTGAACTCAGAATGGAGGTGTGTGAAGTGACAGAATGGAGGTGTGTGAAATCAGAGAATGGAGATGTGTGAAGTCACAGAATGGAGGTGTGTGAAATCGTAGAATGGAGGTGTGTGAAGTCAGAGAATCAAGGTGTGTGAAGTCACAGAATGGAGGTGTGTGAAGTCATAGAATGGAAGTGTGTGAACTCATAGAATGTAGGTATGTGATGTCAGAATGGAGGTGTGTGAAGTCACAGAATGGAGGTGTGTGACGTTATAAATGTTGGTTTGTGAAGTCATAGAATGGAGATGTGAAGTCATAGAATGGAGGTGTGAAGTCATAGAATGGAGGTGTGTGAAGTCACAGAAGGCAGGTGTGTGAAGTCACAGAATAGAGTTGTGTGAAGTCACAATGGAGGTGTGTGAATTCATAGAAGGGAGATGCGTGAAGTCAAAGAATGGAGGTGTGTGAAGTCATACAATGGAGGTGTGTGAAATCACAAAATGGAGGTGTGTGTAGTCACAGAGTGGAGGTGTGTAAAGTCACAGAGTGGAGGTGTGTGAATTCTCAGAATGGAGGTGTGGGAAGTCACAGAATGGAGGTGTGTGAAGTCAAAGATTGGAGGTGTGTGAATTCATAGAATGGAGGTGTGTGAAGTCAAAGAATGGAGGTGTGTGAAGTCATAGAATGGAGGTGTGTGAAGTCATAGAATGGAGGTGTGTGAGGTCAGATTGGAGGTGTGTGAAGTCACAGAATGGAAGTGTGTCAACTCAGAAAGGAGGTGTGTGAAGTCATAGAATGGAGGTGTGTGAAGTCATAGAATGGAGGTGTGTGAAATCATAGAATGGAGGTGTGTGAAGTCACAGAAATGAGGTCTTTGAAGTCAAAATGGAAGTGTGTGAAGTCAGAATGGAGGTGTGTGAAGTCATAGAATGGAGGAGTGTGAAGTCATAGAATGGAGGTGTGTGAAGTCACAGATGGAGGCGTGTGAAGTCATAGAATGGAGGTGTGTGAAGTCACAGAATGGAGGTGTGTGAACCCAGAATGGAGGTGTGTGAATTCACAGAAGGGAGGTTTGTGAAGTCATAGAATGGATGTTTCTGAAGTAAGAATGAAGGTGTGTGAAGTCATAGAATGGAGGTGTGTGAAGTCAAAATGGAGGTTTGTGAAGTCAAACAATGTAGGTGTGTGAAGTCACAGAATGGAGGTGTGTGAAGTCACAGAATGGAAGTGTGTGAAGTAAAAATGGAGGTGTGTGAAGCCAAAGAATGGACGTGTGTGAAGTCATAGAATGGAGGTGTGTGAAGTCATAGAATGGAGGTGTGTGAGGTCAGATTGGAGGTGTGTGAAGTCACAGAATGGAAGTGTGTCAACTCAGAAAGGAGGTGTGTGAAGTCATAGAATGGAGGTGTGTGAAGTCATAGAATGGAGGTGTGTGAAATCATAGAATGGAGGTGTGTGAAGTCACAGAAATGAGGTCTTTGAAGTCAAAATGGAAGTGTGTGAAGTCAGAATGGAGGTGTGTGAAGTCATAGAATGGAGGAGTGTGAAGTCATAGAATGGAGGTGTGTGAAGTCACAGATGGAGGCGTGTGAAGTCATAGAATGGAGGTGTGTGAAGTCACAGAATGGAGGTGTGTGAACCCAGAATGGAGGTGTGTGAATTCACAGAAGGGAGGTTTGTGAAGTCATAGAATGGATGTTTCTGAAGTAAGAATGAAGGTGTGTGAAGTCATAGAATGGAGGTGTGTGAAGTCAAAATGGAGGTTTGTGAAGTCAAACAATGTAGGTGTGTGAAGTCACAGAATGGAGGTGTGTGAAGTCACAGAATGGAAGTGTGTGAAGTAAAAATGGAGGTGTGTGAAGCCAAAGAATGGACGTGTGTGAAGTCAAAATTGTGGTGTGTGAAGTCACAAATGCAGGTGTGTGAAGTCACAGAATGGAGGTGAGTGAAGTAAAAATGGAGGTGTGTGAGGTCAAAGAATGGATGTGTGTGAAGTCATAGAATGGAGGTGTATGAAGTCATGGAATGGAGGTTTGTGAAGTCAAACATTGGAAGCGTGTGAAGTTACAGAATGGAGGTGTGTGAAGTCATAGAATGGAGGTGTGTGAAGTCAGAGAATGGAGGTGTGTGAAGTCAGATTGCAGGTTTGTGAAGTCATAGAATGGAGGTTGTGAAGTCATAGATTGAAGGTGTGTGGAAGTCATAGTATGGAGGTGTGTGAAGTCACAGAAAGGAGGTGTGTGAATTCACAGAATGGAGTTGTATGAAGTCACAATGCAGGTGTGTGAAGTCATAGAATGGAGGTGTGTGAAATCAAAGAATGGAGGTTTGTGAAGTCATAGAATGGATTGTGTGTGAAATCACAGAATGGAAGTGTGAAGTCACAGAATGGAGGTGTGTAAAGTTACAGAGTGGAGGTGTGTGAAGTCACAGAATGGAGGTGTGTGAAGTCATAGAATGGAGGTGTGTGAAGTCACAGAATGCAGTTTTGTGAAGTCAGAATAGAGGTGTGCGAAGTCATAGAATGGATGTGTGTGAAGTCAGAATGGAGCTGTGTGAAGTCATAGAATGGAAGTGTGTGAAGTCAGAATGGAGGTGTGTGAACACATAGAATGGAGGTGTATGAAGTCACAGAATAGATGTGTGTGAACTCAGAAAGGAGGTGTGGGAAGTCATAGAATGGAGGTCTGTGAAGTCATAGAATGGAGGTGTGTGAAATCATAGAATGGGGGTGTGTGAAGTCACAGAATTGAGGTGTGTGAAGTAAGAATGGAGGTGTGTGAAGTCAGAATGGAGGTGTGTGAAGTCAGAGAATGGAGGTGTGTGAAGTCACAATGCAGGTGCGTGAACTCATAGAATTGAGGTGTGTGAAGTCACAATGTAGGTTTCTGAAGTCATAGAATGGAGGTGTGTGAAGTCATAGAATGGAGGTGTGTGAAGTCATAGAATGGATGTTGCTGAAGTAAGAATGAAGGTGTGTGAACTCATAGAATGGAGGTGTGTGAACCCATAGAATGAAGGTGTGTGAATTCATGGAACGGAGGTGTGTGAAGTCAAAAAATGGAGGTGTATGATATCAAACAATGGAAGTGTGTGAAGTCATAGAATGGAGGTGTGTGAAGACTTAGAATGGAGGTGTGTGAAGTCATAGAATGGAGGTGTGTAAAGTCACAGAGTGGAGGTGTGTGAAGGCACAGAATGGAGGGGAGTGAAGTCAAAGAATGGAGGTATGTGAAGTCACAGAATGGAGGGGTGTGAAGTCAAAGAATGGAGGTATGTGAAGTCACAGAATGGAGGGGTGTGAAGTCAGAATAGAGGTGTACGAAGTCATAGAATGGAAGTGTGTGAAGTCAGAATGGAGCTGTGTGAACTCATCGAATGGAGGTGTGTGAAGTCACAATGGAGATGTGTGAAGTCAGAGAATGGTGGTTTTTGAAGTCACAGAATGGAGGTGTGTGAAGTCATAGAATGGAGGTGTGTGAAGTCAGTTTGGAGGTATGTGAAGTCACAGAATGGATGTGTGTCAACTCAGAAATGAGGTATGTGAATTAATAGAATGGACGTGTGTGAAGTCACAGAATTGAGGTGTGTGAAGTCAAAATGGAGATGTGTGAATTCAGAATGGAGGTGAGTGAAGTCACAGAATGGAGGTGTGTGAACTCAGAATGGAGGTGTGTGAAGTGACAGAATGGAGGTGTGTGAAATCAGAGAATGGAGATGTGTGAAGTCACAGAATGGAGGTGTGTGAAATCGTAGAATGGAGGTGTGTGAAGTCAGAGAATCAAGGTGTGTGAAGTCACAGAATGGAGGTGTGTGAACTCACAATGGAGGTGAGTGAAGTCACAGAATGGAGGTGTGTGAAGTCATAGAATGGAAGTGTGTGAACTCATAGAATGTAGGTGTGTGATGTCAGAATGGAGGTGTGTGAAGTCACAGAATGGAGGTGTGTGACGTTATAAATGTTGGTTTGTGAAGTCATAGAATGGAGATGTGAAGTCATAGAATGGAGGTGTGAAGTCATAGAATGGAGGTGTGTGAAGTCACAGAAGGCAGGTGTGTGAAGTCACAGAATAGAGTTGTGTGAAGTCACAATGGAGGTGTGTGAATTCATAGAATGGAGATGCGTGAAGTCAAAGAATGGAGGTGTGTGAAGTCATACAATGGAGGTGTGTGAAATCACAAAATGGAGGTGTGTGTAGTCACAGAGTGGAGGTGTGTAAAGTCACAGAGTGGAGGTGTGTGAATTCTCAGAATGGAGGTGTGGGAAGTCACAGAATGGAGGTGTGTGAAGTCAAAGATTGGAGGTGTGTGAATTCATAGAATGGAGGTGTGTGAAGTCAAAGAATGGAGGTGTGTGAAGTCATAGAATGGAGGTGTGTGAAGTCATAGAATGGAGGTGTGTGAGGTCAGATTGGAGGTGTGTGAAGTCACAGAATGGAAGTGTGTCAACTCAGAAAGGAGGTGTGTGAAGTCATAGAATGGAGGTGTGTGAAGTCATAGAATGGAGGTGTGTGAAATCATAGAATGGAGGTGTGTGAAGTCACAGAAATGAGGTCTTTGAAGTCAAAATGGAAGTGTGTGAAGTCAGAATGGAGGTGTGTGAAGTCATAGAATGGAGGTGTGTGAAGTCACAGAATGGAGGTGTGTGAACTCATAGAATGGAGGAGTGTGAAGTCATAGAATGGAGGTGTGTGAAGTCACAGATGGAGGCGTGTGAAGTCATAGAATGGAGATGTCTGAAGTCACAGAATGGAGGTGTGTGAACCCAGAATGGAGGTGTGTGAATTCACAGAAGGGAGGTTTGTGAAGTCATAGAATGGATGTTTCTGAAGTAAGAATGAAGGTGTGTGAAGTCATAGAATGGAGGTGTGTGAAGTCAAAATGGAGGTTTGTGAAGTCAAACAATGTAGGTGTGTGAAGTCACAGAATGGAGGTGTGTGAAGTCACAGAATGGAAGTGTGTGAAGTAAAAATGGAGGTGTGTGAAGCCAAAGAATGGACGTGTGTGAAGTCAAAATTGTGGTGTGTGAAGTCACAAATGCAGGTGTGTGAAGTCACAGAATGGAGGTGAGTGAAGTAAAAATGGAGGTGTGTGAGGTCAAAGAATGGATGTGTGTGAAGTCATAGAATGGAGGTGTATGAAGTCATGGAATGGAGGTTTGTGAAGTCAAACATTGGAAGCGTGTGAAGTTACAGAATGGAGGTGTGTGAAGTCATAGAATGGAGGTGTGTGAAGTCAGAGAATGGAGGTGTGTGAAGTCAGATTGCAGGTTTGTGAAGTCATAGAATGGAGGTTGTGAAGTCATAGATTGAAGGTGTGTGGAAGTCATAGTATGGAGGTGTGTGAAGTCACAGAAAGGAGGTGTGTGAATTCACAGAATGGAGTTGTATGAAGTCACAATGCAGGTGTGTGAAGTCATAGAATGGAGGTGTGTGAAATCAAAGAATGGAGGTTTGTGAAGTCATAGAATGGATTGTGTGTGAAATCACAGAATGGAAGTGTGAAGTCACAGAATGGAGGTGTGTAAAGTTACAGAGTGGAGGTGTGTGAAGTCACAGAATGGAGGTGTGTGAAGTCATAGAATGGAGGTGTGTGAAGTCACAGAATGCAGTTTTGTGAAGTCAGAATAGAGGTGTGCGAAGTCATAGAATGGATGTGTGTGAAGTCAGAATGGAGCTGTGTGAAGTCATAGAATGGAAGTGTGTGAAGTCAGAATGGAGGTGTGTGAACACATAGAATGGAGGTGTATGAAGTCACAGAATAGATGTGTGTGAACTCAGAAAGGAGGTGTGGGAAGTCATAGAATGGAGGTCTGTGAAGTCATAGAATGGAGGTGTGTGAAATCATAGAATGCAGGTGTGTGAAGTCACAGAATTGAGGTGTGTGAAGTAAGAATGGAGGTGTGTGAAGTCAGAATGGAGGTGTGTGAAGTCAGAGAATGGAGGTGTGTGAAGTCACAATGCAGGTGCGTGAACTCATAGAATTGAGGTGTGTGAAGTCACAATGTAGGTTTCTGAAGTCATAGAATGGAGGTGTGTGAAGTCATAGAATGGAGGTGTGTGAAGTCATAGAATGGATGTTGCTGAAGTAAGAATGAAGGTGTGTGAACTCATAGAATGGAGGTGTGTGAACCCATAGAATGAAGGTGTGTGAATTCATGGAACGGAGGTGTGTGAAGTCAAAAAATGGAGGTGTATGATATCAAACAATGGAAGTGTGTGAAGTCATAGAATGGAGGTGTGTGAAGACTTAGAATGGAGGTGTGTGAAGTCATAGAATGGAGGTGTGTGAAGTCACAGAAGGGAGGTGTGTGAAGTCACAGAATGGAGGTGTGTAAAGTCACAGAGTGGAGGTGTGTGAAGGCACAGAATGGAGGGGAGTGAAGTCAAAGAATGGAGGTATGTGAAGTCACAGAATGGAGGGGTGTGAAGTCAAAGAATGGAGGTATGTGAAGTCACAGAATGGAGGGGTGTGAAGTCAGAATAGAGGTGTACGAAGTCATAGAATGGAAGTGTGTGAAGTCAGAATGGAGCTGTGTGAACTCATCGAATGGAGGTGTGTGAAGTCACAATGGAGATGTGTGAAGTCAGAGAATGGTGGTTTTTGAAGTCACAGAATGGAGGTGTGTGAAGTCATAGAATGGAGGTGTGTGAAGTCAGTTTGGAGGTATGTGAAGTCACAGAATGGATGTGTGTCAACTCAGAAATGAGGTATGTGAATTAATAGAATGGACGTGTGTGAAGTCACAGAATTGAGGTGTGTGAAGTCAAAATGGAGATGTGTGAATTCAGAATGGAGGTGAGTGAAGTCACAGAATGGAGGTGTGTGAACTCAGAATGGAGGTGTGTGAAGTGACAGAATGGAGGTGTGTGAAATCAGAGAATGGAGATGTGTGAAGTCACAGAATGGAGGTGTGTGAAATCGTAGAATGGAGGTGTGTGAAGTCAGAGAATCAAGGTGTGTGAAGTCACAGAATGGAGGTGTGTGAACTCACAATGGAGGTGAGTGAAGTCACAGAATGGAGGTGTGTGAAGTCATAGAATGGAAGTGTGTGAACTCATAGAATGTAGGTGTGTGATGTCAGAATGGAGGTGTGTGAAGTCACAGAATGGAGGTGTGTGACGTTATAAATGTTGGTTTGTGAAGTCAAAGAATGGAGATGTGAAGTCATAGAATGGAGGTGTGAAGTCATAGAATGGAGGTGTGTGAAGTCACAGAAGGCAGGTGTGTGAAGTCACAGAATAGAGTTGTGTGAAGTCACAATGGAGGTGTGTGAATTCATAGAATGGAGATGTGTGAAGTCAAAGAATGGAGGTGTGTGAAGTCAGATAATGGAGGTGTGTGAAGTCAGATTGCAGGTTTGTGAAGTCATAGAATGGAGGTTTGTGAAGTCATAGATTGGAAGTGTGTGAACTCATAGAATGGAGGTTGTGAAGTCATAGATTGAAGGTGTGTGGAAGTCATAGTATGGAGGTGTGTGAAGTCACAGAAAGGAGGTGTGTGAATTCACAGAATGGAGTTGTATAAAGTCACAATGCAGGTGTGTGAAGTCATAGAATGGAGGTGCGTGAAATCAAAGAATGGAGGTTTGTGAAATCATAGAATGGATTGTGTGTGAAATCCCAGAATGGAAGTGTGTGAAGTCACAGAATGGAGGTGTGTAAAGTCAAAGAGTGGAGGTGTGTGAAGGCACAGAAAGGAGATGTGTGAAGTCATAGAATGGAGGTGTGTGAAGTCACAGAATGCAGTTGTGTGAAGTCAGAATAGAGGTGTGCGAAGTCATAGAATGGAGGTGTGTGAAGTCAGAATGGAGCTGTGTGAAGTCATAGAATGGAAGTGTGTGAAGTAAGAATGGAGGTGTGTGAACTCATAGAATGGAGGTGTATGAAGTCACAATGGAGGTGTGTGAAGTCACAGAATGGATGTGTGTGAACTCAGAAAGGAGGTGTGTGAAGTCATAGAATGGAGGTGTGTGAAGTCACAGAATTGAGGTGTGTGACGTCAGAATGGAGGTGTGTGAAGTCAGAATGGAGGTGTGTGAAGTCAGAGAATGGAGGTGTGTGAAGTCACAATGCAGGTGTGTGAACTCATAGAATGGAGGTGTGTGAAGTCACAAGGTAGGTTTCGGAAGTCATAGAATGGAGGTGTGTGAAGTTATAGAATGAAGGTGTGTGAAGTCACAGAATGGAGGTGTGTGATGTCATAGAATGGAGGTGTGTGAAGTCAGAGAATGGAGGTGTGTAAAGGCATAGAATGGAGGTGTGTGAAGTCATAGAATGGAGGTGTGTGAAGTCATAGAATGGGGGTGTGTGAAGTCACAGAATGGAGGTGTGTGAAGTCACACTATGGAGGGGTGTGAACTCAGATTTGAGGTGTGTGAGGTCACAGAATGGAGGTGTGTGAAGTCATATAACGAGGTGTGTGAAGTCACAGAATGGAGGTGTGTGAAGACACAGAATGGAGGTTTGTGAACTCAGAGTGGAGGTGTGTGAAGTCACAGAATGGAGGTGTGTGAAGTCATAGAATGGAAGTGTGTGAAGTCATAGAATGGAGGTGTGTGAAGTCAGAATGGAGGTGTGTGAAGTCACAAATGGGCGTGTGTTAACTCAGAATGGAGGTGTGTGAAGTCACAGAATGGAGGTGTGTGAAGTCAAAATTGTGATGTGTGAAGTCATAAATGGAGGTGTGTGAAGTCACAGAGTGGAGGTGTGTGAAATCAAAATGGAATTTTGTGAAGTCAAAGAAAGGAGTTGTGTGAAGTCATAGAATGGATGTGTATGAAGTCATGGAATGGAGGTGTGTGAAGTCAGAGAATGGAGGTGTGTGAAGTCATAGAATGGAGGTGTGTGAAATCACAGAATGGAAGTGTGTGTAGTCACAGAGTGGAGGTGTGTAAAGTCACAGAATGGAGGTTTTGTGAAGTCTCAGAATAGAGGTGTGTGAAGTCATAGAATGGAGGTGTTTGAAGTCATAGAATGTTGGTTTTTGAAGTCAGAGAATGGAGGTGTGTGAAGTCATAGAATGGAGGTGTGTGAGGTCAGATTGGAGGTGTGAGAAGTCACAGAATGGAAGTGTGTCAACTCAGAAAGGAGGTGTGTGAAGTCACAGAATGGAGGTGTGTGAACTCAGATTGGAGGTGTGTGAAGTGACAGAATGGAGGTGTGTGAAATCATAGAATGGAGATGTGTGAAGTCACAGAATGGAGGTGTGTGAAATCGTAGAATGGAGTTGTGTGAAGTCAGAGAATCAAGGTGTGTGAAGTCACAGAATGGAGGTGTGTGAACTCACAATGGAGGTGAGTGAAGTCACAGAATGGAGGTGTGTGAAGTCATAGAATGGAAGTGTGTGAAGTCATAGAATGTAGGTGTGTGATGTCAGAATGGAGGTGTGTGAAGTCACAGAATGGAGGTTTGTGAAGTCATAAATGTTGGTGTGTGAAGTCATAGAATGGAGATGTGAAGTCATAGAATGGAGGTGTGAAGTCATAGAATGGAGGTGTGTGAAGTCACAGAAGGCAGGTGTGTGAAGTCACAGAATAGAGTTGTGTGAAGTCACAATGGAGGTGTGTGAATTCATAGAATGGAGATGTGTGAAGTCAAAGAATGGAGTTGTGTGAATTCATACAATGGAGGTGTGTGAAATCACAAAATGGAGGTGTGTGAGGTCAGATTCAAGGAGTGTGAAGTCACAGAATGGAAGTGTGTCAACTCAGAAAGGAGGTGTGTGAAGTCATAGAATGGAGGTGTGTGAAGATATAGAATAGAGGTGTGTGAACTCATAGAATGGAGGAGTGTGAAGTCATAGAATGGAGGTGTGTGAAGTCACAGAAATGAGGTCTTTGAAGTCAAAATGGCAGTGTGTCAACTCAGAAAGGAGGTGTGTGAAGTCATAGAATGGAGGTGTGTGAAGTTATAGAATGGAGGTGTGTGAACTCATAGAATGGAGGAGTGTGAAGTCATAGAATGGAGGTGTGTGAAGTCACAGCTGGATGGGGGTGAAGTCATAGAATGGAGGTGTGTGAAGTCACAGAATGGAGGTGTGTGAACACAGAATGGAGGTGTGTGAATTAACAGAAGGGAGGTTTCTGAAGTCATAGAATGGATGTTTGTGAAGTAAGAATGAAGGTGTGTGAAGTCATAGAATGGAGGTGTGTGAAGTCAAAATGGAGGTGTGTGAAGTCAAACAATGTAGGAGTGTGAAGTCACAGAATGGAGGTGTGTGAAGTCATAAATGTTGGTGTGTGAAGTCATAGAATGGAGATGTGAAGTCATAGAATGGAGGTGTGAAGTCATAGAATGGAGGTGTGTGAAGTTATAGAATGGAGGTGTGTGAACTCATAGAATGGAGGAGTGTGAAGTTATAGAATGGATGTGTGTGAAGTCATAGAATGGAGGTGTGTGAAGTCAGAGAATGGAGGTGTGTGAAGTCAGATTTCAGGTTTGTGAAGTCACAGAATGGAGGTTGTGAAGTCATAGATTGAAGGTGTGTGGAAGTCATAGTATGGAGGTGTGTGAAGTCACAGAATGCAGTTGTGTGTAGTCAGAATAGAGTTGTGCGAAGTCATAGAATGGAGGTGTGTGAAGTCAGAATGGAGCTGTGTGAAGTCATAGAATGGAAGTGTTTGAAGTCAGAATGGAGGTGTGTGAACTCATAGAATGGAGGTGTATGAAGTCACAGAATGGATGTGTGTGAACTCAGAAAGGAGGTGTGGGAAGTCATAGAGTGGAGGTTTGTGAAGTCATAGAATGGAGGTGTGTGAAATCATAGAATGGAGATGTGTGAAGTCACAGAATTGAGGTGTGTGAAGTCAGAATGGCGGTGTGTGAAGTCAGAATGGAGGTGTGTGAAGTCAGAGAATGGAGGTGTGTGAAGTCACAATGCAGGTGTGTGAACTCATAGAATGGAGGTGTGTGAAGTCACAATGTAGGTTTCTGAAGTCATAGAATGGAGGTGTGTGAAGTCATAGAATGGAGGTGTGTGAAGTCACAGAATGGAGGTGTGTGATGTCATAGAATGGAGGTGTGTGAAGTCACAGAATGGAGGTGTGTAAAGGCATAGAATGGAGGTGTGTGAAGTCATAGAATGGAGGTGTGTGAAGTCTTAGAATGGGGGTGTGTGAAGTCACAGAATGGAGGTGTGTGAAGACACAGAATGTAGGTGTGTGAACTCAGAGTGGAGATGTGTGAAGTCACAGAATGGAGGTGTGTGAAGTCATAGAATGGAAGTGTGTGAAGTCATAGATTGGAGGTGTGTGAAGTCAGAATGGAGGTGTGTGAAGTCACAAATGGAGGTGTGTTAACTCAGAATGGAGGTGTGTGAAATCACAGAATGGAGGTGTGTGAAGTCAAAATTGTGATGTGTGAAGTCACAAATGGAGGTGTGTGAAGTCACAGAGTGGAGGTGTGTGAAATCAAAATGGAATTTTGTGAAGTCAAAGAAAGGAGTTGTGTGAAGTCATAGAATGGATGTGTATGAAGTCATGGAATGGATGTTGGTGAAATCAAACATTGGAAGTGTGTGAAGTTACAGAATGGAGGTGTGTGAAGTCATAGAATGGAGATGTGTGAAGTCATAGATTGGAGGTGTGTGAAGTCAGAATGGAGATGTGTGAAGTCAGAGAATGGAGGTGTGAAGTCAGAATGCAGATGTGTGAAGTCATAGAATGGAGGTGTGTGAAGTCATAGAATGGAGGTGTGTCTAGTCACAGAATAGAAGTGTGTGAAGTCATAGAATGGAGGTGTGTGAAGTCATAGAATGGAGGTGTGTGAAGTCATAGAATGGAGGTGTGTGAAATCATAGAATGGAGGTGTGTGAAATCACAGGATGGAGGTGTGTGAAGACACAGAATTGCGGTGTGTAAAGTCACAGAATGGAGGTGTGTGAAGTCTCAGAATGGAGGTGTGTGAAGTCATAGAATGGAGGTGTTTGAAGTCATAGAACGTTGGTTTTTGAAGTCACAGAATGGAGGTGTGTGAAGTCATTGAATGGAGGTGTGTGAGGTCAGATTGGAGGTGTGTGAAGTCACAGAATGGAAGTGTGTCAACTCAGAAAGGAGTTGTGTGAAGTCATAGAGTGGAGGTGTGTGAAGTCATAGAATGGAGGTGTGTGAAGTCATAGAATGGAGGTGTGTGAAGTCACAGAAAGGAGTTGTGTGAACTCATAGAATGGAGGAGTGTGAAGTCATAGAATGGAGGTGTGTGAAGTCACAGATGGAGGTGTGTGAAGTCATAGAATGGAGGTGTGTGAAGTCCCAGAATGGAGGTGTGTGAACCCAGAATGGAGATGTGTGAATTCACAGAAGGGAGGTTTGTGAAGTCATAGAATGGATTGTGTGTGAAATCACAGAATGGAGGTGTGTGAACTCACAGAATGGAGGTGTGTAAAGTCACAGAGTGGAGGTGTGTGAAGTCACAGAATGGAGGTTTGTGAAGTCATAGAATGGAGGTGTGTGAAGTCACAGAATGCAGGTGTGTGAAGTCAGAATAGAGGTGCGCGAAGTACTAGAATGGAGGAGTGTGAAGTCAGAATGGAGCTGTGTGAAGTCATAGAATGGAAGTGTGTGAAGTCAGAATGGAGCTGTGTGAAGTCATAGAATGGAGGTGTGTCTACTCACAGAATAGAAGTGTGTGAAGTCATAGAATGGAGGTCTGTGAAGTCATAGAATGGAGGTGTGTGAAGTCATAGAATGGAGGTGTGTGAAATCATAGAATGGAGGTGTGTGAAATCACAGGATGGAGGTGTGTGAAGACACAGAATGGAGGTGTGTAAAGTCACAGAGTGGAGTTGTGTGAAGTCACAGAATGGAGGTGTGTGAAGTCAGAGAATGGAGGTGTGTGAAGTCATAGAATGGAGGTGTGTGAAATCACAGAATGGAAGTGTGTGTAGTCACAGAGTGGAGGTGTGTAAAGTCACAGATTGGAGGTGTGTGAAGTCTCAGAATGGAGGTGTTTGAAGTCATAGAATGGAGGTGTTTGAAGTCATAGAATGTTGGTTTTTGAAGTCAGAGAATGGAGGTGTGTGAAGTCATAGAATGGAGGTGTGTGAGGTCAGATTGGAGGTGTGTGAAGTCACAGAATGGAAGTGTGTCAACTCAGAAAGGAGGTGTGTGAAGTCATAGAATGGAGGTGTGTGAAGTCATAGAATGGAGGTGTGTGAAATCATAGAATGGAGGTGTGTGAAGTCACAGAAATGAGGTGTTTGAAGTCAAAATGGAAGTATGTGAAGTCAGAATGGAGGTGTGTGAAGTCATAGAACGGAGGTGTGTGAAGTCATAGAATGGAGGTGTTTGAAGTCACAGAAAGGAGGTGTGTGACCTCATAGAATGGAGGAGTGTGAAGTCATAGAATGGAGGTGTGTGAAGTCACAGATGGAGGTGTGTGAAGTCATAGAATGGAGGTTTGTGAAGTCATAGAATGGATTGTGTGTGAAATCACAGAATGGAGGTGTGTGCAGTCACATAATGGAGGTGTGTAAAGTCAAAGAGTGGAGGTGTGTGAAGTCACAGACGGAGGTGTGTGAAGTCATAGAATGGATGTGTGTGAAGTACCAGAATGGAGGTGTGTGAAGTCACAGAATGGAGGTGTGTGAACCCAGAATGGAGATGTGTGAATTCACAGAAGGGAGGTTTGTGAAGTCATAGAATGGATTGTGTGTGAAATCACAGAATGGAGGTGTGTGAAGTCACAGAATGGAGGTGTGTAAAGTCACAGAGTGGAGGTGTGTGAAGTCACAGAATGGAGGTTTGTGAAGTCACAGAATGGAGGTGTGTGAAGTCACAGAATGCAGGTGTGTGAAGTCAGAACAGAGGTGTCCGAAGTCCTAGAATGGATGAGTGTGAAGTCAGAATGGAGCTGTGTGAAGTCATAGAATGGAAGTGTGTGAAGTCAGAATGGAGGTGTGTGAACTCACAGAATGGAGGTGTATTAAGTCACAATGGAGGTGTGTGAACTCACAGAATGGATGTGTGTGAACTCAGAAAGGAGGTGTGTGAAGTCATAGAATGGAGGTGTTTGAAGTCATAGAATGGAGGTCTGAGAAGTCATAAAATGGAGGTGTGTGAAATCATAGAATGGAGGTGTGTGAAGTCACAGAATTGAGGTGTGTGAAGTCAGAAAGGAGGTGTGTGAAGTCATAGAATGGAGGTGTGTGAAATCATAGAATGGAGGTGTGTGTAGTCACAGAGTGGAGGTGTGTAAAGTCACAGAGTGGAGGTGTGTGAAATCTCAGAATGGAGGTGTGTGAAGTCATAGAATGGAGGTGTTTGAAGTCATAGAATGTTGGTTTTTGAAGTCAGAGAATGGAGGTGTGTGAAGTCATGGAATGGAGGTGTGTGAGGTCAGATTGGAGGTGTGTGAAGTGACAGAATGGAAGTGTGTCAACTCAGAAAGGAGGTGTGTGAAGTCATAGAATGGAGGTGTGTGAAGTCATAGAATGGAGGTGTGTGAAGTCACAGAATGGAGGTGTGTGAACTCATAGAATGGAGGAGTGTGCAGTCATAGAATGGACGTGTGAAGCAACAGATGGAGGTGTGTGAAGTCATAGAATGGAGGTGTGTGAAATCATAGAATGGAGGTGTGTGAAGTCACAGAATTGAGGTGTGTGAAGTTAGAATGGAGGTCTGTGAAGTCATAGAATGGAGGTGTGTGAAATCACAGGATGGAGGTGTGTGAAGACACAGAATGGAGGTGTGTAAAGTCACAGAGTGGAGTTGTGTGAAGTCACAGAATGGAGGTGTGTGAAGTCAGAGAATGTAGGTGTGTGAAGTCATAGAATGGAGGTGTGTGAAATCACAGAATGGAAGTGTGTGTAGTCACAGAGTGGAGGTGTGTAAAGTCACAGAATGGAGGTGTGTGAAGTCTCAGAATGGAGGTGTGTGAAGTCATAGAATGGAGGTGTTTGAAGTCATAGAATATTGGTTTTTGAAGTCAGAGAATGGAGGTGTGTGAAGTCATAGAATGGAGGTGTGTGAGGTCAGACTGGAGGTGTGTGAAGTCACAGAATGGAAGTGTGTCAACTCAGAAAGGAGGTGTGTGAAGTCATAGAATGGAGGTGTGTGAAGTCATAGAATGGAGGTGTGTGAAATCATAGAATGGAGGTGTGTGAAGTCACAGAAATGAGGTGTTTGAAGTCAAAATGGAAGTATGTGAAGTCAGAATGGGGGTGTGTGAAGTCATAGAACGGAGGTGTGTGAAGTCATAGAATGGAGGTGTTTGAAGTCACAGAAAGGAGGTGTGTGAACTCATAGAATGGAGGAGTGTGAAGTCATAGAATGGACGTGTGTGAAGTCACAGATGGAGGTGTGTGAAGTCATAGAATGGAGTTTTGTGAAGTCATAGAATGGATTGTGTGTGAAATCACAGAATGGAGGCGTGTGAAGTCACATAATGGAGGTGTGTAAAGTCACAGAGTGGAGGTGTGTGAAGTCACAGAATGGAGGATTGTGAAGTCATAGAATGGAGGTGTGTGAAGTCACAGAATGCAGGTGTGTGAAGTCAGAATAGAGGTGTGCGAAGTCCTAGAAAGGAGGCGTGTGAAGTCAGAATGGAGCTGTGTGAAGTCATAGAATGGAAGTGTGTGAAGTCACAATGGAGGTGTGTGAAGTCATAGAATGGAGGTGTGTCTACTCACAGAATAGAAGTATGTGAAGTCATAGAATGGAGGTCTGTGAAGTCATAGAATGGAGGTGTGTGAAGTCATAGAATGGAGGTGTGTGAAATCATAGAATGGAGGTGTGTGAAATCACAGGATGGAGGTGTGTGAAGACACAGAATGGAGGTGTGTAAAGTCACAGAGTGGAATTGTGTGAAGTCACAGAATGGAGGTGTGTGAAGTCAGAGAATGGAGGTGTGTGAAGTCATAGAATGGAGGTGTGTGAAATCACAGAATGGAAGTGTGTGTAGTCACAGAGTGGAGGTGTGTAAAGTCACAGAATGGAGGTGTGTGAAGTCTCAGAATGGAGGTGTGTGAAGTCATAGAATGGAGGTGTTTGAAGTCATAGAATGTTGGTTTTTGAAGTCAGAGAATGGAGGTGTGTGAAGTCATAGAATGGATGTGTGTGAAGTCCCAGAATGGAGGTGTGTGAAGTCACAGAATGGAGTGTGTGAACCCAGAATGGAGATGTGTGAATTCACAGAAGGGAGGTTTGTGATGTCATAGAATGGATTGTGTTTGAAATCACAGAATGGAGGTGTGTGAAGTCACAGAATGGAGGTGTGTAAAGTCACAGAGTGGAGGTGTGTGAAGTCACAGAATGGAGGTTTGTGAAGACATAGAATGGAGGTGTGTGAAGTCACAGAATGCAGGTGTGTGAAGTCAGAACAGAGGTGTCCGAAGTCTAGAATGGAGGAGTGTGAAGTCAGAATGGAGCTGTGTGAAGTCATAGAATGGAAGTGTGTGAAGTCAGAATGGAGGTGTGTGAACTCACAGAATGGAGGTGTATGAAGTCACAATGGAGGTGTGTGAACTCACAGAATGGATGTGTGTGAACTCAGAAAGGAGGTGTGTGAAGTCACAGAATGGAGGTGTTTGAAGTCATAGAATGTAGGTCTGAGAAGTCATAAAATGGAGGTGTGTGAAATCATAGAATGGAGGTGTGTGAAGTCACAGAATGCAGGTGTGTGAAGTCAGAATGGAGGTGTGTGAAGTCATAGAATGGAGGTGTGTGAAATCATAGAATGGAGGTGTGTGTAGTCACAGAGTGGAGGTGTGTAAAGTCACAGAGTGGAGGTGTGTGAAGTCTCAGAATGGAGGTGTTTGAAGTCATAGAATGTTGGTTTTTGAAGTCAGAGAATGGAGGTGTGTGAAGTCATAGAATGGAGGTGTGTGAGGTCAGATTGGAGGTGTGTGAAGTGACAGAATGGAAGTGTGTCAACTCAGAAAGGAGGTGTGTGAAGTCATAGAATGGAGGTGTGTGAAGTCATAGAATGGAGGTGTGTGAAGTCACAGATGGAGGTGTGTGAAGTCATAGAATGGAGTTTTGTGAAGTCATAGAATGGATTGTGTGTGAAATCACAGAATGGAGGTGTGTGAAGTCACATAATGGAGGTGTGTAAAGTCACAGAGTGGAGGTGTGTGAAGTCACAGAATGGAGGTTTGTGAAGTCATAGAATGGAGGTGTGTGAAGTCACAGAATGCAGGTGTGTGAAGTCAGAATAGAGGTGTGCGAAGTCCTAGAATGGAGGAGTGTGAAGTCAGAATGGAGCTGTGTGAAGTCATAGAATGGAAGTGTGTGAAGTCACAATGGAGGTGTGTGAAGTCATAGAATGGAGGTGTGGCTACTCACAGAATAGAAGTATGTGAAGTCATAGAATGGAGGTCTGTGAAGTCATAGAATGGAGGTGTGTGAAGTCATAGAATGGAGGTGTGTGAAATCATAGAATGGAGGTGTGTGAAATCACAGAATGGAAGTGTGTGTAGTCACAGAGTGGAGGTGTGTAAAGTCACAGAATGGAGGTGTATGAAGTCTCAGAATGGAGGTGTGTGAAGTCATAGAATGGAGGTGATTGAAGTCATAGAATGTTGGTTTTTGAAGTCAGAGAATGGAGGTGTGTGAAGTCATAGAATGGATGTGTGTGAAGTCCCAGAATGGAGGTGTGTGAAGTCACAGAATGGAGGTGTGTGAACCCAGAATGGAGATGTGTGAATTCACAGAAGGGAGGTTTGTGATGTCATAGAATGGGTTGTGTGTGAAATCACAGAATGGAGGTGTGTGAAGTCACAGAATGGAGGTGTGTAAAATCACAGAGTGGAGGTGTGTGAAGTCACAGAATGGAGGTTTGTGAAGTCATAGAATGGAGGTGTGTGAAGTCACAGAATGCAGGTGTGTGAAGTCAGAACAGAGGTGTCCGAAGTCCTAGAATGGAGGAGTGTGAAGTCAGAATGGAGCTGTGTGAAGTCATAGAATGGAAGTGTGTGAAGTCAGAATGGAGGTGTGTGAACTCACAGAATGGAGGTGTATGAAGTCACAATGGAGGTGTGTGAAGTCACAGAATGGATGTGTGTGAACTCAGAAAGGAGGTGTGTGAAGTCATAGAATGGAGGTGTTTGAAGTCATAGAATGGAGGTCTGAGAAGTCATAAAATGGAGGTGTGTGAAATCATAGAATGGAGTTGTGTGAAGTCACAGAATTGAGGTGTGTGAAGTCAGAATGGAGGTGTGTGAAGTCATAGAATGGAGGTGTGTGAAATCATAGAATGGAGGTGTGTGTAGTCACAGAGTGGAGGTGTGTAAAGTCACAGATTGGAGGTGTGTGAAGTCTCAGAATGGAGGTGTGTGAAGTCATAGAATGGAGGTGTTTGAAGTCATAGAATGTTGGTTTTTGAAGTCAGAGAATGGAGGTGTGTGAAGTCATAGAATGGAGGTGTGTGAGGTCAGATTGGAGGTGTGTGAAGTGACAGAATGGAAGTGTGTCAACTCAGAAAGGAGGTGTGTGAAGTCATAGAATGGAGGTGTGTGAAGTCATAGAATGGAGGTGTGTGAAGTCACAGAATGGAGGTGTGTGAACTCATAGAATGGAGGAGTGTGAAGTCATAGAATGGACGTGTGTGAAGTCACAGATGGAGGTGTGTGAAGTCATAGAATGGAGGTGTGTGAAATCATAGAATGGAGGTGTGTGAAGTCACAGAATTGAGGTGTGTGAAGTCAGAATGGAGGTCTGCGAAGTCATAGAATGGAGGTGTGTGAAATCATAGAATGGAAGTGTGTGTAGTCACAGAGTGTAGGTGTGTAAAGTCACAGAGTGGAGGTGTGTGAAGTCTCAGAATGGAGGTGTGTGAAGTCATAGAATGGAGGTGTTTGAAGTCATATAATATTGGTTTTTGAAGTCAGAGAATGGAGGTGTGTGAAGGCATAGAATGAAGGTGTGTGAGGTCAGATTGGAGGTGTTTGAAGTCAAAATGGAAGTGTGTGAAGTCAGAATGGAGGTGTGTGAAGTCATAGAATGGAGGTGTGTGAAATCATAGAATGGAGGTGTGTGAAATCACAGGATGGAGGTGTGTGAAGACACAGAATGGAGGTGTGTAAAGTCACAGAGTGGAGTTTTGTGAAGTCACAGAATGGAGGTGTGTGAAGTCAGAGAATGGAGGTGTGTGAAGTCATAGAATGGAGGTGTGTGAAATCACAGAATGGAAGTGTGTGTAGTCACAGAGTGGAGGTGTGTAAAGTCACAGAATGGAGGTGTGTGAAGTCTCAGAATGGAGGTGTGTGAAGTCATAGAATGGAGGTGTTTGAAGTCATAGAATGTTGGTTTTTGAAGTCAGAGAATGGAGGTGTGTGAAGTCGTAGAATGGAGGTGTGTGAGGTCAGATTGGAGGTGTGTGAAGTCACAGAATGGAAGTGTGTCAACTCAGAAAGGAGGTGTGTGAAGTCATAGAATGGAGGTGTGTGAAGTCATAGAATGGAGGTGTGTGAAATCAGAGAATGGAGGTGTGTGAAGTCACAGAAATGAGGTGTTTGAAGTCAAAATGGAAGTATGTGAAGTCAGAATGGAGGTGTGTGAAGTCATAGAACGGAGATGTGTGAAGTCATAGAATGGAGGTGTTTGAAGTCACAGAAAGGAGGTGTGTGAACTCATAGAATGGAGGTGTGTGAAGTCATAGAATGGAGGTGTGTGAAGTCACAGATGGAGGTGTGTGAAGTCATAGAATGGAGGTTTGTGAAGTCACAGATGGAGGTGTGTGAAGTCATAGAATGGAGGTTTGTGAAGTCATAGAATGGATTGTGTGTGAAATCACAGAATGGAGGTGTGTGAAGTCACATAATGGAGGTGTGTAAAGTCACAGAGTGGAGGTGTGTGAAGTCACAGAATGGAGGTTTGTGAAGTCATAGAATGGAGGTGTGTGAAGTCACAGAATGCAGGTGTGTGAAGTCAGAATAGAGGTGTGCGAAGTCCTAGAATGGAGGAGTGTGAAGTCAGAATGGAGCTGTGTGAAGTCATAGAATGGAAGTGTGTGAAGTCACAATGGAGGTGTGTGAAGTCATAGAATGGAGGTGTGGCTACTCACAGAATAGAAGTATGTGAAGTCATAGAATGGAGGTCTGTGAAGTCATAGAATGGAGGTGTGTGAAGTCATAGAATGGAGGTGTGTGAAATCATAGAATGGAGGTGTGTGAAATCACAGGATGGAGGTGTGTGAAGACACAGAATGGAGGTGTGTAAAGTCACAGAGTGGAGTTGTGTGAAGTCACAGAATGGAGGTGTGTGAAGTCAGAGAATGGAGGTGTGTGAAGTCATAGAATGGAGGTGTGTGAAATCACAGAATGGAAGTGTGTGTAGTCACAGAGTGGAGGTGTGTAAAGTCACAGAATGGAGGTGTGTGAAGTCTCAGAATGGAGGTGTGTGAAGTCATAGAATGGAGGTGTTTGAAGTCATAGAATGTTGGTTTTTGAAGTCAGAGAATGGAGGTGTGTGAAGTCATAGAATGGAGGTGTGTGAGGTCAGATTGGAGGTGTGTGAAGTCACAGAATGGAAGTGTGTCAACTCAGAAAGGAGGTGTGTGAAGTCATAGAATGGAGGTGTGTGAAGTCATAGAATGGATGTGTGTGAAGTCCCAGAATGGAGGTGTGTGAAGTCACAGAATGGAAGTGTGTGAACCCAGAATGGAGATGTGTGAATTCACAGAAGGGAGGTTTGTGAAGTCATAGAATGGATTGTGTGTGAAATCACAGAATGGAGGTGTGTGAAGTCACAGAATTGAGGTGTGTAAAGTCACAGAGTGGAGGTGTGTGAAGTCACAGAATGGAGGTTTGTGAAGTCATAGAATGGAGGTGTGTGAAGTCACAGAATGCAGGTGTGTGAAGTCAGAACAGAGGTGTCCGAAGTCCTAGAATGGATGAGTGTGAAGTCAGAATGGAGCTGTGTGAAGTCATAGAATGGAAGTGTGTGAAGTCAGAATGGAGGTGTGTGAACTCACAGAATGGAGGTGTATTAAGTCACAATAGAGGTGTGTGAACTGACAGAATGGATGTGTGTGAACTCAGAAAGGAGATGTGTGAAGTCATAGAATGGAGGTGTTTGAAGTCATAGAATGGAGGTCTGAGAAGTCATAAAATGGAGGTGTGTGAAATCATAGAATGGAGGTGTGTGAAGTCACAGAATTGAGGTGTGTGAAGTCAGAAAGGAGGTGTGTGAAGTCATAGAATGGAGGTGTGTGAAATCATAGAATGGAGGTGTGTGTAGTCACAGAGTGGAGGTGTGTAAAGTCACAGAGTGGAGGTGTGTGAAGTCTCAGAATGGAGGTGTGTGAAGTCATAGAATGGAGGTGTTTGATGTCATAGAATGTTGGTTTTTGAAGTCAGAGAATGGAGGTGTGTGAAGTCATAGAATGGAGGTGTGTGAGGTCAGATTGGAGGTATGTGAAGTGACAGAATGGAAGTGTGTCAACTCAGAAAGGAGGTGTGTGAAGTCATAGAATGGAGGTGTGTGAAGTCACAGAATGTAGGTGTGTGAAGTCATAGAATGGAGGTGTGTGAAATCACAGATTGGAAGTGTGTGTAGTCACAGAGTGGAGGTGTGTAAAGTCACAGAATGTAGGTGTGTGAAGTCTCAGAATGGAGGTGTGTGAAGTCATAGAATGGAGGTGTTTGAAGTCATAGAATGTTGGTTTTTGAAGTCAGAGAATGGAGGTGTGTGAAGTCACAGAGTGGAGTTGTGTGAAGTCACAGAATGGAGGTGTGTGAAGTCAGAGAATGGAGGTGTGTGAAGTCATAGAATGGAGGTGTGTGAAATCACAGAATGGAAGTGTGTGTAGTCACAGAGTGGAGGTGTGTAAAGTCACAGAATGGAGGTGTGTGAAGTCTCAGAATGGAGGTGTGTGAAGTCATAGAATGGAGGTGTTTGAAGTCATAGAATGTTGGTTTTTGAAGTCAGAGAATGGAGGTGTGTGAAGTCATAGAATGGATGTGTGTGAAGTCCCAGAATGGAGGTGTGTGAAGTCACAGAATGGAGGTGTGTGAACCCAGAATGGAGATGTGTGAATTCACAGAAGGGAGGTTTGTGATGTCATAGAATGGATTGTGTGTGAAATCACAGAATGGGGGTGTGTGAAGTCACAGAATGGAGGTGTGTAAAGTCACAGAGTGGAGGTGTGTGAAGTCACAGAGTGGAGGTTTGTGAAGTCATAGAATGGAGGTGTGTGAAGTCACAGAATGCAGGTGTGTGAAGTCAGAATAGAGGTGTGCGAAGTCCTAGAATGGAGGAGTGTGAAGTCAGAATGGAGCTGTGTGAAGTCATAGAATGGAAGTGTGTGAAGTCAGAATGGAGGTGTGTGAACTCACAGAATGGAGGTGTATGAAGTCACAATGTAGGTGTGTGAACTCACAGAATGGATGTGTGTGAACTCAGAAAGGAGGTGTGTGAAGTCACAGAATGGAGGTGTTTGAAGTCATAGAATGGAGGTCTGAGAAGTCATAAAATGGAGGTGTGTGAAATCATAGAATGGAGGTGTGTGAAGTCACAGAATGCAGGTGTGTGAAGTCAGAATGGAGGTGTGTGAAGTCATAGAATGGAGGTGTGTGAAATCATAGAATGGAGGTGTGTGTAGTCACAGAGTGGAGGTGTGTAAAGTCACAGAGTGGAGGTGTGTGAAGTCTCAGAATGGAGGTGTGTGAAGTCATAGAATGGAGGTGTTTGAAGTCATAGAATGTTAGTTTTTGAAGTCAGAGAATGGAGGTGTGTGAAGTCATAGAATGGAGGTGTGTGAGGTCAGATTGGAGGTGTGTGAAGTGACAGAATGGAAGTGTGTCAACTCAGAAAGGAGGTGTGTGAAGTCATAGAATGGAGGTGTGTGAAGTCATAGAATGGAGGTGTGTGAAGTCACACATGGAGGTGTGTGAAGTCATAGAATGGAGTTTTGTGAAGTCATAGAATGGATTGTGTGTGAAATCACAGAATGGAGGTGTGTGAAGTCACATAATGGAGTTGTGTAAAGTCACAGAGTGGAGGTGTGTGAAGTCACAGAATGGAGGTTTGTGAAGTCATAGAATGGAGGTGTGTGAAGTCACAGAATGCAGGTGTGTGAAGTCAGAATAGAGGTGTGCGAAGTCCTAGAATGGAGGAGTGTGAAGTCAGAATGGAGCTGTGTGAAGTCATAGAATGGAAGTGTGTGAAGTCACAATGAAGGTGTGTGAAGTCACAGAATGGAGGTGTGTGTACTCACAGAATAGAAGTATGTGAAGTCATAGAATGGAGGTCTGTGAAGTCATAGAATGGAGGTGTGTGAAGTCATAGAATGGAGGTGTGTGAAATCATAGAATGGAGGTGTGTGAAATCACAGAATGGAAGTGTGTGTAGTCACAGAGTGGAGGTGTGTAAAGTCACAGAATGGAGGTGTGTGAAGTCTCAGAATGGAGGTGTGTGAAGTCATAGAATGGAGGTGTTTGAAGTCATAGAATGTTGGTTTTTGAAGTCAGAGAATGGAGGTGTGTGAAGTCATAGAATGGATGTGTGTGAAGTCCCAGAATGGAGGTGTGTGAAGTCACAGAATGGAGGTGTGTGAACCCAGAATGGAGATGTGTGAATTCACAGAAGGGAGATTTGTGATGTCATAGAATGGATTGTGTGTGAAATCACAGAATGGAGGTGTGTGAAGTCACAGAATGGAGGTGTGTAAAGTCACAGAGTGGAGGTGTGTGAAGTCACAGAATGGAGGTTTGTGAAGTCATAGAATGGAGGTGTGTGAAGTCACAGAATGCAGGTGTGTGAAGTCAGAACAGAGGTGTCCGAAGGCCTAGAATGGAGGAGTGTGAAGTCAGAATTGAGCTGTGTGAAGTCATAGAATGGAAGTGTGTGAAGTCAGAATGGAGGTTTGTGAACTCACAGAATGGAGGTGTATGAAGTCACAATGGAGGTGTGTGAAGTCACAGAATGGATGTGTGTGAACTCAGAAAGGAAGTGTGTGAAGTCATAGAATGGAGGTGTTTGAAGTCATAGAATGGAGGTCTGAGAAGTCATAAAATGGAGGTGTGTGAAATCATAGAATGGAGTTGTGTGAAGTCACAGAATTGAGGTGTGTGAAGTCAGAATGGAGGTGTGTGAAGTCATAGAATGGAGGTGTGTGAAATCATAGAATGGAGGTGTGTGTAGTCACAGAGTGGAGGTGTGTAAAGTCACAGATTGGAGGTGTGTGAAGTCTCAGAATGGAGGTGTGTGAAGTCATAGAATGGAGGTGTTTGAAGTCATAGAATGTTGGTTTTTGAAGTCAGAGAATGGAGGTGTGTGAAGTCATAGAATGGAGGTGTGTGAGGTCAGATTGGAGGTGTGTGAAGTGACAGAATGGAAGTGTGTCAACTCAGAAAGGAGGTGTGTGAAGTCATAGAATGGAGGTGTGTGAAGTCATAGAATGGAGGTGTGTGAAGTCAGAGAATGGAGGTGTGTGAACTCATAGAATGGAGGAGTGTGAAGTCATAGAATGGACGTGTGTGAAGTCACAGATGGAGGTGTGTGAAGTCATAGAATGGAGGTGTGTGAAATCATAGAATGGAGGTGTGTGAAGTCACAGAATTGAGGTGTGTGAAGTTAAAGGATGGAGGTGTGTGAAGTCATAGAATGGAGGTGTGTGAAGTCACAGATGGAGGTGTGTGAAGTCATAGAATGGATGTGTGTGAAGTCCCAGAATGGAGGTGTGTGAAGTCACAGAATGGAGGTGTGTGAACCCAGAATGGAGATGGGTGAATTCACAGAAGGGAGGTTTGTGAAGTCATAGAATGGATTGTGTGTGAAATCACAGAATGGAGGTGTGTGAAGTCACAGAATGTAGGTGTGTAAAGTCACAGAGTGGAGGTGTGTGAAGTCACAGAATGGAGGTTTGTGAAGTCATAGAATGGAGGTGTGTGAAGTCACAGCATGCAGGTGTGAGAAGTCAGAATAGAGGTGTGCGAAGTCCTAGAATGGAGGAGTGTGAAGTCAGAATGGAGCTGTGTGAAGTCATAGAATGGAAGTGTGTGAAGTCAGAATGGAGGTGTGTGAACTCACAGAATGGAGGTGTATGAAGTCACAATGGAGGTGTGTGAAGTCACAGAATGGATGTGTGTGAACTCAGAAAGGAGGTGTGTGAAGTCATAGAATGGAGGTGTTTGAAGTCATAGAATGGAGGTCTGAGAAGTCATAAAATGGAGGTGTGTGAAATCATAGAATGGAGGTGTGTGAAGTCACAGAATTGAGGTGTGTGAAGTCAGAATGGATGTGTGTGAAGTCATAGAATGGAGGTGTGTGAAATCATAGAATGGAGGTGTGTAGTCACAGAGTGGAGGTGTGTAAAGTCACAGAGTGGAGGTGTGTGAAATCTCAGAATGGGGGTGTGTGAAGTCATAGAATGGAGGTGTTTGAAGTCATAGAATGTTGCTTTTGAAGTCAGAGAATGGAGGTGTGTGAAGTCATAGAATGGAGGTGTGTGAGGTCAGATTGGAGGTGTGTGAAGTGACAGAATGGAAGTGTGTCAACTCAGAAAGGAGGTGTGTGAAGTCATAGAATGGAGGTGTGTGAAGTCATAGAATGGAGGTGTGTGAAGTCACAGAATGGAGGTGTGTGAACTCATAGAATGGAGGAGTGTGAAGTCATAGAATGGACGTGTGTGAAGTCACAGATGGAGGTGTGTGAAGTCATAGAATGGGGGTGTGCGAAATCATAGAATGGAGGTGTGTGAAGTCACAGAATTGAGGTGTGTGAAGTCAGAATGGAGGTCTGTGAAGTCATAGAATGGAGGTGTGTGAAATCATAGAATGGAGGTGTGTGTAGTCACAGAGTGGAGGTGTGTAAAGTCACAGAGTGGAGGTGTGTGAAGTCTCAGAATGGAGGTGTGTAAGGTCATAGAATGGAGGTGTTTGAAGTCATAGAATATTGGTTTTTGAAGTCAGAGAATGGAGGTGTGTGAAGTCATAGAATGGAGGTGTGTGAGATCAGATTGGAGGTGTTTGAAGTCAAAATGGAAGTGTGTGAAGTCAGAATGGAGGTGTGTGAAGTCATAGAATGGAGGTGTGTGAAGTCATAGAATGGAGGTGTGTGAAGTCACAGAATGGAGGTGTGTGATCTCATAGAATGGAGGAGTGTGAAGTCATAGAATGGACGTGTGTGAAGTCACAGATTGAGGTGTGTGAAGTCATAGAATGGAGGTGTGTGAAGTCACAGAATGGAGGTGTGTGAAGTCACAGAATGTAGGTGTGTGAACCCAGAAGGGAGGTGTGTGAATTCAAGAAGGGAGGTTTGTGAAGTCATAGAATGGATTGTGTGTGAAATCACAGAATGGAAGTGTGTGAAGTCACAGAATGGAAGTGTGTAAAGTCACAGAGTGGAGGTGTGTGAAGTCACAGAATGGAGGTGTGTGAAGTTATAGAATGGAGGTGTGTGAAGTCACAGAATGCAGGTGTGTGAAGTCAGAACAGAGGTGTGCGAAGTCATAGAATGGAGGAGTGTGAAGTGAGAATGGAGCTGTGTGAAGTCATAGAATAGAAGTGTGTGAAGTCAGAATGGAGGTGTGTGAACTCATAGAATGGAGGTGTATGGAGTCACAATGGAGGTGTGTAAAGTCAAAGAATGGAGGTGTGTGAACTCAGAAAGGAGGTATGTAAAGTCATAGAATGGAGGTCTGTGAAGTCACAGAATGGAGGTGTGTGAAATCATAGAATGGAGGTGTGTGAAGTCACAGAATTGAGGTGTGTGAAGTCAGAATGGAGGTGTGTGAAGTCATAGAATGGAGGTGTGTGAAATCATAGAATGGAGGTGTGTGTAGTCACAGAGTGGAGGTGTATGAAGTCTCAGTATGGAGGTGTGTGAAGTCATAGAATGGAGGTGTTTGAAGTCATAGAATGTTGGTTTTTGAAGCCAGAGAATGGAGGTGTGTGAAGTCATAGAATGGAGGTGTGTGAGGTCAGATTGGAGGTGTGTGAAGTGACAGAATGGAAGTGTGTCAACTCAGAAAGGAGGTGTGTGAAGTCATAGAATGGAGGTGTGTGAAGTCATAGAATGGAGGTGTGTGAAGTCACAGAATGGAGGTGTGTGAACTCATAGAAAGGAGGAGTGTGAAGTCATAGAATGGACGTGTGTGAATTCACAGATGGAGGTGTGTGAAGTCATAGAATGGAGGTGTGTGAAATCATAGAATGGAGGTGTGTGAAGTCACAGAATTGAGGTGTGTGAAGTCAGAATGGAGGTCTGTGAAGTCATAGAATGGAGGTGTGTGTAGTCACAGAGTGGAGGTGTATAAAGTCACAGAGTGGAGGTGTGTGAAGTCTCAGAATGGAGGTGTGTGAAGTCATAGAGTGGAGGTGTTTGAAGTCATAGAATATTGGTTTTTGAAGTCAGAGAATGGAGGTGTGTGAAGTCATAGAATGGAGGTGTGTGAAGTCAGATTGGAGGTGTTTGAAGTCAAAATGGAAGTGTGTGAAGTCAGAATGGAGGTGTGTGAAGTCATAGAATGGAGGTGTGTGAAGTCATAGAATGGAGGTGTGTGAGCTCATAGAATGGAGGTGTGTGAGCTCATAGAATGGAGGAGTGTGAAGTCATAGAATGGACGTGTGTGAAGTCACAGATTGATGAGCCTGAAGTCATAGAATGGAGGTGTGTGAAGTCACAGAATGGAGGTGTGTGAAATCATAGAATGGAGGTGTGTGAAGTCACAGAATTGAGGTGTGTGAAGTCAGAATGGAGGTGTGTGAAGTCAGAATGGAGGTGTGTGAAGTCAGATAATGGAGGTGTGTGAAGTCACAATACAGGTGTGTGAACTCATACAATGGAGGTGTGTGAAGTAACAATGTAGGTTTCTGAAGTCATAGAATGGAGGTGTGTGAAGTCATAGAATGGAGGTGTGTGAAGTCACAGAATGGAGGTGTGTGATGTCATAGAATGGAGGTGTGTGAAGTCACAGAATGGAGGTGTGTGAAGGCATAGAATGGAGGTGTGTGAAGTCATAGAATGGAGGTGTGTGAAGTCACAGAATAGAGGTGTGGGAAGTCACAGTATGGAGGTGTGTGAACTCAGATTTGAGGTGTGTGAAGTCACAGAATGGAGGTTTGTGAAGTCATAGAAATAGGTGTGTGAAGTCACAGAATGGAGGTGTGTGAAGACACAGAATGGACGTGTGTGAACTCAGTGAGGAGGTGTGTGAAGTCACAGAATGGAGGTGTGTAAAGTCACAGAGTGGAGGTATGTGAAGTCACAGAATGGAGGTTTGTGAAGTCATAGAATGGAGGTGTGTGAAGTCACAGAATGCAGGTGTGTGAAGTCAGAAAAGAGGTGTGTGAAGTCCTAGAATGGAGGAGTGTGAAGTCAGAATGGAGCTGTGTGAAGTCATAGAATGGAGGTGTGTCTACTCACAGAATACAAGTATGTGAATTCATAGAATGGAGTTGTGTGAAGTCACAGAATGGAGGTGTGTGAAGTCAGAGAATGGAGGTGTGTGAAGTCATAGAATGGAGGTGTGTGAAATCACAGAATGGAAGTGTGTGTAGTCACAGAGTGGAGGTGTGTAAAGTCACAGAATGGAGGTGTGTGAAGTCTCAGAATGGAGGTGTGTGAAGTCATAGAATGGAGGTGTTTGAAGTCATAGAATCTTGGTTTTTGAAGTCAGAGAATGGAGGTGTGTGAAGTCGTAGAATGGAGGTGTGTGAGGTCAGATTGGAGTTGTGTGAAGTCACAGAATGGAAGTGTGTCAACTCAGAAAGGAGGTGTGTGAAGTCATAGAATGGAGGTGTGTGAAGTCATAGAATGGAGGTGTGTGAAATCATAGAATGGAGGTGTATGAAGTCACAGAAATGAGGTGTTTGAAGTCAAAACGGAAGTATGTGAAGTCAGAATGGAGGTGTGTGAAGTCATAGAACGGAGGTGTGTGAAGTCATAGAATGGAGGTGTGTGAAGTCACAGAAAGGAGGTGTGTGAACTCATAGAATGGAGGAGTGTGAAGTCATAGAATGGAGGTGTGTGAAGTCACAGATGGAGGTGTGTGAAGTCATAGAATGGAGGTGTGTGATGTCCCAGAATGGAGGTGTGTGAAGTCACAGAATGGAGGTGTGTGAACCCAGATTGGAGATGTGTGAAGTCTCAGAATGGAGGTGTGTGAAGTCATAGAATGGAGGTGTTTGAAGTCATAGAATGGAGGTCTGAGAAGTCATAAAATGGAGGTGTGTGAAATCATAGAATCGAGGTGTGTGAAGTCACAGAATTGAGGTGCGTGAAGTCAGAATGGAGCTGTGTGAAGTCAAAGAATGGAGGTGTGTGAAATCATAGAATGGAGGTGTGTGTAGTCACAGAGTGGAGGTGTGTAAAGTCACAGAGTGGAGGTGTGTGAAGTCTCAGAATGGAGGTGTGTGAAGTCATAGAATGGAGGTGTTTGAAGTCATAGAATGTTGGTATTTGAAGTCAGAGAATGGAGGTGTGTGAAGTCATAGAATGGAGGTGTGTGAGGCCAGATTGGAGGTGTGTGAAGTGACAGAATGGAAGTGTGTCAACTCAGAAAAGAGGTGTGTGAAGTCATAGAATGGAGGTGTTTGAAGTCATAGAATATTGGTTTGTGAAGTCCGAGAATGGAGGTGTGTGAAGTCATAGAATGGAGGTGTGTGAGGTCAGATTGGAGGTGTTTGAAGTCAAAATGGAAGTGTGTGAAGTCAGAATGGAGGTGTGTGAAGTCATAGAATGGAGGTGTGTGAAGTCACAGAATGGAGGTGTGTGAACTCATAGAATGGAGGAGTGTGAAGTCATAGAATGGACGTGTGTGAAGTCACAGATGGAGGTGTGTGAAGTCATAGAATGGAGGTGTGTGAAGTCACAGAATGGAGGTGTGTGAAGTCACAGAATGTAGGTGTGTGAACCCAGAATGGAGGTGTGTGAATTAACAGAAGGGAGGTTTGTGAAGTCATAGAATGGATTGTGTGTGAAATCACACAATGGAGGTGTGTGAAGTCACAGAATGGAGGTGTGTAAAGTCACAGAGTGCAGGTGTGTGAAGTCACAGAATGGAGGTGTATGAAGTTATAGATTGGAGGTGTGTGAAGTCACAGAATGCAGGTGTGTGAAGTCAGAACAGAGGTGTGCGAAGTCATAGAATGGAGGAGTGTGAAGTTAGAATTGAGCTGTGTGAAGTCATAGAATGGAAGTGTGTGAAGTCAGAATGGACGTGTGTGAACTCATAGAATGGAGGTGTATGAAGTCACAATGGAGGTGTGTGAAGTCAAAGAATGGAGGTGTGTGAACTCAGAAAGGAGGTGTGTAAAGTCATAGAATGGAGGTCTGTGAAGTCACAGAATGGAGGTGTGTGAAATCATAGAATGAAGGTGTGTGAAGTCACAGAATTGAGGTGTGTGAAGTGAGAATGGATGTGTGTGAAGTCAGAATGGAGGTGTGTGAAGTCAGATAATAGAGGTGTGTGAAGTCACAATGCAGGTGTGTGAACCCATAGAATGGAGGTGTGAGAAGTAACAATGTAGGTTTCTGAAGTCATAGAATGGAGGTGTGTGAAGTCATAGAATGGAGGTGTGTGAAGTCACAGAATGGAGGTGTGTGAAGGCATAGAATGGAGGTGTGTGAAGTCATAGAATGGAGGTGTGTGAAGTCACAGAATAGAGGTGTTTGAAGTCACAGTATGGAGGTGTGTGGACTCAGATTTGAGGTGTGTGAAGTCACAGAATGGAGGTGTGTGAAGTCATAGAAGTAGGTGTGTGAGGTCACAGAATGGAGGTGTGTGAAGACACAGAATGGAGGTGTGTGAACTCAGTGAGGAGGTGTGTGAAGTCACAGAATGGAGGTGTGTGAAGTCATAGAATGGAAGTGTGTGAAGTCATAGAATGGAGGTGTGTGAAGTCAGAATAGAGGTGTGTGCAGTCACAGAATGGAGGTGTGTGAACCCAGAATGGAGGTGTGTGAAGTCACAGAATGGAGGTTTGTGAAGTCATAGAATGGAGGTGTGTGAAGTCATAGAATGGATGTTGCTGAAGTAAGAGTGAAGGTGTGTGAAGTCATAGAATGGAGGTGTCTGAAGTCATAGAATGGATGTTGCTGAAGTAAGAATGAAGGTGTGTGAACTCATAGAATGGAGGTGTGTGAACTCATAGAATGGAGGTGGGTGAATTCATGGAACGGAGGTGTGTGAAGTCAAAAAATGGAGGTGTATGATGTCAAACAATGGAAGTGTGTGAAGTCATAGAATGGAGGTGTGTGAAGTCTTAGAATGGAGGTTTGTGAAGTCATAGAATGGAGGTGTGTGATGTCACAGAAGGGAGGTGTGTGAAGTCACAGAATTGAGGTGTATAAAGTCACAGAGAGGAGGTGTGTGAAGGCACAGAATGGAGGGGTGTGAAGTCAAAGAATGGAGGTATGTGCAGTCACAGAATGGAGGGGTGTGAAGTCAAAGAATGGAGGTATGTGAAGTCACAGAATGGAGGGGTGTGAAGTCAGAATAGAGGTGTACGAAGTCATAGAATGGAGGTGTGTGAAGTCAGAATGGAGCTGTGTGAACTCATAGAATGGAGGTGTGTGATGTCACAGAAATGAGGTGTTTGAAGTCAAAATGGAAGTATGTGAAGTCAGAATGGAGGTGTGTGAAGTCATAGAACGGAGGTGTGTGGAGTCATAGAATGGAGGTGTGTGAAGTCACAGAAAGGAGGTGTGTGAACTCATAGAATGAAGGAGTGTGAAGTCATAGAATGGAGGTTTGTGAAGTCACAGATGGAGGTGTGTGAAGTCATAGAATGGAGGTGTGTGAAGTGCCAGAATGGAGGTGTGTGAAGTCACAGAATGGAGGTGTGTGAACCCAGAATGGAGATGTGTGAATTCACAGAAGGGAGGTTTGTGAAGTCATAGAATGGATTGTGTGTGAAATCACAGAATGGAGGTGTGTGAAGTCACAGAATGGAGGTGTGTAAAGTCATAGAATGGAGGTGTGTGAAGTCACAGAATGGAGGTTTGTGAAGTCATAGAATGGAGGTGTGTGTAGTCACAGAATGCAGGTGTGTGAACTCAGAATAGAGGTGTGCGAAGTCCTAGAATGGAGGAGTGTGATTTCAGAATGGAGCTGTGTGAAGTCATAGAATGGAAGTGTGTGAAGTCAGAATGGAGGTGTGTGAAGTCATAGAATGGTGGTGTGTCTACTCACAGAATAGAAGTATGTGAATTCATAGAATGGAGGTCTGTGAAGTCATAGAATGGAGGTGTGTGAAGTCATAGAATGGAGGTGTGCGAAATCATAGAATGGAGGTGTGTGAAATCACAGGATGGAGGTGTGTGAAGACACAGAATGGAGGTGTGTAAAGTCACAGAGTGGAGCTGTGTGAAGTCACAGAATGGAGGTGTGTGAAGTCAGAGAATGGAGGTGTGTGAAGTCATAGAATGGAGGTGTGTGAAATCACATAATGGAAGTGTGTGTAGTCACAGAGTGGAGGTGTGTAACGTCACAGAATGGAGGTGTGTGAAGTCTCAGAATGGAGGTGTGTGAAGTCATAGAATGGAGGTGTTTGAAGTCATAGAATGTTGGTTTTTGAAATCAGAGAATGGAGGTGTGTGAAGGCATAGAATGGAGGTGTGTGAGGTCAGATTGGAGGTGTGTGAAGTGACAGAAATGAAGTGTGTCAACTCAGAAGGGAGGTGTGTGAAGTCATAGAATGGAGGTGTGTGAAGTCATAGAATGGAGGTGTGTGAAATCATAGAATGGAGGTGTACGAAGTCACAGAAATGAGGTGTTTGAAGTCAAAACGGAAGTATGTGAAGTCAGAATGGAGGTGTGTGAAGTCATAGAACGGAGGTGTGTGAAGTCATAGAATGGAGGTGTGTGAAGTCACAGAAAGGAGGTGTGTGAACTCATAGAATGGAGGAGTGTGAAGTCATAGAATGGAGGTGTGTGAAGTCACAGATGGAGGTGTGTGAAGTCATAGAATGGAGGTGTGTGATGTCCCAGAATGGAGGTGTGTGAAGTCACAGAATGGAGGTGTGTGAACCCAGAATGGAGATGTGTGAATTCACAGAAGGGAGGTTTGTGAAGTCATAGAATGGATTGTGTGTGAAATCACACAATGGAGGTGTGTGAAGTCACAGAATGGAGGTGTGTAGAGTCACAGAGTGGAGGTGTGTGAAGTCACAAAATGGAGGTTTGTGAAGTCATAGAATGGAGGTGTGTGAAGTCACAGAATGCAGGTGTGTGAAGTCAGAATACAGGTGTGCGAAGTCCTAGAATGGAGCAGTGTGAAGTCAGAAAGGAGGTGTGTGAAGTCATAGAATGGAAGTGTGTGAAGTCAGAATGGAGGTGTGTGAACTCACAGAATGGAGGTGTATGAAGTCACAATGGAGGTGTGTGAAGTCACAGAATTGATGTGTGTGAACTCAGAAAGGAGGTGTGTGAAGTCTCAGAATGGAGGTGTGTGAAGTCATAGAATGGAGGTGTTTGAAGTCATAGAATGGAGGTCTGAGAAGTCATAAAATGGAGGTGTGTGAAATCACAGAATCGAGGTGTGTGAAGTCACAGAATTGAGGTGTGTGAAGTCAGAATGGAGGTGTGTGAAGTCATAGAATGGAGGTGTGTGAAATCATAGAATGGAGGTGTGTGTAGTCACAGAGTGGAGGTGTGTAAAGTCACAGAGTGGAGGTGTGTGAAGTCTCAGAATGGAGGTGTGTGAAGTCATAGAATGGAGGTGTTTGAAGTCATAGAATGTTGGTTTTTGAAGTCAGAGAATGGAGGTGTGTGAAGTCATAGAATGGAGGTGTGTGAGGTCAGATTGGAGGTGTGTGAAGTGACAGAATGGAAGTGTGTCAACTCAGAAAGGAGGTGTGTGAAGTCATAGAATGGAGGTGTGTGAAGTCATAGAATGGAGGTGTTTGAAGTCACAGAATGGAGGTGTGCGAACTCGTAGAATGGAGGAGTGTGAAGTCATAGAATGGACGTGTGTGAAGTCACAGATGGAGGTGTGTGAAGTCATAGAATGGAGGTGTGTGAAATCATAGAATGGAGGTGTGTGAAGTCACAGAATTGAGGTGTGTGAAGTCAGAATGGAGGTGTGTGAAGTCATAGAATGGAGGTGTGTGAAATCATAGAATGGAGGTGTTTGAAGTCATAGAATATTGGTTTTTGAAGTCAGAGAATGGAGGTGTGTGAAGTCATAGAATGGAGGTGTGTGAGGTCAGATTGGAGGTGTTTGAAGTCAAAATGGAAGTGTGTGAAGTCAGAATGGAGGTGTGTGAAGTCATAGAATGGAGGTGTGTGAAGTCATAGAATGGATGTGTGTGAAGTCACAGATGGAGGTGTGTGAAGTCATAGAATGGAGGTGTGTGAAGTCACAGAATGTAGGTGTGTGAACCCAGAATGGAGGTGTGTGAATTCACAGAAGGGAGGTTTGTGAAGTCATAGAAAGGATTGTGTGTGAAATCACAGAATGGAGGTGTGTGAAGTCACAGAATGGAGGTTTGTGAAGTCATAGAAATAGGTGTGTGAAGTCACAGAATGGAGGTGTGTGAAGACACAGAATGGACGTGTGTGAACTCAGTGAGGAGGTGTGTGAAGTCACAGAATGGAGGTGTGTAAAGTCACAGAGTGGAGGTATGTGAAGTCACAGAATGGAGGTTTGTGAAGTCATAGAATGGAGGTGTGTGAAGTCACAGAATGCAGGTGTGTGAAGTCAGAAAAGAGGTGTGTGAAGTCCTAGAATGGAGGAGTGTGAAGTCAGAATGGAGCTGTGTGAAGTCATAGAATGGAGGTGTGTCTACTCACAGAATACAAGTATGTGAATTCATAGAATGGAGTTGTGTGAAGTCACAGAATGGAGGTGTGTGAAGTCAGAGAATGGAGGTGTGTGAAGTCATAGAATGGAGGTGTGTGAAATCACAGAATGGAAGTGTGTGTAGTCACAGAGTGGAGGTGTGTAAAGTCACAGAATGGAGGTGTGTGAAGTCTCAGAATGGAGGTGTGTGAAGTCATAGAATGGAGGTGTTTGAAGTCATAGAATGTTGGTTTTTGAAGTCAGAGAATGGAGGTGTGTGAAGTCGTAGAATGGAGGTGTGTGAGGTCAGATTGGAGTTGTGTGAAGTCACAGAATGGAAGTGTGTCAACTCAGAAAGGAGGTGTGTGAAGTCATAGAATGGAGGTGTGTGAAGTCATAGAATGGAGGTGTGTGAAATCATAGAATGGAGGTGTATGAAGTCACAGAAATGAGGTGTTTGAAGTCAAAACGGAAGTATGTGAAGTCAGAATGGAGGTGTGTGAAGTCATAGAACGGAGGTGTGTGAAGTCATAGAATGGAGGTGTGTGAAGTCACAGAAAGGAGGTGTGTGAACTCATAGAATGGAGGAGTGTGAAGTCATAGAATGGAGGTGTGTGAAGTCACAGATGGAGGTGTGTGAAGTCATAGAATGGAGGTGTGTGATGTCCCAGAATGGAGGTGTGTGAAGTCACAGAATGGAGGTGTGTGAACCCAGATTGGAGATGTGTGAAGTCTCAGAATGGAGGTGTGTGAAGTCATAGAATGGAGGTGTTTGAAGTCATAGAATGGAGGTCTGAGAAGTCATAAAATGGAGGTGTGTGAAATCATAGAATCGAGGTGTGTGAAGTCACAGAATTGAGGTGCGTGAAGTCAGAATGGAGCTGTGTGAAGTCAAAGAATGGAGGTGTGTGAAATCATAGAATGGAGGTGTGTGTAGTCACAGAGTGGAGGTGTGTAAAGTCACAGAGTGGAGGTGTGTGAAGTCTCAGAATGGAGGTGTGTGAAGTCATAGAATGGAGGTGTTTGAAGTCATAGAATGTTGGTATTTGAAGTCAGAGAATGGAGGTGTGTGAAGTCATAGAATGGAGGTGTGTGAGGCCAGATTGGAGGTGTGTGAAGTGACAGAATGGAAGTGTGTCAACTCAGAAAAGAGGTGTGTGAAGTCATAGAATGGAGGTGTTTGAAGTCATAGAATATTGGTTTGTGAAGTCCGAGAATGGAGGTGTGTGAAGTCATAGAATGGAGGTGTGTGAGGTCAGATTGGAGGTGTTTGAAGTCAAAATGGAAGTGTGTGAAGTCAGAATGGAGGTGTGTGAAGTCATAGAATGGAGGTGTGTGAAGTCACAGAATGGAGGTGTGTGAACTCATAGAATGGAGGAGTGTGAAGTCATAGAATGGACGTGTGTGAAGTCACAGATGGAGGTGTGTGAAGTCATAGAATGGAGGTGTGTGAAGTCACAGAATGGAGGTGTGTGAAGTCACAGAATGTAGGTGTGTGAACCCAGAATGGAGGTGTGTGAATTAACAGAAGGGAGGTTTGTGAAGTCATAGAATGGATTGTGTGTGAAATCACACAATGGAGGTGTGTGAAGTCACAGAATGGAGGTGTGTAAAGTCACAGAGTGCAGGTGTGTGAAGTCACAGAATGGAGGTGTATGAAGTTATAGATTGGAGGTGTGTGAAGTCACAGAATGCAGGTGTGTGAAGTCAGAACAGAGGTGTGCGAAGTCATAGAATGGAGGAGTGTGAAGTTAGAATTGAGCTGTGTGAAGTCATAGAATGGAAGTGTGTGAAGTCAGAATGGACGTGTGTGAACTCATAGAATGGAGGTGTATGAAGTCACAATGGAGGTGTGTGAAGTCAAAGAATGGAGGTGTGTGAACTCAGAAAGGAGGTGTGTAAAGTCATAGAATGGAGGTCTGTGAAGTCACAGAATGGAGGTGTGTGAAATCATAGAATGAAGGTGTGTGAAGTCACAGAATTGAGGTGTGTGAAGTGAGAATGGATGTGTGTGAAGTCAGAATGGAGGTGTGTGAAGTCAGATAATAGAGGTGTGTGAAGTCACAATGCAGGTGTGTGAACCCATAGAATGGAGGTGTGAGAAGTAACAATGTAGGTTTCTGAAGTCATAGAATGGAGGTGTGTGAAGTCATAGAATGGAGGTGTGTGAAGTCACAGAATGGAGGTGTGTGAAGGCATAGAATGGAGGTGTGTGAAGTCATAGAATGGAGGTGTGTGAAGTCACAGAATAGAGGTGTTTGAAGTCACAGTATGGAGGTGTGTGGACTCAGATTTGAGGTGTGTGAAGTCACAGAATGGAGGTGTGTGAAGTCATAGAAGTAGGTGTGTGAGGTCACAGAATGGAGGTGTGTGAAGACACAGAATGGAGGTGTGTGAACTCAGTGAGGAGGTGTGTGAAGTCACAGAATGGAGGTGTGTGAAGTCATAGAATGGAAGTGTGTGAAGTCATAGAATGGAGGTGTGTGAAGTCAGAATAGAGGTGTGTGCAGTCACAGAATGGAGGTGTGTGAACCCAGAATGGAGGTGTGTGAAGTCACAGAATGGAGGTTTGTGAAGTCATAGAATGGAGGTGTGTGAAGTCATAGAATGGATGTTGCTGAAGTAAGAGTGAAGGTGTGTGAAGTCATAGAATGGAGGTGTCTGAAGTCATAGAATGGATGTTGCTGAAGTAAGAATGAAGGTGTGTGAACTCATAGAATGGAGGTGTGTGAACTCATAGAATGGAGGTGGGTGAATTCATGGAACGGAGGTGTGTGAAGTCAAAAAATGGAGGTGTATGATGTCAAACAATGGAAGTGTGTGAAGTCATAGAATGGAGGTGTGTGAAGTCTTAGAATGGAGGTTTGTGAAGTCATAGAATGGAGGTGTGTGATGTCACAGAAGGGAGGTGTGTGAAGTCACAGAATTGAGGTGTATAAAGTCACAGAGAGGAGGTGTGTGAAGGCACAGAATGGAGGGGTGTGAAGTCAAAGAATGGAGGTATGTGCAGTCACAGAATGGAGGGGTGTGAAGTCAAAGAATGGAGGTATGTGAAGTCACAGAATGGAGGGGTGTGAAGTCAGAATAGAGGTGTACGAAGTCATAGAATGGAGGTGTGTGAAGTCAGAATGGAGCTGTGTGAACTCATAGAATGGAGGTGTGTGATGTCACAGAAATGAGGTGTTTGAAGTCAAAATGGAAGTATGTGAAGTCAGAATGGAGGTGTGTGAAGTCATAGAACGGAGGTGTGTGGAGTCATAGAATGGAGGTGTGTGAAGTCACAGAAAGGAGGTGTGTGAACTCATAGAATGAAGGAGTGTGAAGTCATAGAATGGAGGTTTGTGAAGTCACAGATGGAGGTGTGTGAAGTCATAGAATGGAGGTGTGTGAAGTGCCAGAATGGAGGTGTGTGAAGTCACAGAATGGAGGTGTGTGAACCCAGAATGGAGATGTGTGAATTCACAGAAGGGAGGTTTGTGAAGTCATAGAATGGATTGTGTGTGAAATCACAGAATGGAGGTGTGTGAAGTCACAGAATGGAGGTGTGTAAAGTCATAGAATGGAGGTGTGTGAAGTCACAGAATGGAGGTTTGTGAAGTCATAGAATGGAGGTGTGTGTAGTCACAGAATGCAGGTGTGTGAACTCAGAATAGAGGTGTGCGAAGTCCTAGAATGGAGGAGTGTGATTTCAGAATGGAGCTGTGTGAAGTCATAGAATGGAAGTGTGTGAAGTCAGAATGGAGGTGTGTGAAGTCATAGAATGGTGGTGTGTCTACTCACAGAATAGAAGTATGTGAATTCATAGAATGGAGGTCTGTGAAGTCATAGAATGGAGGTGTGTGAAGTCATAGAATGGAGGTGTGCGAAATCATAGAATGGAGGTGTGTGAAATCACAGGATGGAGGTGTGTGAAGACACAGAATGGAGGTGTGTAAAGTCACAGAGTGGAGCTGTGTGAAGTCACAGAATGGAGGTGTGTGAAGTCAGAGAATGGAGGTGTGTGAAGTCATAGAATGGAGGTGTGTGAAATCACATAATGGAAGTGTGTGTAGTCACAGAGTGGAGGTGTGTAACGTCACAGAATGGAGGTGTGTGAAGTCTCAGAATGGAGGTGTGTGAAGTCATAGAATGGAGGTGTTTGAAGTCATAGAATGTTGGTTTTTGAAATCAGAGAATGGAGGTGTGTGAAGGCATAGAATGGAGGTGTGTGAGGTCAGATTGGAGGTGTGTGAAGTGACAGAAATGAAGTGTGTCAACTCAGAAGGGAGGTGTGTGAAGTCATAGAATGGAGGTGTGTGAAGTCATAGAATGGAGGTGTGTGAAATCATAGAATGGAGGTGTACGAAGTCACAGAAATGAGGTGTTTGAAGTCAAAACGGAAGTATGTGAAGTCAGAATGGAGGTGTGTGAAGTCATAGAACGGAGGTGTGTGAAGTCATAGAATGGAGGTGTGTGAAGTCACAGAAAGGAGGTGTGTGAACTCATAGAATGGAGGAGTGTGAAGTCATAGAATGGAGGTGTGTGAAGTCACAGATGGAGGTGTGTGAAGTCATAGAATGGAGGTGTGTGATGTCCCAGAATGGAGGTGTGTGAAGTCACAGAATGGAGGTGTGTGAACCCAGAATGGAGATGTGTGAATTCACAGAAGGGAGGTTTGTGAAGTCATAGAATGGATTGTGTGTGAAATCACACAATGGAGGTGTGTGAAGTCACAGAATGGAGGTGTGTAGAGTCACAGAGTGGAGGTGTGTGAAGTCACAAAATGGAGGTTTGTGAAGTCATAGAATGGAGGTGTGTGAAGTCACAGAATGCAGGTGTGTGAAGTCAGAATACAGGTGTGCGAAGTCCTAGAATGGAGCAGTGTGAAGTCAGAAAGGAGGTGTGTGAAGTCATAGAATGGAAGTGTGTGAAGTCAGAATGGAGGTGTGTGAACTCACAGAATGGAGGTGTATGAAGTCACAATGGAGGTGTGTGAAGTCACAGAATTGATGTGTGTGAACTCAGAAAGGAGGTGTGTGAAGTCTCAGAATGGAGGTGTGTGAAGTCATAGAATGGAGGTGTTTGAAGTCATAGAATGGAGGTCTGAGAAGTCATAAAATGGAGGTGTGTGAAATCACAGAATCGAGGTGTGTGAAGTCACAGAATTGAGGTGTGTGAAGTCAGAATGGAGGTGTGTGAAGTCATAGAATGGAGGTGTGTGAAATCATAGAATGGAGGTGTGTGTAGTCACAGAGTGGAGGTGTGTAAAGTCACAGAGTGGAGGTGTGTGAAGTCTCAGAATGGAGGTGTGTGAAGTCATAGAATGGAGGTGTTTGAAGTCATAGAATGTTGGTTTTTGAAGTCAGAGAATGGAGGTGTGTGAAGTCATAGAATGGAGGTGTGTGAGGTCAGATTGGAGGTGTGTGAAGTGACAGAATGGAAGTGTGTCAACTCAGAAAGGAGGTGTGTGAAGTCATAGAATGGAGGTGTGTGAAGTCATAGAATGGAGGTGTTTGAAGTCACAGAATGGAGGTGTGCGAACTCGTAGAATGGAGGAGTGTGAAGTCATAGAATGCACGTGTGTGAAGTCACAGATGGAGGTGTGTGAAGTCATAGAATGGAGGTGTGTGAAATCATAGAATGGAGGTGTGTGAAGTCACAGAATTGAGGTGTGTGAAGTCAGAATGGAGGTGTGTGAAGTCATAGAATGGAGGTGTGTGAAATCATAGAATGGAGGTGTTTGAAGTCATAGAATATTGGTTTTTGAAGTCAGAGAATGGAGGTGTGTGAAGTCATAGAATGGAGGTGTGTGAGGTCAGATTGGAGATGTTTGAAGTCAAAATGGAAGTGTGTGAAGTCAGAATGGAGGTGTGTGAAGTCATAGAATGGAGGTGTGTGAAGTCATAGAACGGAGGTGTGTGAAGTCACAGAATGGAGGTGTGTGAACTCATAGAATGGAGGAGTGTGAAGTCATAGAATGGATGTGTGTGAAGTCACAGATGGAGGTGTGTGAAGTCATAGAATGGAGGTGTGTGATGTCACAGAATGGAGGTGTGTGAAGTCACAGAATGTAGGTGTGTGAACCCAGAATGGAGGTGTGTGAATTCACAGAAGGGAGGTTTGTGAAGTCATAGAAAGGATTGTGTGTGAAATCACAGAATGGAGGTGTGTGAAGTCACAGAATGGAGGTGTGTAAAGTCACAGAGTGGAGGTGTGTGAAGTCACAGAATGGAGGTGTGTGAAGTTATAGAATGGAGGTGTGTGAAGTCACAGAATGCAGGTGTGTGAAGTCAGAACAGAGGTGTGCGAAATCATAGAATGGAGGAGTGTTAAGTGAGAATGGACCTGTGTGAAGTCATAGAATGGAAGTGTGTGAAGTCAGAATGGAGGTGTGTGAACTCATAGAATGGAGGTGTATGAAGTCACAATGGAGGTGTGTGAAGTCAAAGAATGGAGGTGTGTGAACTCAGAAAGGAGGTGTGTAAAGTCATAGAATGGAGGTCTGTGAAGTCACAGAATGGAGGTGTGTGAAATCATAGAATGGAAGTGTGTGAAGTCACAGAATTGAGGTGTGTGAAGTCAGAATGGAGGTGTGTGAAGTCAGAATGGAGGTGTGTGAAGTCAGATAATAGAGGTGTGTGAAGTCACAATGCAGGTGTGTGAACTCATAGAATGGAGGTGGGTGAAGTAACAAAGTAGGTTTCTGAAGTCATAGAATGGAGGTGTGTGAAGTGATAGAATGGAGGTGTGTGAAGTCACAGAATGGAGGTGTGTGATGTCATAGAATGGAGGTGTGTGAACTCAGATTTGAGGTGTGTGAAGTCACAGAATGGAGGTGTGTGAAGTCATAGAAGTAGGTGTGTGAAGTCACAGAATGGAGGTGTGTGAAGACACAGAATGGAGGTGTGTGAACTCAGTGAGGAGGTGTGTGAAGTCACAGAATGGAGGTGTGTGAAGTCATAGAATGGAAGTGTGTGAAGTCATAGAATGGAGGTGTGTGAAGTCAGAATAAAGGTGTGTGAAGTCACAGAATGGAGGTTTGTGAACCCAGAATGGAGTTGTGTGAAGTCACAGAATGGAGGTTTGTGAAGTCATAGAATTGAGGTGTATGAAGTCATAGAATGGATGTTGCTGAAGTAAGAGTGAAGGTGTGTGAAGTCATAGAATGGAGGTGTCTGAAGTCATAGAATGGATGTTGCTGAAGTAAGAATGAAGGTGTGTGAACTCATAGAATGGAGGTGTGTGAACTCATAGAATGGAGGTGGGTGAATTCATGGAACGGAGGTGTGTGAAGTCAAAAAATGGAGGTGTATGATGTCAAACAATGGAAGTGTGTGAAGTCATAGAATGGAGGTGTGTGAAGTCTTAGAATGGAGGTTTGTGAAGTCATAGAATGGAGGTGTGTGATGTCACAGAAGGGAGGTGTGTGAAGTCACAGAATGGAGGTGTATAAAGTCACAGAGTGGAGGTGTGTGAAGGCACAGAATGGAGGGGTGTGAAGTCACAGAATGGAGGGGTGTGAAGTCAAAGAATGGAGGTATGTGAAGTCACAGAATGGAGGGGTGTGACGTCATAAATGTTGGTGTGTGAAGTTATAGAATGGAGATGTGAAGTCATAGAATGGAGGTGTGAAGTCATAGAATGGAGGTGTGTGAAGTCACAGAAGGCCTGTGTGTGAAGTCACAGAATAGAGTTGTGTGAAATCACAATGGAGGTGTGTGAATTCATAGAATGGAGATGTGTGAAGTCATAGAATGGAGGTGTGTGAAGTCATAGAATGGAGGTGTGTGAAATCACAAAATGGAGGTGTGTGTAGTCACAGAGTCGAGGTGTGTAAAGTCACAGAGTGGAGGTGTGTGAATTCTCAGAATGGAGGTGTGGGAAGTCACAGAATGCAGGTGTGTGAAGTCAGAATACAGGTGTGCGAAGTCCTAGAATGGAGCAGTGTGAAGTCAGAAAGGAGGTGTGTGAAGTCATAGAATGGAAGTGTGTGAAGTCAGAATGGAGGTGTGTGAACTCACAGAATGGAGGTGTATGAAGTCACAATGGAGGTGTGTGAAGTCACAGAATTGATGTGTGTGAACTCAGAAAGGAGGTGTGTGAAGTCTCAGAATGGAGGTGTGTGAAGTCATAGAATGGAGGTGTTTGAAGTCATAGAATGGAGGTCTGAGAAGTCATAAAATGGAGGTGTGTGAAATCACAGAATCGAGGTGTGTGAAGTCACAGAATTGAGGTGTGTGAAGTCAGAATGGAGGTGTGTGAAGTCATAGAATGGAGGTGTGTGAAATCATAGAATGGAGGTGTGTGTAGTCACAGAGTGGAGGTGTGTAAAGTCACAGAGTGGAGGTGTGTGAAGTCTCAGAATGGAGGTGTGTGAAGTCATAGAATGGAGGTGTTTGAAGTCATAGAATGTTGGTTTTTGAAGTCAGAGAATGGAGGTGTGTGAAGTCATAGAATGGAGGTGTGTGAGGTCAGATTGGAGGTGTGTGAAGTGACAGAATGGAAGTGTGTCAACTCAGAAAGGAGGTGTGTGAAGTCATAGAATGGAGGTGTGTGAAGTCATAGAATGGAGGTGTTTGAAGTCACAGAATGGAGGTGTGCGAACTCGTAGAATGGAGGAGTGTGAAGTCATAGAATGGACGTGTGTGAAGTCACAGATGGAGGTGTGTGAAGTCATAGAATGGAGGTGTGTGAAATCATAGAATGGAGGTGTGTGAAGTCACAGAATTGAGGTGTGTGAAGTCAGAATGGAGGTGTGTGAAGTCATAGAATGGAGGTGTGTGAAATCATAGAATGGAGGTGTTTGAAGTCATAGAATATTGGTTTTTGAAGTCAGAGAATGGAGGTGTGTGAAGTCATAGAATGGAGGTGTGTGAGGTCAGATTGGAGGTGTTTGAAGTCAAAATGGAAGTGTGTGAAGTCAGAATGGAGGTGTGTGAAGTCATAGAATGGAGGTGTGTGAAGTCATAGAACGGAGGTGTGTGAAGTCACAGAATGGAGGTGTGTGAACTCATAGAATGGAGGAGTGTGAAGTCATAGAATGGATGTGTGTGAAGTCACAGATGGAGGTGTGTGAAGTCATAGAATGGAGGTGTGTGATGTCACAGAATGGAGGTGTGTGAAGTCACAGAATGTAGGTGTGTGAACCCAGAATGGAGGTGTGTGAATTCACAGAAGGGAGGTTTGTGAAGTCATAGAAAGGATTGTGTGTGAAATCACAGAATGGAGGTGTGTGAAGTCACAGAATGGAGGTGTGTAAAGTCACAGAGTGGAGGTGTGTGAAGTCACAGAATGGAGGTGTGTGAAGTTATAGAATGGAGGTGTGTGAAGTCACAGAATGCAGGTGTGTGAAGTCAGAACAGAGGTGTGCGAAATCATAGAATGGAGGAGTGTTAAGTGAGAATGGACCTGTGTGAAGTCATAGAATGGAAGTGTGTGAAGTCAGAATGGAGGTGTGTGAACTCATAGAATGGAGGTGTATGAAGTCACAATGGAGGTGTGTGAAGTCAAAGAATGGAGGTGTGTGAACTCAGAAAGGAGGTGTGTAAAGTCATAGAATGGAGGTCTGTGAAGTCACAGAATGGAGGTGTGTGAAATCATAGAATGGAAGTGTGTGAAGTCACAGAATTGAGGTGTGTGAAGTCAGAATGGAGGTGTGTGAAGTCAGAATGGAGGTGTGTGAAGTCAGATAATAGAGGTGTGTGAAGTCACAATGCAGGTGTGTGAACTCATAGAATGGAGGTGTGTGAAGTAACAAAGTAGGTTTCTGAAGTCATAGAATGGAGGTGTGTGAAGTGATAGAATGGAGGTGTGTGAAGTCACAGAATGGAGGTGTGTGATGTCATAGAATGGAGGTGTGTGAACTCAGATTTGAGGTGTGTGAAGTCACAGAATGGAGGTGTGTGAAGTCATAGAAGTAGGTGTGTGAAGTCACAGAATGGAGGTGTGTGAAGACACAGAATGGAGGTGTGTGAACTCAGTGAGGAGGTGTGTGAAGTCACAGAATGGAGGTGTGTGAAGTCATAGAATGGAAGTGTGTGAAGTCATAGAATGGAGGTGTGTGAAGTCAGAATAAAGGTGTGTGAAGTCACAGAATGGAGGTTTGTGAACCCAGAATGGAGTTGTGTGAAGTCACAGAATGGAGGTTTGTGAAGTCATAGAATTGAGGTGTATGAAGTCATAGAATGGATGTTGCTGAAGTAAGAGTGAAGGTGTGTGAAGTCATAGAATGGAGGTGTCTGAAGTCATAGAATGGATGTTGCTGAAGTAAGAATGAAGGTGTGTGAACTCATAGAATGGAGGTGTGTGAACTCATAGAATGGAGGTGGGTGAATTCATGGAACGGAGGTGTGTGAAGTCAAAAAATGGAGGTGTATGATGTCAAACAATGGAAGTGTGTGAAGTCATAGAATGGAGGTGTGTGAAGTCTTAGAATGGAGGTTTGTGAAGTCATAGAATGGAGGTGTGTGATGTCACAGAAGGGAGGTGTGTGAAGTCACAGAATGGAGGTGTATAAAGTCACAGAGTGGAGGTGTGTGAAGGCACAGAATGGAGGGGTGTGAAGTCACAGAATGGAGGGGTGTGAAGTCAAAGAATGGAGGTATGTGAAGTCACAGAATGGAGGGGTGTGACGTCATAAATGTTGGTGTGTGAAGTTATAGAATGGAGATGTGAAGTCATAGAATGGAGGTGTGAAGTCATAGAATGGAGGTGTGTGAAGTCACAGAAGGCCTGTGTGTGAAGTCACAGAATAGAGTTGTGTGAAATCACAATGGAGGTGTGTGAATTCATAGAATGGAGATGTGTGAAGTCATAGAATGGAGGTGTGTGAAGTCATAGAATGGAGGTGTGTGAAATCACAAAATGGAGGTGTGTGTAGTCACAGAGTCGAGGTGTGTAAAGTCACAGAGTGGAGGTGTGTGAATTCTCAGAATGGAGGTGTGGGAAGTCACAGAATGGAGGTGTGTGAACTCATAGAATGGAGGTGGGTGAATTCATGGAACGGAGGTGTGTGAAGTCAAAAAATGGAGGTGTATGATGTCAAACAATGGAAGTGTGTGAAGTCATAGAATGGAGGTGTGTGAAGTCTTAGAATGGAGGTTTGTGAAGTCAGAGAATGGAGGTGTGTGAAGTCATAGAATGGAGGTGTGTGAAATCACATAATGGAAGAGTGTGTAGTCACAGAGTGGAGGTGTGTAACGTCACAGAATGGAGGTGTGTGAAGTCTCAGAATGGAGGTGTGTGAAGTCATAGAATGGAGGTGTTTGAAGTCATAGAATGTTGGTTTTTGAAATCAGAGAATGGAGGTGTGTGAAGTCATAGAATGGAGGTGTGTGAGGTCAGATTGGAGGTGTGTGAAGTGACAGAAATGAAGTGTGTCAACTCAGAAGGGAGGTGTGTGAAGTCATAGAATGGAGGTGTGTGAAGTCATAGAATGGAGGTGTGTGAAATCATAGAATGGAGGTGTACGAAGTCACAGAAATGAGGTGTTTGAAGTCAAAACGGAAGTATGTGAAGTCAGAATGGAGGTGTGTGAAGTCATAGAACGGAGGTGTGTGAAGTCATAGAATGGAGGTGTGTGAAGTCACAGAAAGGAGGTGTGTGAACTCATAGAATGGAGGAGTGTGAAGTCATAGAATGGAGGTGTGTGAAGTCACAGATGGAGGTGTGTGAAGTCATAGAATGGAGGTGTGTGATGTCCCAGAATGGAGGTGTGTGAAGTCACAGAATGGAGGTGTGTGAACCCAGAATGGAGATGTGTGAATTCACAGAAGGGAGGTTTGTGAAGTCATAGAATGGATTGTGTGTGAAATCACAGAATGGAGGTGTGTGAAGTCACAGAATGGAGGTGTGTAAAGTCACAGAGTGGAGGTGTGTGAAGTCACAAAATGGAGGTTTGTGAAGTCATAGAATGGAGGTGTGTGAAGTCACAGAATGCAGGTGTGTGAAGTCAGAATACAGGTGTGCGAAGTCCTAGAATGGAGCAGTGTGAAGTCAGAAAGGAGGTGTGTGAAGTCATAGAATGGAAGTGTGTGAAGTCAGAATGGAGGTGTGTGAACTCACAGAATGGAGGTGTATGAAGTCACAATGGAGGTGTGTGAAGTCACAGAATTGATGTGTGTGAACTCAGAAAGGAGGTGTGTGAAGTCTCAGAATGGAGGTGTGTGAAGTCATAGAATGGAGGTGTTTGAAGTCATAGAATGGAGGTCTGAGAAGTCATAAAATGGAGGTGTGTGAAATCACAGAATCGAGGTGTGTGAAGTCACAGAATTGAGGTGTGTGAAGTCAGAATGGAGGTGTGTGAAGTCATAGAATGGAGGTGTGTGAAATCATAGAATGGAGGTGTGTGTAGTCACAGAGTGGAGGTGTGTAAAGTCACAGAGTGGAGGTGTGTGAAGTCTCAGAATGGAGGTGTGTGAAGTCATAGAATGGAGGTGTTTGAAGTCATAGAATGTTGGTTTTTGAAGTCAGAGAATGGAGGTGTGTGAAGTCATAGAATGGAGGTGTGTGAGGTCAGATTGGAGGTGTGTGAAGTGACAGAATGGAAGTGTGTCAACTCAGAAAGGAGGTGTGTGAAGTCATAGAATGGAGGTGTGTGAAGTCATAGAATGGAGGTGTTCGAAGTCACAGAATGGAGGTGTGCGAACTCGTAGAATGGAGGAGTGTGAAGTCATAGAATGGACGTGTGTGAAGTCACAGATGGAGGTGTGTGAAGTCATAGAATGGAGGTGTGTGAAATCATAGAATGGAGGTGTGTGAAGTCACAGAATTGAGGTGTGTGAAGTCAGAATGGAGGTGTGTGAAGTCATAGAATGGAGGTGTGTGAAATCATAGAATGGAGGTGTTTGAAGTCATAGAATATTGGTTTTTGAAGTCAGAGAATGGAGGTGTGTGAAGTCATAGAATGGAGGTGTGTGAGGTCAGATTGGAGGTGTTTGAAGTCAAAATGGAAGTGTGTGAAGTCAGAATGGAGGTGTGTGAAGTCATAGAATGGAGGTGTGTGAAGTCATAGAACGGAGGTGTGTGAAGTCACAGAATGGAGGTGTGTGAACTCATAGAATGGAGGAGTGTGAAGTCATAGAATGGATGTGTGTGAAGTCACAGATGGAGGTGTGTGAAGTCATAGAATGGAGGTGTGTGATGTCACAGAATGGAGGTGTGTGAAGTCACAGAATGTAGGTGTGTGAACCCAGAATGGAGGTGTGTGAATTCACAGAAGGGAGGTTTGTGAAGTCATAGAAAGGATTGTGTGTGAAATCACAGAATGGAGGTGTGTGAAGTCACAGAATGGAGGTGTGTAAAGTCACAGAGTGGAGGTGTGTGAAGTCACAGAATGGAGGTGTGTGAAGTTATAGAATGGAGGTGTGTGAAGTCACAGAATGCAGGTGTGTGAAGTCAGAACAGAGGTGTGCGATATCATAGAATGGAGGAGTGTTAAGTGAGAATGGACCTGTGTGAAGTCATAGAATGGAAGTGTGTGAAGTCAGAATGGAGGTGTGTGAACTCATAGAATGGAGGTGTATGAAGTCACAATGGAGGTGTGTGAAGTCAAAGAATGGAGGTGTGTGAACTCAGAAAGGAGGTGTGTAAAGTCATAGAATGGAGGTCTGTGAAGTCACAGAATGGACGTGTGTGAAATCATAGAATGGAAGTGTGTGAAGTCACAGAATTGAGGTGTGTGAAGTCAGAATGGAGGTGTGTGAAGTCAGAATGGAGGTGTGTGAAGTCAGATAATAGAGGTGTGTGAAGTCACAATGCAGGTGTGTGAACTCATAGAATGGAGGTGTGTGAAGTAACAAAGTAGGTTTCTGAAGTCATAGAATGGAGGTGTGTGAAGTGATAGAATGGAGGTGTGTGAAGTCACAGAATGGAGGTGTGTGATGTCATAGAATGGAGGTGTGTGAACTCAGATTTGAGGTGTGTGAAGTCACAGAATGGAGGTGTGTGAAGTCATAGAAGTAGGTGTGTGAAGTCACAGAATGGAGGTGTGTGAAGACACAGAATGGAGGTGTGTGAACTCAGTGAGGAGGTGTGTGAAGTCACAGAATGGAGGTGTGTGAAGTCATAGAATGGAAGTGTGTGAAGTCATAGAATGGAGGTGTGTGAAGTCAGAATAAAGGTGTGTGAAGTCACAGAATGGAGGTTTGTGAACCCAGAATGGAGTTGTGTGAAGTCACAGAATGGAGGTTTGTGAAGTCATAGAATTGAGGTGTATGAAGTCATAGAATGGATGTTGCTGAAGTAAGAGTGAAGGTGTGTGAAGTCATAGAATGGAGGTGTCTGAAGTCATAGAATGGATGTTGCTGAAGTAAGAATGAAGGTGTGTGAACTCATAGAATGGAGGTGTGTGAACTCATAGAATGGAGGTGGGTGAATTCATGGAACGGAGGTGTGTGAAGTCAAAAAATGGAGGTGTATGATGTCAAACAATGGAAGTGTGTGAAGTCATAGAATGGAGGTGTGTGAAGTCTTAGAATGGAGGTTTGTGAAGTCATAGAATGGAGGTGTGTGATGTCACAGAAGGGAGGTGTGTGAAGTCACAGAATGGAGGTGTATAAAGTCACAGAGTGGAGGTGTGTGAAGGCACAGAATGGAGGGGTGTGAAGTCACAGAATGGAGGGGTGTGAAGTCAAAGAATGGAGGTATGTGAAGTCACAGAATGGAGGGGTGTGACGTCATAAATGTTGGTGTGTGAAGTTATAGAATGGAGATGTGAAGTCATAGAATGGAGGTGTGAAGTCATAGAATGGAGGTGTGTGAAGTCACAGAAGGCCTGTGTGTGAAGTCACAGAATAGAGTTGTGTGAAATCACAATGGAGGTGTGTGAATTCATAGAATGGAGATGTGTGAAGTCATAGAATGGAGGTGTGTGAAGTCATAGAATGGAGGTGTGTGAAATCACAAAATGGAGGTGTGTGTAGTCACAGAGTCGAGGTGTGTAAAGTCACAGAGTGGAGGTGTGTGAATTCTCAGAATGGAGGTGTGGGAAGTCACAGAATGGAGGTGTGTGAACTCATAGAATGGAGGTGGGTGAATTCATGGAACGGAGGTGTGTGAAGTCAAAAAATGGAGGTGTATGATGTCAAACAATGGAAGTGTGTGAAGTCATAGAATGGAGGTGTGTGAAGTCTTAGAATGGAGGTTTGTGAAGTCATAGAATGGAGGTGTGTGATGTCACAGAAGGGAGGTGTGTGAAGTCACAGAATTGAGGTGTATAAAGTCACAGAGAGGAGGTGTGTGAAGGCACAGAATGGAGGGGTGTGAAGTCAAAGAATGGAGGTATGTGCAGTCGCAGAATGGAGGGGTGTGAAGTCAAAGAATGGAGGTATGTGAAGTCACAGAATGGAGGGGTGTGAAGTCAGAATAGAGGTGTACGAAGTCATAGAATGGAGGTGTGTGAAGTCAGAATGGAGCTGTGTGAACTCATAGAATGGAGGTGTGTGAAGTCACAGAAATGAGGTGTTTGAAGTCAAAATGGAAGTATGTGAAGTCAGAATGGAGGTGTGTGAAGTCATAGAACGGAGGTGTGTGGAGTCATAGAATGGAGGTGTGTGAAGTCACAGAAAGGAGGTGTGTGAACTCATAGAATGAAGGAGTGTGAAGTCATAGAATGGAGGTTTGTGAAGTCACAGATGGAGGTGTGTGAAGTCATAGAATGGAGGTGTGTGAAGTGCCAGAATGGATGTGTGTGAAGTCACAGAATGGAGGTGTGTGAACCCAGAATGGAGATGTGTGAATTCACAGAAGGGAGGTTTGTGAAGTCATAGCATGGATTGTGTGTGAAATCACAGAATGGAGGTGTGTGAAGTCACAGAATGGAGGTGTGTAAAGTCATAGAATGGAGGTGTGTGAAGTCACAGAATGGAGGTTTGTGAAGTCATAGAATGGAGGTGTGTGTAGTCACAGAATGCAGGTGTGTGAACTCAGAATAGAGGTGTGCGAAGTCCTAGAATGGAGGAGTGTGATTTCAGAATGGAGCTGTGTGAAGTCATAGAATGGAAGTGTGTGAAGTCAGAATGGAGGTGTGTGAAGTCATAGAATGGTGGTGTGTCTACTCACAGAATAGAAGTATGTGAATTCATAGAATGGAGGTCTGTGAAGTCATAGAATGGAGGTGTGTGAAGTCATAGAATGGAGGTGTGTGAAATCATAGAATGGAGGTGTGTGAAATCACAGGATGGAGGTGTGTGAAGACACAGAATGGAGGTGTGTAAAGTCACAGAGTGGAGCTGTGTGAAGTCACAGAATGGAGGTGTGTGAAGTCAGAGAATGGAGGTGTGTGAAGTCATAGAATGGAGGTGTGTGAAATCACATAATGGAAGTGTGTGTAGTCACAGAGTGGAGGTGTGTAACGTCACAGAATGGAGGTGTGTGAAGTCTCAGAATGGAGGTGTGTGAAGTCATAGAATGGAGGTGTTTGAAGTCATAGAATGTTGGTTTTTGAAATCAGAGAATGGAGGTGTGTGAAGTCATAGAATGGAGGTGTGTGAGGTCAGATTGGAGGTGTGTGAAGTGACAGAAATGAAGTGTGTCAACTCAGAAGGGAGGTGTGTGAAGTCATAGAATGGAGGTGTGTGAAGTCATAGAATGGAGGTGTGTGAAATCATAGAATGGAGGTGTACGAAGTCACAGAAATGAGGTGTTTGAAGTCAAAACGGAAGTACGTGAAGTCAGAATGGAGGTGTGTGAAGTCATAGAACGGAGGTGTGTGAAGTCATAGAATGGAGGTGTGTGAAGTCACAGAAAGGAGGTGTGTGAACTCATAGAATGGAGGAGTGTGAAGTCATAGAATGGAGGTGTGTGAAGTCACAGATGGAGGTGTGTGAAGTCATAGAATGGAGGTGTGTGATGTCCCAGAATGGAGGTGTGTGAAGTCACAGAATGGAGGTGTGTGAACCCAGAATGGAGATGTGTGAATTCACAGAAGGGAGGTTTGTGAAGTCATAGAATGGATTGTGTGTGAAATCACAGAATGGAGGTGTGTGAAGTCACAGAATGGAGGTGTGTAAAGTCACAGAGTGGAGGTGTGTGAAGTCACAAAATGGAGGTTTGTGAAGTCATAGAATGGAGGTGTGTGAAGTCACAGAATGCAGGTGTGTGAAGTCAGAATACAGGTGTGCGAAGTCCTAGAATGGAGCAGTGTGAAGTCAGAAAGGAGGTGTGTGAAGTCATAGAATGGAAGTGTGTGAAGTCAGAATGGAGGTGTGTGAACTCACAGAATGGAGGTGTATGAAGTCACAATGGAGGTGTGTGAAGTCACAGAATTGATGTGTGTGAACTCAGAAAGGAGGTGTGTGAAGTCTCAGAATGGAGGTGTGTGAAGTCATAGAATGGAGGTGTTTGAAGTCATAGAATGGAGGTCTGAGAAGTCATAAAATGGAGGTGTGTGAAATCACAGAATCGAGGTGTGTGAAGTCACAGAATTGAGGTGTGTGAAGTCAGAATGGAGGTGTGTGAAATCATAGAATGGAGGTGTGTGAAATCATAGAATGGAGGTGTGTGTAGTCACAGAGTGGAGGTGTGTAAAGTCACAGAGTGGAGGTGTGTGAAGTCTCAGAATGGAGGTGTGTGAAGTCATAGAATGGAGGTGTTTGAAGTCATAGAATGTTGGTTTTTGAAGTCAGAGAATGGAGGTGTGTGAAGTCATAGAATGGAGGTGTGTGAGGTCAGATTGGAGGTGTGTGAAGTGACAGAATGGAAGTGTGTCAACTCAGAAAGGAGGTGTGTTAAATCATAGAATGGAGGTGTGTGAAGTCATAGAATGGAGGTGTTTGAAGTCACAGAATGGAGGTGTGTGAACTCGTAGAATGGAGGAGTGTGAAGTCATAGAATGGACGTGTGTGAAGTCACAGATGGAGGTGTGTGAAGTCATAGAATGGAGGTGTGTGAAATCATAGAATGGAGGTGTGTGAAGTCACAGAATTGAGGTGTGTGAAGTCAGAATGGAGGTGTGTGAAGTCATAGAATGGAGGTGTGTGAAATCATAGAATGGAGGTGTTTGAAGTCATAGAATATTGGTTTTTGAAGTCAGAGAATGGAGGTGTGTGAAGTCATAGAATGGAGGTGTGTGAGGTCAGATTGGAGGTGTTTGAAGTCAAAATGGAAGTGTGTGAAGTCAGAATGGAGGTGTGTGAAGTCATAGAATGGAGGTGTGTGAAGTCATAGAACGGAGGTGTGTGAAGTCACAGAATGGAGGTGTGTGAACTCATAGAATGGAGGAGTGTGAAGTCATAGAATGGATGTGTGTGAAATCACAGATGGAGGTGTGTGAAGTCATAGAATGGAGGTGTGTGAAGTCACAGAATGGAGGTGTGTGAAGTCACAGAATGTAGGTGTGTGAACCCAGAATGGAGGTGTGTGAATTCACAGAAGGGAGGTTTGTGAAGTCATAGAAAGGATTGTGTGTGAAATCACAGAATGGAGGTGTGTGAAGTCACAGAATGGAGGTGTGTAAAGTCACAGAGTGGAGGTGTGTGAAGTCACAGAATGGAGGTGTGTGAAGTTATAGAATGGAGGTGTGTGAAGTCACAGAATGCAGGTGTGTGAAGTCAGAACAGAGGTGTGCGAAATCATAGAATGGAGGAGTGTTAAGTGAGAATGGACCTGTGTGAAGTCATAGAATGGAAGTGTGTGAAGTCAGAATGGAGGTGTGTGAACTCATAGAATGGAGGTGTATGAAGTCACAATGGAGGTGTGTGAAGTCAAAGAATGGAGGTGTGTGAACTCAGAAAGGAGGTGTGTAAAGTCATAGAATGGAGGTCTGTGAAGTCACAGAATGGAGGTGTGTGAAATCATAGAATGGAAGTGTGTGAAGTCACAGAATTGAGGTGTGTGAAGTCAGAATGGAGGTGTGTGAAGTCAGAATGGAGGTGTGTGAAGTCAGATAATAGAGGTGTGTGAAGTCACAATGCAGGTGTGTGAACTCATAGAATGGAGGTGGGTGAAGTAACAAAGTAGGTTTCTGAAGTCATAGAATGGAGGTGTGTGAAGTGATAGAATGGAGGTGTGTGAAGTCACAGAATGGAGGTGTGTGATGTCATAGAATGGAGGTGTGTGAACTCAGATTTGAGGTGTGTGAAGTCACAGAATGGAGGTGTGTGAAGTCATAGAAGTAGGTGTGTGAAGTCACAGAATGGAGGTGTGTGAAGACACAGAATGGAGGTGTGTGAACTCAGTGAGGAGGTGTGTGAAGTCACAGAATGGAGGTGTGTGAAGTCATAGAATGGAAGTGTGTGAAGTCATAGAATGGAGGTGTGTGAAGTCAGAATAAAGGTGTGTGAAGTCACAGAATGGAGGTTTGTGAACCCAGAATGGAGTTGTGTGAAGTCACAGAATGGAGGTTTGTGAAGTCATAGAATTGAGGTGTATGAAGTCATAGAATGGATGTTGCTGAAGTAAGAGTGAAGGTGTGTGAAGTCATAGAATGGAGGTGTCTGAAGTCATAGAATGGATGTTGCTGAAGTAAGAATGAAGGTGTGTGAACTCATAGAATGGAGGTGTGTGAACTCATAGAATGGAGGTGGGTGAATTCATGGAACGGAGGTGTGTGAAGTCAAAAAATGGAGGTGTATGATGTCAAACAATGGAAGTGTGTGAAGTCATAGAATGGAGGTGTGTGAAGTCTTAGAATGGAGGTTTGTGAAGTCATAGAATGGAGGTGTGTGATGTCACAGAAGGGAGGTGTGTGAAGTCACAGAATGGAGGTGTATAAAGTCACAGAGTGGAGGTGTGTGAAGGAACAGAATGGAGGGGTGTGAAGTCACAGAATGGAGGGGTGTGAAGTCAAAGAATGGAGGTATGTGAAGTCACAGAATGGAGGGGTGTGACGTCATAAATGTTGGTGTGTGAAGTCATAGAATGGAGATGTGAAGTCATAGAATGGAGGTGTGAAGTCATAGAATGGAGGTGTGTGAAGTCACAGAAGGCCTGTGTGTGAAGTCACAGAATAGAGTTGTGTGAAATCACAATGGAGGTGTGTGAATTCATAGAATGGAGATGTGTGAAGTCATAGAATGGAGGTGTGTGAAGTCATAGAATGGAGGTGTGTGAATTCACAAAATTGAGGTGTGTGTAGTCACAGAGTCGAGGTGTGTAAAGTCACAGAGTGGAGGTGTGTGAATTCTCAGAATGGAGGTGTGGGAAGTCACAGAATGGAGGTGTGTGAAGTCAAGGAATGTAGGTGTGTGAATTCATAGAATGGAGGTGTGTGAAGGCAAAGAATGGAGGTGTGTGAAGTCATAGAATGGAGGTGTGTGAAGTCATAGAATGGAGGTGTGTGAGGTCAGATTGGAGGTGTGTGAAGTCACAGAATGGAAGTGTGTCAACTCAGAAAGGAGGTGTGTGAAGTCATAGAATGGAGGTGTGTGAAGTCATAGAATGGAGGTGTGTGAAATCATAGAATGGAGGTGTGTGAAGTCACAGAAATGAGGTCTTTGAAGTCAAAATGGAAGTGTGTGAAGTCAGAATGGAGGTGTGTGAAGTCATAGAATGGAGGTGTGTGAAGTCACAGAATGGAGGTGTGTGAACTCATAGAATGGAGGAGTGTGAAGTCATAGAATGGAGGTGTGTGAAGTCACAGATGGAGGGGTGTGAAGTCATAGAATGGAGGTGTGTGAAGTCACAGAATGGAGGTGTGTGAACCCAGAATGTAGGTGTGTGAATTCACAGAAGGGAGGTTTGTGAAGTCATAGAATGGATGTTTCTGAAGTAAGAATGAAGGTGTGTGAAGTCATAGAATGGAGGTGTGTGAAGTCACAGAATGGAGGTATGTGAAGTCACAGAATGGAGGGGTGTGAAGTCAAAGAATGGACGTATGTGAAGTCACAGAATGGAGGGGTGTGAAGTCAGAATAGAGGTGTACGAAGTCATAGAATGGAGGTGTGTGAAGTCAGAATGGAGCTGTGTGAAGTCATAGAATGGTGGTTTTTGAAGTCACAGAATGGAGGTGTGTGAATTCAGAATGGAGGTGTGTGAAGTCAGAGAATGAAGGTATGTGAAGTCAAAATGCAGGTGTGTGAAGTCATAGAATGGAGGTGTGTGAAGTCATAGCATGGAGGTGTGCAAAGTCACAATATGGAGGTTTGTGAAGTCATATATTGGAGGTATGTGATGTCACAGAATGGAGGTGTGTGAACTCAGAATGGAGGTGTGTGAAGTCACAGAATTGAGGTGTGTGAAATCATAGAATGGAGATGTGTGAAGTCACAGAATGGCGGTGTGTGAAATCGTAGAAGGGAGTTGTGTGAAGTCAGAGAATCAAGGTGTGTGAAGTCACAGAATGGAGGTGTGTGAACTCACAATGGAGGTGAGTGAAGTCACAGAATGGAGGTGTGTGAAGTCATAGAATGGAAGTGTGTGAAGTCATAGAATGTAGGTGTGTGATATCAGAATGGAGGTGTGTGAAGTCACAGAATGGAGGTGTGTGACGTCATAAATGTTGGTGTGTGAAGTCATAGAATGGAGATGTGAAGTCATAGAATGGAGGTGTGAAATCATAGAATGGAGGTGTGTGAAGTCACAGAAGGCATGTGTGTGAAGTCACAGAATAGAGTTGTGTGAAGTCAAAGAATGGAGGTGTGTGAAGTCAAAATTGTGGTGTGTGAAGTCACAAATGGAGGTGTGTGAAGTCACAGAATGGAGGTGTGTGATGTCAAAATGGAGGAGTGTGAAGTCAAAGAATGGAGGTGTGTGAAGTCATAGAATGGAGGTGTGTCAAGTCACAGAAGGGAGGTGTGTGAAGTCACAGAACGGAGATGTGTGAAGTCACAATGGAGGTGTGAGGGGTCATAGAATGGAGGTGTGTGAAGTCAAAGAATGGAGGTTTGTGAAGTCAAATATTGGAAGTGTGTGAAATTACAGAATGGAGGTGTGTGAAGTCATAGAATGGAGGTGTGTGAAGTCATAGAATGGAGGTGTGTCAAGTCACAGAAGGGAGGTGTGTGAAGTCACAGAACGGAGATGTGTGAGGTCACAATGGAGGTGTGTGAAGTCACAGAATGGAGGTGTGTGAAGTCAGAGAATAGAGGTTTGTGAAGTCATAGAATGGAGGTGTGTGAAATCACAGAATGGCGGTGTGAGAAGTCACAGAATGGAGGTGTGTAAAGTGACAGAGTTGAGGTGTCTGAAGTCACAGTATGGAGGTGTTTGAAGTCATAGAATGGAGGTGTGTGAAGTCACAGAATGGAGGTGTATGAAGTCAGAATAGAGGTATGCGAAGTCGTAGAATGGAGATGTGTTAAGTCAGAATGGAGCTGTGGGAATTCATGCAATGGAGGTGTGTGAAGTCAGATTGGAGGTGTGTGAACTCTTAGAATGGAGGTATGTGAAGTCACAATGGAGGTGTGTGAAGTCATAGAATTGTGGTTTTTGAAATCACAAATGGAGGTGTGTGGAGTCATAGAATTGTGGTTTTTGAAATCACAAATGGAGGTGTGTGGAGTCATAGAATGGAGGTGTGTGAAGTCAGATTGGAGGTGTGTGAAGTCAATGAATGGAGGTGTGTGAACTCTGAAAGGAGGTATGTGAAGTCATAGAATGGAGGTGTGTGAAGTCAAAGAATGGAGGTGTGGGAAATCATAGAATGGAGGTGTGTGAAGTCACAGAATTGAGGTGTGTGAAGTCAGAATGGAGGTGTGTGAATTCAGAATGGAGGTGTGTGAAGTCATAGAATGGAGGTGTGTGAAGTCACAATGCAGGTGTGTGAACTGATATAACGTAGGTGTGTGAAGTCACAATGTAGGTGTGTGAAGTCATAGAATGGAGGTGTGTGAAGTCATAGAATGGAGGTGTGTGAAGTCACAGAATGGAGGTGTGTGAAGTCAAAATGGAGGTGTGTGAAGTCAAAGAATGGACGTGTGTGAAGTCACAATTGTGGTGTGTGAAGTCACAAATGCAGGTGTGTGAAGTCACAGAATGGAGGTGTGTGAAGTCAAAATGGAGGTGTGTGAGGTCAAAGAATGGATGTGTGTGAAGTCATAGAATGGTGGTGTATGAAGTTATGGAATGGAGGTTTGTGACGTCAAACATTGCAAGTGTGTGAAGTTACAGAATGGAGGTGTGTGAAGTCATAAAATGGAGGTGTGTGAAGTCAGAGAATGGAGGTGTGTGAAGTGAGATTGCAGGTGTGTGAAGTCATAGAATGGAGGTTTGTGAAGTCATATATTGGAAGTCTGTGAAGTCATAGAATGGAGGTTGTGAAGTCATAGATTGAAGGTGTGTGGAAGTCATAGTATGGAGGTGTGTGATGTCACAGAAAGGAGGTGTGTGAATTCACAGAATGGAGTTGTATGAAGTCACAATGGAGGTGTGGGAAGTCATAGAATGAAGGTGTGTGAAATCAAAGAATGGAGGTTAGTGAAGTCATAGAATGGATTGTGTGTGAAATCACAGAATGGAGGTGTGTGAAGTCACAGAATGGAGGTGTGTAAAGTCACAGAGTTGAGGTGTGTGAAGTCACAGAATGGAGGTGTGTGAAGTCATAGAATGGAGGTGTGTGAAGTCACAGAATGCAGTTGTGTGAAGTCAGAATAGAGGTGTGCGAAGTCATAGAATGGAGGTGTGTAAAGTGACAGAGTTGAGGTGTGTGAAGTCACAGAATGGAGGTGTTTGAAGTCATGGAATGAAGGTGTGTGAAGTCATAAAATGGAGGTGTGTCAAGTCACAGAAGGGAGGTGTGTGAAGTCACAGAACGGCGATGTGTGAAGTCACAATGGAGGTGTGTGAACTCATAGAATGGAGGTGTGTTAAGTCAAAGAACGGAGGTGTGTGAAGTCATAGAATGGAGGTGTGTGAAATCACAGAATGCAGGTGTGAGAAGTCACAGAATGGAGGTGTGTAAAGTGACAGAGTTGAGGTGTGTGAAGTCACAGAATGGAGGTGTTTGAAGTCATAGAATGGAGGTGTGTGAAGTCACAGAATGGAGGTGTATGAAGTCAGAATAGAGGTATGCGAAGTCGTGGAATGGAGGTGTGTTAAGTCAGAATGGAGCTGTGGGAATTCATACAATGGAGGTGTGTTAAGTCAGATTGGAGGTGTGTGAACTCTTAGAATGGAGGTATGTGAAGTCACAATGGAGGTATGTGAAGTCATAGAATTGTGGTTTTTGAAATCAGAGAATGGAGGTGTGTGGAGACATAGAATGGAGGTGTGTGAAGTCAGATTGGAGGTGTGTGAAGCCAATGAATGGAGGTGTGTGAACTCAGAAAGGAGGTATGTGAAGTCATAGAATGGAGGTGTGTGAAGTCAAAGAATGGAGGTGTGGGAAATCATAGAATGGAGGTGTGTGAAGTCACAGAATTGAGGTGTGTGAAGTCAGAATGGAGGTGTGTGAATTCAGAATGGAGGTGTGTGAAGTCATAGAATGGAGGTGTGTGAAGTCACAATGCAGGTGTGTGAACTGATAGAACGTAGGTGTTTGAAGTAACAATATAGGTGTGTGAAGTAATAGAATGGAGGTGTGTGAAGTCATAGAATGGAGGTGTGTGAAGTCAAAGAATGGAGGTTTGTGACGTCAAACATTGGAAGCGTGTGAAATTACAGAATGGAGGTGTGTGAAATCATAGAATGGAGGTGTGTGAAGTCATAAAATGGAGGTGTGTCAAGTCACAGTAGGGAGGTTTGTGAAGTCATAGAATGGAAGTGTGTGAAATCATAGAATGGAGGTGTGTGAAGTCACAGAATTAAGGTGTGTGAAGTCAGAATGGAGGTGTGTGAAGTCAGGATGGAGGTGAGTGATGTTATAGAATGGAGGTGTGTCAAGTCACAGAAGGGAGGTGTGTGAAGTCATAGAATGAGGTGTGTGAAGTCATAGAATGGAGGTGTGTGAAGTCACAGAATGGAGGTGTGTGATGTTATAGAATGGAGGTGTGTGAAGTCACAGAATGGAGGTGTGTAAAGGCATAGAATGGAGGTGTGTGAAGTCATAGAATGGAGGTGTGTGAAGTCATAGAATGGGGTGTGTGAAGTCACAGAATGGAGGTGTGTGAAGTCACACTATGGAGGGGTATGAACTCAGATTTGAGGTGTGTGAGGTCACAGAATGGAGGTGTGTGAAGTCATATAACGAGGTGTGTGAAGTCACAGAATGGAGGTGTGTGAAGACACAGAACGGAGGTGTGTGAACTCAGCGTGGAGGTGTGTGAAGTCACAGAATGGAGGTGTGTGACGTCATAGAATGGAAGTGTGTGAAGTCATAGAATGGAGGTGTGTGAAGTCAGAATGGAGGTGTGTGAAGTCACAAATGGAGGTGTGTTAACTCAGAATGGAGGTGTGTGAAGTCACAGAATGGAGGTATGTGAAGTCACAGAATGGAGGTGTGTGATGTCATGGAATGGAGGTGTGTGAAGTCAAAGAATGGAGTTGTGTGTAGTGAAACAATGGAGGTGTATGAAGTCACAGAATGGAGGTGTGTGAATTCAAAGAATGGAAGTGTGTGAAGTCAAAATTGAGGTGTGTGAAGTCAAAGAATGGAGGTGTGTGAAGTCAAAATTGTGGTGTGTGAAGTCACAAATGGAGGTGTGTGAAGTCACAGAATGGAGGTGTGTGATGTCAAAATGGAGGTGTGTGAAGTCAAAGAATGGAGGTGTGTGAAGTCATAGAATGGAGGTGTGTCAAGTCACAGAAGGGAGGTGTGTGAAGTCACAGAACGGAGATGTGTGAAGTCACAATGGAAGTGTGAGAGGTCATAGAATGGAGGTGTGTGAAGTCAAAGAATGGAGGTTTGTGAAGTCAAACAATGGAAGTGTGTGGAATTACAGAGTGGAGGTGTGTGAAGTCATAGAATGGATGTGTGTGAAGTCATAGAATGGAGGTGTGTCAAGTCACAGAAGGGAGGTGTGTGAAGTCACAGAACGGAGATGTGTGAAGTCACAATCGAGGTGTGTGAAGTCACAGAATGGAGGTGTGTGAAGGCAAAGAATGGAGGTGTGTGAAGTCATAGAATGGAGGTGTGTGAAATCACAGAATGGCGGTGTGAGAAGTCACAGAATGGAGGTGTGTAAAGTGACAGAGTTGAGGTGTGTGAAGTCACAGAATGGAGGTGTTTGAAGTCATAGAATGGAGGTGTGTGAACTCACAGAATGGAAGTGTATGAAGTCAGAATAGAGGTATGCGAAGTCGTAAAATGAAGATGTGTTAAGTCATAATGGAGCTGTGGGAATTCATAGAATGGAGGTGTGTGAAGTCAGATTGGAGGTGTGTGAACTCTTAGAATGGAGGTATGTGAAGTCACAATGGAGGTGTGTGAAGTCATAGAATTGTGATTTTTGAAATCACAAATGGAGGTGTGTGGAGTCATAGAATTGTGGTTTTTGAAATCACAAATGGAGGTGTGTGGAGTCATAGAATGGAGGTGTGTGAAGTCAGATTGGAGGTGTGTGAGGTCAATGAATGGAGGTGTGTGAACTCAGAAAGGAGGTATGTGAAGTCATACAATGGAGGTGTGTGAAGTCAAAGAATGGAGGTGTGGGAAATCATAGAATGTAGGTGTGTGAAGTCACAGAATTGAGGTGTGTGAAGTCAGAATGGAGGTGTGTGAATTCAGAATGGAGGTGTGTGAAGTCATAGAATGGAGGTGTGTGAAGTCACAATGCAGGTGTGTGAACTGATAGAACGTAGGTGTGTGAAGTCACAATGTAGGTGTGTGAAGTCATAGAATGGAGGTGTGTGAAGTCATAGAATGGAGGTGTGTGAAGTCACAAAATGGAGGTGTGTGAAGTCAAAATGGATGTGTGTGAAGTCAAAGAATGGACGTGTGTGAAGTCACAATTGTGGTGTGTGAAGTCACAAATGCAGGTGTGTGAAGTCACGGAATGGAGGTGTGTGTAGTCAAAATGGAGGTGTGTGAGGTCAAAGAATGGATGTGTGTGAAGTCATAGAATGGAGGTGTATGAAGTCATGGAATGGAGGCTTGTGACGTCCAACATTGGAAGCGTGTGAAATTACAGAATGCAGGTGTGTGAAGTCATAGAATGGAGGTGTGTGAAGTCATAAAATGGAGGTGTGTCAAGTCACAGAAGGGAGGTGTGTGAAGTCACAGAACGGCGATGTGTGAAGTCACAATGGAGGTGTGTGAAGTCATAGAATGGAGGTGTGTGAAGTCAAAGAATAGAGGTGTGTGAAGTCATAGAATGGAGGTGTGTGAAATCACAGAATGGAGGTGTGAGAAGTCACAGAATTGAGGTGTGTAAAGTGACAGAGTTGAGGTGTGTGAAGTCACAGAATGGTGGTGTTTGAAGTCATAGAATGGAGGTGTGTTAAGTCAGAATGAAGCTTTGGGAATTCATAGAATGGATGTGTGTGAAGTCAGATTGGAGGTGTGTGAACTCTTAGAATGGAGGTATGTGAAGTCACAATGGAGGTGTGTGAAGTCAAAGAATTGAGGTGTGGGAAATCATAGAATGGAGGTGTGAAGTCACAGAATTGAGGTGTGTGAAGTCAGAATGGAGGTGTGTGCATTCAGAATGGAGGTGTGTGAAGTCATAGAATGGAGGTGTGTGAAGTCACAATGCAGGTGTGTGAACTGATAGAACGTAGGTGTGTGAAGTCACAATGTAGGTGTGTGAAGTCATAGAATGGAGGTGTGTGAAGTCATAGAATGGAGGTGTGTGAAGTCACAAAATGGAGGTGTGTGAATTCAAAATGGAGGTGTGTGAAGTCAAAGAATGGACGTGTGTGAAGTCACAATTGTGGTGTGTGAAGTCACAAATGCAGGTGTGTGAAGTCACAGAATGGAGGTGTGTGAAGTCAAAATGGAGGTGAGTGAGGTCAAAGAATGGATGTGTGTGAAGTCATAGAATGGAGGTGTATGAAGTCATGGAATGGAGGTTTGTGACGTCCAACATTGGAAGCGTGTGAAATTACAGAATGGAGGTGTGTGAAGTCATAGAATGGAGGTGTGTGAAGTCATAAAATGGTGGTGTGTCAAGTCACAGAAGGGAGGTGTGTCAAGTCACAGAAAGGAGGTGTGTGAAGTCACAGAACGGCGATGTGTGAAGTCACAATGGAGGTGTGTGAAGTCATAGAATGGAGGTGTGTGAAGTCAAAGAATGGATGTGTGTGAAGTCATAGAATGGAGGTGTGTGAAATCACAGAATGGAGGTGTGAGAAGTCACAGAATGGAGGTGTGTAAAGTGACAGAGTTGAGGTGTGTGAAGTCACAGAATGGTGGTGTTTGAAGTCATAGAATGGAGGTGTGTGAAGTCAGAGAATGGAGGTGTATGAAGTCAGAATAGAGGTATGCGAAGTCATAGAATGGAGGTGTGTTAAGTCAGAATAAAGCTGTGGGAATTCAAAGAATGGAGGTGTGTGAAGTCAGATTGGAGGTGTGTGAACTCTTAGAATGGAGGTATGTGAAGTCACAATGGAGGTATGTGAAGTCATAGAATTGTGGTTTTTGAAATCACAGAATGGAGGTGGGTGGAGTAATAGAATGGAGGTGTGTGAAGTCAGATTGGAGGTGTGTGAAGTCAATGAATGGAGGTGTGTGAACTCAGAAAGGAGTTGTGTGAAGTCATAGAATGGAGCTGTGTGAAATCATAGAATGGAGGTGTGTGAAATCATAGAATGGAGGTGTGTGAAGTCAAAGAGTGGAGGTATGTGAAATCACAGAATGGAGGGGTGTGAAGTCAGAATAGAGGTGTGCGAAGACATAGAATGGAGGTGTGTGAAGTCAGAATGGAGCTATGTGAACTCAGAGAATGGAGGTGTGTGAAGTCACAATGGAGATGTGTGAAGTCATAGAATGGTGGGTTTTGAAGTCACACAATGGAGGTGTGTGAAGTCATAGAATGGAGGTGTGTGAAGTCAGATTGGAGGTATGTGAAGTCACAGAATGGAGGTGTGTCAACTCAGAAAGGAGGTATGTGAAGTCATAGAATGGAGGAGTGTGAAGTCAAAGAATGGAGGTGTGGGAAATCATAGAATGGAGGTGTGTGAAGTCACAGAATTGAGGTGTGTTAAGTCAGAATGGAGGTGTGTGAATTCAGAATGGAGGTGTGTGAAGTCATAGAAGGGAGGTGTGTGAAGTCACAATGCAGGTGTGTGAACTGATAGAACGTAGGTGTGTGAAGTCACAATGTAGGTGTGTGAAGTCATAGAATGGAGGTGTGTGAAGTCATAGAATGGAGGTGTGTGAAGGCACAAAATGGAGGTGTGTGAAGTCAAAATGGAGGTGTGTGAAGTCAAAGAATGGACGTGTGTGAAGTCAAAATTGTGGTGTGTGAAGTCACAAATGCAGGTGTGTGAAGTCACAGAATGGAGGTGTGTGAAGTCAAAATGGACGTGTGTGAGGTCAAAGAATGGATGTGTGTGAAGTCATAGAATGGAGGTGTATGAAGTCATGGAATGGAGGTTTGTGACGTCAAACATTGGAAGCGTGTGAAGTTACAGAATGGAGGTGTGTGAAGTCATAGAATGGAGGTGTGTGAAGTCAGAGAATGGAGGTGTGTGAAGTCAGATTGCAGGTGTGTGAAGTCATAGAATGGAGGTTTGTGAAGTCATAGATTGGAAGTCTGTGAAGTCATAGAATGGAGGTTGTGAAGTCATAGATTGAAGGTGTGTGGAAGTCATAGTATGGAGGTGTGTGATGTCACAGAAAGGAGGTGTGTGAATTCACAGAATGGAGTAGTATGAAGTCACAATGGACGTGTGTGAAGTCATAGAATGGAGGTGTGTGAAATCAAAGATTGGTGGTTTGTGAACTCATAGAATGGATTGTGTGTGAAATCACAGAATGGAGGTGTGTGAAGTCACAGAATGGAGGTGTGTAAAGTCACAGAGTGGAGGTGTGTGAAGTCACAGAATGGAGGTGTGTGAAATCATAGAATGGAGGTGTGTGAAGTCACAGAATGCAGTTGTGTGAAGTCAGAATAGAGGTGTGCGAAGTCATAGAATGGAGGTGTGTGAAGTCAGAATGGAGCTGTGTGAAGTCATAGAATGGAAGTGTGTGAAGTCAGAATGGAGGTGTGTGAACTCATAGAATGGAGGTGTGTGAAGTCACAAAATGGAGGTTTGTGAAGTCAAAATGGAGGTGTGTGAAGTCAAAGAATGGACGTGTGTGAAGTCAAAATTGTGGTGTGTGAAGTCACAAATGCAGGTGTGTGAAGTCACAGAATGGAGGTGTGTGAAGTCAAAATGGAGGTGTCTGAGGTCAAAGAATGGATGTGTGTGAAGTCATAGAATGGAGGTGTATGAAGTCATGGAATGGAGGTTTGTGACGTCCAACATTGTAAGCGTGTGAAATTACAGAATGGAGGTGTGTGAAGTCATAGAATGGAGGTGTGTGAAGTCATAAAATGGAGGTGTGTCAAGTCACAGAAGGGAGGTGTGTGCAGTCACAGAACGGCGATGTGTGAAGTCACAATGTAGGTGTGTGAAGTCATAGAATGGAGGTGTGTGAAGTCAAAGAATGGAGGTGTGTGAAGTCATAGAATGCAGCTGTGTGAAATCACAGAATGGAGGTGTGAGATGTCACAGAATGGAGGTGTGTAAAGTCACAGAGTGGAGGTGTCTGAAGTCACAGAATGGAGGTGTGTGAAATCATAGAATGGAGGTGTGTGAAGTCACAGAATGCAGTTGTGTGAAGTCAGAATAGAGGTGTGCGAAGTCATAGAATGGAGGTGTGTGAAGTAAGAATGGAGATGTGTGAAGTCATAGAATGGAAGTGTGTGAAGTCAGAATGGAGGTGTGTGAACTCATAGAATGGAGGCGTATGAAGTCACAATGGAGGTGTGTGAAGTCACAGAATGGATGTGTGCGAACTCAGAAAGGAGGTGTGTGAAGTCATAGAATGGAGGTCTGTGAAGTCATAGAATGGAGGTGTGTGAAATCATAGAATGGAGGTGTGTGAAGTCACAGAATTGAGGTGTGTGAAGTCAGAATGGAGGTGTGTGAAGTCAGAATGGAGGTGTGTGAAGTCAGAGAATGGAGGTGGGTGAAGTCACAATGCAGGTGTGTGAACTAATAGAATGGAGGTGTGTGAAGTCACAATGTAGGTTTCTGAAGTCATAGAATGGAGGTGTGTGAAGTCATAGAATGGAGGTGTGTGAAGTCACAGAATGGAGGTGTGTGATGTCATAGAATGGAGGTGTGTGAAGTCACAGAATGGAGGTGTGTAAAGGCATAGAATGGAGGTGTGTGAAGTCATAGAATGGAGGTGTGTGAAGTCATAGAATGGAGGTGTGTGAAGTCACAGAATGCAGTTGTGTGAAGTCAAAATAGAGGTGTGCGAAGTCATACAATGGAGGTGTGTGAAGTCAGAATGGAGCTGTGTGAAGTCATAGAATGGAAGTGTGTGAAGTCAGAATGGGGGTGTGTGAACTCATAGAATGGAGGTGTATGAAGTCACAATGGAGGTGTGTGAAGTCACAGAATGGATGTGTGTGAACTCAGAAAGTAGGTGTGTGAAGTCAGAGAATGGAGGTCTGTGAAGTCATAGAAAGGAGGTGTGTGAAATCATACAATGGAGGTGTGTGAAGTCACAGAATTGAGGTGTGTTAAGTCAGAATGGAGGTGTGTGAATTCAGAATGGAGGTGTGTGAAGTCAAAGAATGGAGGTGTGTGAAGTCACAATGCAGGTTTGTGAACTGATAGAACGTAGGTGTGTGAAGTCACAATGTAGGTGTGTGAAGTCATAGAATGGAGGTGTGTGAAGTCATAGAATGGAGGTGTGTGAAGTCACAAAATGGAGGTTTGTGAAGTCAAAATGGAGGTGTGTGAAGTCAAAGAATGGACTGTGTGAAGTCAAAATTGTGGTGTGTGAAGTCACAAATGCAGGTGTGTGAAGTCACAGAATGGAGGTGTGTGAAGTCAAAATGGAGGTGTGTGTGGTCAAAGAATGGATGTGTGTGAAGTCATAGAATGGAGGTGTATGAAGTCATGGAATGGAGGTTTGTGACGTCAAACATTGGAAGCGTGTGAAGTTACAGAATGGAGGTGTGTGAAGTCATAGAATGGAGGTGTGTGAAGTCAGAGAATGGAGGTGTGTGAAGTCAGATTGCAGGTGTGTGAAGTCATAGAATGGAGGTTTGTGAAGTCATAGATTGGAAGTCTGTGAAGTCATAGAATGGAGGTTGTGAAGTCATAGATTGAAGGTGTGTGGAAGTCATAGTATGGAGGTGTGTGAAGTCACAGAAAGGAGGTGTGTGAATTCACAGAATGGAGTAGTATGAAGTCACAATGGACGTGTGTGAAGTCATAGAATGGAGGTGTGTGAAATCAAAGAATGGAGGTTTGTGAACTCATAGAATGGATTGTGTGTGAAATCACAGAATGGAGGTGTGTGAAGTCATAGAATGGAGGTGTGTAAAGTCACAGAGTGGAGGTGTGTGAAGTCACAGAATGGAGGTGTGTGAAATCATAGAATGGAGGTGTGTGAAGTCACAATGTAGGTTTCTGAAGTCATAGAATGGAGGTGTGTGAAGTCATAGAATGGAGGTGTGTGAAGTCACAGAATGGAGGTGTGTGAAGTCAAAATAGAGGTGTGCGAAGTCATAGAATGGAGGTGTGTGAAGTCAGAATGGAGCTGTGTGAAGTCACAGAATGGAAGTGTGTGAAGTCAGAATGGGGGTGTGTGAACTCATAGAATGGAGGTGTATGAAGTCACAATGGAGGTGTGTGAAGTCACAGAATGGGTGTGTGTGAACTCAGAAAGGAGGTGTGTGAAGTCAGAGAATGGAGGTCTGTGAAGTCATAGAAAGGAGGTGTGTGAAATCATACAATGGAGGTGTGTAAAGTCACAGAATTGAGGTGTGTTAAGTCAGAATGGAGGTGTGTGAATTCAGAATGGAGGTGTGTGAAGTCAAAGAATGGAGGTGTGTGAAGTCACAATGCAGGTTTGTGAACTGATAGAACGTAGGTGTGTGAAGTCACAATGTAGGTGTGTGAAGTCATAGAATGGAGGTGTGTGAAGTCATAGAATGGAGGTGTGTGAAGTCACAAAATGGAGGTGTGTGAAGTCAAAATGGAGGTGTGTGAAGTCAAAGAATGGACTGTGTGAAGTCAAAATTGTGGTGTGTGAAGTCAAAAATGCAGGTGTGTGAAGTCACAGAATGGAGGTGTGTGAAGTCACAGAATGGAGGTGTGTGAAGTCAAAATGGAGGTGTGTGAGGTCAAAGAATGGATGTGTGTGAAGTCATAGAATGGAGGTGTATGAAGTCATGGAATGGAGGTTTGTGACGTCAAACATTGGAAGCGTGTGAAGTTACAGAATGGAGGTGTGTGAAGTCATAGAATGGAGGTGTGTGAAGTCAGAGAATGGAGGTGTGTGAAGTCAGATTGCAGGTGTGTGAAGTCATAGAATGGAGGTTTGTGAAGTCATAGATTGGAAGTCTGTGAAGTCATAGAATGGAGGTTGTGAAGTCATAGATTGAAGGTGTGTGGAAGTCATAGTATGGAGGTGTGTGAAGTCACAGAAAGGAGGTGTGTGAATTCAAAGAATGGAGTAGTATGAAGTCACAATGGAGGTGTGTGAAGTCATAGAATGGAGGTGTGTGAAATCAAAGAATGGAGGTTTGTGAACTCATAGAATTGATTGTGTGTGAAATCACAGAATGGAGGTGTGTGAAGTCATAGAATGGAGGTGTGTAAAGTCACAGAGTGGAGGTGTGTGAAGTCACAGAACGGAGGTGTGTGAAATCATAGAATGGAGGTGTGTGAAGTCACAATGTAGGTTTCTGAAATCATAGAATGGAGGTGTGTGAAGTCATAGAATGGAGGTGTGTGAAGTCACAGAATGGAGGTGTGTGAAGTCAAAATAGAGGTGTGCGAAGTCATAGAATGGAGGTGTGTGAAGTCAGAATGGAGCTGTGTGAAGTCACAGAATGGAAGTGTGTGAAGTAAGAATGGGGGTGTGTGAACTCATAGAATGGAGGTGTATGAAGTCACAATGGAGGTGTGTGAAGTCATAGAATGGATGTGTGTAAACTCAGAAAGGAGTTGTGTGAAGTCAGAGAATGGAGGTCTGTGAAGTCATAGAATGGAGGTGTGTGAAATCATACAATGGAGGTGTGTGAAGTCACAGAATGGAGGTGTGTGAAGTCAGAATGGAGGTGTGTGAAGTCAGAATGGAGGTGTGTGAAATGAGAGAATGGAGGTGGGTGAAGTCACAATGCAGGTGTCTGAACTCATAGAATGGAGGTGTGTGAAGTCACAATATAGGTTTCTGAAGTCATAGAATGGAGGTGTGTGAAGTCATAGAATGGAGGTGTGTGAAGTCACAGAATGGAGGTGTGTGATGTCATAGAATGGAGGTGTGTGAAGTCACAGAATGGAGGTGTGTAAAGGCATAGAATGGAGGTGTGTGAAGTCACAGAATGGAGGTGTGTGAAGTCACAGAATGGAGGTGTGTGATGTCATAGAATGGAGGTGTGTGAAGTCACAGAATGGAGGTGTGTAAAGGCATAGAATGGAGGTGTGTGAAGTCATAGAATGGAGGTGTGTGAAGTCATAGAATGGAGGTGTGTGAAGTCATAGTATGGAGGTGTGAAATCATAGAATGGAGTTTTTTGAAGTCACACAATGTAGCTGTGTGAAGTCAGAATGGAGGTGTGTGAAGTCATAGAATGGAGGTGTGTGAAGTCAGAATGGAGGTATGTGAAATCATAGAATCAAGGTGTGTGAAGTCACAGAATGGAGGTGTGTGAAGTCATAGAATGGAGGTGCATGAAGTCACAGAATGGAGGTGTGTGAAGTCATAGAATGGAGGTGTGTGAAGTCACAGAATGAAGGTGTGTGAATCACAGAATGGAGGTATGTGAACTCACAATGGAGATGGATGAAGTCACAAAATGTAGGTGTGTGAAGTCATAGAATGGAGGTGTGTGAAGTCACAGAATGGAGGTGTGTGAATTCATAGAATTGAGGTGTGTGAAGTCATAGAATGGAGGTGTGTGAAGTCATAGAATGGAGGTGTGTGAATTCATAGAATGGAGGTGTGTGAAGTCACAGAATGGAGGTTTGTGTACTCAAAATGGAGGTGTTTGAAGTCACAGAATGGAGGTGTGTGAAGTCATAGAATGGAAGTGTGTGAAGTCATAGAATGGAGGTGTGTGAATTCATAGAATAGAGGTGTGTGAAGTCACAGAATGGAGGTTTGTGTACTCAAAATGGAGGTGTTTGAAGTCACAGAATGGAGGTGTTTGAAGTCATACAATGGAGGTGCGTGAAGTCACAGAATGGAGGTGTGTGAAGTCAGAGAATGGAGGTGTGTGAAGTCACAGAATGAAGGTGTGTGAATCACAGAATGGAGGTATGTGAACTCACAATGGAGGTGGGTGAAGTCACAAAATGGAGGTGTGTGAAGTCATAGAATGGAGGTGTGTGAACTCACAGAATGGAGGTTTTTGAAGTCATACAATGGAGGTGTGTGAAGTCATAGAATGGATGTTTGTAAAGTAAGAATGAAGGTGTGTGAAGTCATAGAATGGAGGTGTGTGAAGTCAAAATGGAGGTGTGTGAAGTCATAGAATGGAAGTGTGTGAAGTCAGAATGGAGGTGTGTGAACTCATAGAATGGAGGTGTATGAAGTCACAATGGAGGTGTGTGAAGTCACAGAATGGATGTGTGTGAATTCAGAAAGGAGGTGTGTGAAGTCATAGAATCGAGGTCTGTGAAGTCATAGAATGGAGGTGTGTGAAATCATAGAATGGAGGTGTGTGAAGTCACAGAATTGAGGTGTGTGAAGTCAGAATGGAGGTGTGTGAAGTCAGAAAGGAGGTGTGTGAAGTCAGAGAATGGAGGTGGGTGAAGTCACAATGCAGGTGTGTGAACTAATAGAATGGAGGTGTGTGAAGTCACAATGTAGGTTTCTGAAGTCATAGAATGGAGGTGTGTGAAGTCATAGAATGGAGGTGTGTGAAGTCACAGAATGGAGGTGTGTGATGTCATAGAATGGAGGTGTGTGAAGTCACAGAATGGAGGTGTGTGAAGTCACAGAATGCAGTTGTGTGAAGTCAAAATAGAGGTGTGCGAAGTCATAGAATGGAGGTGTGTGAAGTCAGAATGGAGCTGTGTGAAGTCATAGAATGGAAGTGTGTGAAGTCAGAATGGGGGTGTGTGAACTCATAGAATGGAGGTGTATGAAGTCACAGTGGAGGTGTGTGAAGTCACAGAATGGATGTGTGTGAACTCAGAAAGGAGGTGTGTGAAGTCAGAGAATGGAGGTCTGTGAAGTCATAGAAAGGAGGTGTGTGAAATCATACAATGGAGGTGTGTGAAGTAACAGAATTGAGGTGTGTTAAGTCAGAATGCAGGTGTGTGAATTCAGAATGGAGGTGTGTGAAGTCACAGAATTGAGGTGTGTGAATTCACAGAATAGAGGTGTGTGAAGTCAGAATGCAGGTGTGAAGTCACAGAAGGGAGGTGTGTGAAGTCACAGAATGGATGTTTGTGAAGAAAGAATGAAGGTGTTTGAAGTCATAGAATGGAGGTGTGTGACGTCACAGAATGGAGGTGTGTGAAGTTATAGAATGGAGGTGTCTGAAGTCATAGAATTGAGGTGTGTGAAGTCATACAATGAAGGTGTGTGAAGTCAGAATGGAGGTGTGTGAAGTCACAGAATGGAAGTGTGTGAACTCAGAATGGAGGTGTGTGAAGCCATAGATGGAGGTGTGTGAAGACATAGTATGGAGGTGTGTGGAATCATAGAATGGAGTTTTGTGAAGTCACAGAATGGAGCTGTGTGAAGTCAGAATGGAGGTGTGTGAGGTCAAAGAATGGATGTGTGTGAAGTCATAGAATGGAGGTGTGTGAAGTCATAGTATGGAGGTGTGAAATCATAGAATGGAGTTTTTTGAAGTCACACAATGTAGCTGTGTGAAGTCAGAATGGAGGTGTGTGAAGTCATAGAATGGAGGTGTGTGAAGTCAGAATGGAGGTATGTGAAATCATAGAATCAAGGTGTGTGAAGTCACAGAATGGAGGTGTGTGAAGTCATAGAATGGAGGTGCATGAAGTCACAGAATGGAGGTGTGTGAAGTCATAGAATGGAGGTGTGTGAAGTCACAGAATGAAGGTGTGTGAATCACAGAATGGAGGTATGTGAACTCACAATGGAGATGGATGAAGTCACAAAATGTAGGTGTGTGAAGTCATAGAATGGAGGTGTGTGAAGTCACAGAATGGAGGTGTGTGAATTCATAGAATTGAGGTGTGTGAAGTCATAGAATGGAGGTGTGTGAAGTCATAGAATGGAGGTGTGTGAATTCATAGAATGGAGGTGTGTGAAGTCACAGAATGGAGGTTTGTGTACTCAAAATGGAGGTGTTTGAAGTCACAGAATGGAGGTGTGTGAAGTCATAGAATGGAAGTGTGTGAAGTCATAGAATGGAGGTGTGTGAATTCATAGAATAGAGGTGTGTGAAGTCACAGAATGGAGGTTTGTGTACTCAAAATGGAGGTGTTTGAAGTCACAGAATGGAGGTGTTTGAAGTCATACAATGGAGGTGCGTGAAGTCACAGAATGGAGGTGTGTGAAGTCAGAGAATGGAGGTGTGTGAAGTCACAGAATGAAGGTGTGTGAATCACAGAATGGAGGTATGTGAACTCACAATGGAGGTGGGTGAAGTCACAAAATGGAGGTGTGTGAAGTCATAGAATGGAGGTGTGTGAACTCACAGAATGGAGGTTTTTGAAGTCATACAATGGAGGTGTGTGAAGTCATAGAATGGATGTTTGTAAAGTAAGAATGAAGGTGTGTGAAGTCATAGAATGGAGGTGTGTGAAGTCAAAATGGAGGTGTGTGAAGTCATAGAATGGAAGTGTGTGAAGTCAGAATGGAGGTGTGTGAACTCATAGAATGGAGGTGTATGAAGTCACAATGGAGGTGTGTGAAGTCACAGAATGGATGTGTGTGAATTCAGAAAGGAGGTGTGTGAAGTCATAGAATCGAGGTCTGTGAAGTCATAGAATGGAGGTGTGTGAAATCATAGAATGGAGGTGTGTGAAGTCACAGAATTGAGGTGTGTGAAGTCAGAATGGAGGTGTGTGAAGTCAGAAAGGAGGTGTGTGAAGTCAGAGAATGGAGGTGGGTGAAGTCACAATGCAGGTGTGTGAACTAATAGAATGGAGGTGTGTGAAGTCACATTGTAGGTTTCTGAAGTCATAGAATGGAGGTGTGTGAAGTCATAGAATGGAGGAGTGTGAAGTCACAGAATGGAGGTGTGTGATGTCATAGAATGGAGGTGTGTGAAGTCACAGAATGGAGGTGTGTGAAGTCACAGAATGCAGTTGTGTGAAGTCAAAATAGAGGTGTGCGAAGTCATAGAATGGAGGTGTGTGAAGTCAGAATGGAGCTGTGTGAAGTCATAGAATGGAAGTGTGTGAAGTCAGAATGGGGGTGTGTGAACTCATAGAATGGAGGTGTATGAAGTCACAGTGGAGGTGTGTGAAGTCACAGAATGGATGTGTGTGAACTCAGAAAGGAGGTGTGTGAAGTCAGAGAATGGAGGTCTGTGAAGTCATAGAAAGGAGGTGTGTGAAATCATACAATGGAGGTGTGTGAAGTAACAGAATTGAGGTGTGTTAAGTCAGAATGCAGGTGTGTGAATTCAGAATGGAGGTGTGTGAAGTCACAGAATTGAGGTGTGTGAATTCACAGAATAGAGGTGTGTGAAGTCAGAATGCAGGTGTGAAGTCACAGAAGGGAGGTGTGTGAAGTCACAGAATGGATGTTTGTGAAGAAAGAATGAAGGTGTTTGAAGTCATAGAATGGAGGTGTGTGACGTCACAGAATGGAGGTGTGTGAAGTTATAGAATGGAGGTGTCTGAAGTCATAGAATTGAGGTGTGTGAAGTCATACAATGAAGGTGTGTGAAGTAAGAATGGAGGTGTGTGAAGTCACAGAATGGAAGTGTGTGAACTCAGAATGGAGGTGTGTGAAGCCATAGATGGAGGTGTGTGAAGACATAGTATGGAGGTGTGTGGAATTATAGAATGGAGTTTTGTGAAGTCACAGAATGGAGCTGTGTGAAGTCAGAATGGAGGTGTGTGAGGTCAAAGAATGGATGTGTGTGAAGTCATAGAATGGAGGTGTGTGAAGTCATAGTATGGAGGTGTGAAATCATAGAATGGAGTTTTTTGAAGTCACACAATGTAGCTGTGTGAAGTCAGAATGGAGGTGTGTGAAGTCATAGAATGGAGGTGTGTGAAGTCAGAATGGAGGTATGTGAAATCATAGAATCAAGGTGTGTGAAGTCACAGAATGGAGGTGTGTGAAGTCATAGAATGGAGGTGCATGAAGTCACAGAATGGAGGTGTGTGAAGTCATAGAATGGAGGTGTGTGAAGTCACAGAATGAAGGTGTGTGAATCACAGAATGGAGGTATGTGAACTCACAATGGAGATGGATGAAGTCACAAAATGTAGGTGTGTGAAGTCATAGAATGGAGGTGTGTGAAGTCACAGAATGGAGGTGTGTGAATTCATAGAATTGAGGTGTGTGAAGTCATAGAATGGAGGTGTGTGAAGTCATAGAATGGAGGTGTGTGAATTCATAGAATGGAGGTGTGTGAAGTCACAGAATGGAGGTTTGTGTACTCAAAATGGAGGTGTTTGAAGTCACAGAATGGAGGTGTGTGAAGTCATAGAATGGAAGTGTGTGAAGTCATAGAATGGAGGTGTGTGAATTCATAGAATAGAGGTGTGTGAAGTCACAGAATGGAGGTTTGTGTACTCAAAATGGAGGTGTTTGAAGTCACAGAATGGAGGTGTTTGAAGTCATACAATGGAGGTGCGTGAAGTCACAGAATGGAGGTGTGTGAAGTCAGAGAATGGAGGTGTGTGAAGTCACAGAATGAAGGTGTGTGAATCACAGAATGGAGGTATGTGAACTCACAATGGAGGTGGGTGAAGTCACAAAATGGAGGTGTGTGAAGTCATAGAATGGAGGTGTGTGAACTCACAGAATGGAGGTTTTTGAAGTCATACAATGGAGGTGTGTGAAGTCATAGAATGGATGTTTGTAAAGTAAGAATGAAGGTGTGTGAAGTCATAGAATGGAGGTGTGTGAAGTCAAAATGGAGGTGTGTGAAGTCATAGAATGGAAGTGTGTGAAGTCAGAATGGAGGTGTGTGAACTCATAGAATGGAGGTGTATGAAGTCACAATGGAGGTGTGTGAAGTCACAGAATGGATGTGTGTGAATTCAGAAAGGAGGTGTGTGAAGTCATAGAATCGAGGTCTGTGAAGTCATAGAATGGAGGTGTGTGAAATCATAGAATGGAGGTGTGTGAAGTCACAGAATTGAGGTGTGTGAAGTCAGAATGGAGGTGTGTGAAGTCAGAAAGGAGGTGTGTGAAGTCAGAGAATGGAGGTGGGTGAAGTCACAATGCAGGTGTGTGAACTAATAGAATGGAGGTGTGTGAAGTCACAATGTAGGTTTCTGAAGTCATAGAATGGAGGTGTGTGAAGTCATAGAATGGAGGTGTGTGAAGTCACAGAATGGAGGTGTGTGATGTCATAGAATGGAGGTGTGTGAAGTCACAGAATGGAGGTGTGTGAAGTCACAGAATGCAGTTGTGTGAAGTCAAAATAGAGGTGTGCGAAGTCATAGAATGGAGGTGTGTGAAGTCAGAATGGAGCTGTGTGAAGTCATAGAATGGAAGTGTGTGAAGTCAGAATGGGGGTGTGTGAACTCATAGAATGGAGGTGTATGAAGTCACAGTGGAGGTGTGTGAAGTCACAGAATGGATGTGTGTGAACTCAGAAAGGAGGTGTGTGAAGTCAGAGAATGGAGGTCTGTGAAGTCATAGAAAGGAGGTGTGTGAAATCATACAATGGAGGTGTGTGAAGTCACAGAATTGAGGTGTGTTAAGTCAGAATGCAGGTGTGTGAATTCAGAATGGAGGTGTGTGAAGTCACAGAATTGAGGTGTGTGAATTCACAGAATAGAGGTGTGTGAAGTCAGAATGCAGGTGTGAAGTCACAGAAGGGAGGTGTGTGAAGTCACAGAATGGATGTTTGTGAAGAAAGAATGAAGGTGTTTGAAGTCATAGAATGGAGGTGTGTGACGTCACAGAATGGAGGTGTGTGAAGTTATAGAATGGAGGTGTCTGAAGTCATAGAATTGAGGTGTGTGAAGTCATACAATGAAGGTGTGTGAAGTCACAGAATTGAAGTGTGTGAACTCAGAATGGAGGTGTGTGAAGCCATAGATGGAGGTGTGTGAAGACATAGTATGGAGGTGTGTGGAATCATAGAATGGAGTTTTGTGAAGTCACAGAATGGAGCTGTGTGAAGTCAGAATGGAGGTGTGTGAGGTCAAAGAATGGATGTGTGTGAAGTCATAGAATGGAGGTGTATGAAGTCATGGAATGGAGGTTTGTGACGTCAAACATTGGAAGCGTGTGAAGTTACAGAATGGAGGTGTGTGAAGTCATAGAATGGAGGTGTGTGAAGTCAGAGAATAGAGGTGTGTGAAGTCAGATTGCAGGTGTGTGAAGTCATAGAATGGAGGTTTGTGAAGTCATAGATTGGAAGTCTGTGAAGTCATAGAATGGAGGTTGTGAAGTCATAGATTGAAGGTGTGTGGAAGTCATAGTATGGAGGTGTGTGAAGTCACAGAAAGGAGGTGTGTGAATTCACAGAATGGAGTAGTATGAAGTCACAATGGAGGTGTGTGAAGTCATAGAATGGAGGTGTGTGAAATCAAAGAATGGAGGTTTGTGAACTCATAGAATGGATTGTGTGTGAAATCACAGAATGGAGGTGTGTGAAGTCATAGAATGGAGGTGTGTAAAGTCACAGAGTTGAGGTGTGTGAAGTCACAGAATGGAGGTGTGTGAAATCATAGAATGGAGGTGTGTGAAGTCACAGAATGCAGTTTTGTGAAGTCAGAATAGAGGTGTGCGAAGTCATAGAATGGAGGAGTGTGAAGTGAGAATGGAGCTGTGTGAAGTCATAGAATGGAAGTGTGTGAAGTCAGAATGGAGGTGTGTGAACTCATAGAATGGAGGTGTATGAAGTCACAATGGAGGTGTGTGAAGTCACAGAATGGATGTGTGTGAACTCAGAAAGGAGGTGTGTGAAGTCATAGAATGGAGGTCTGTGAAGTCATAGAATGGAGGTGTGTGAAATCATAGAATGGAGTTGTGTGAAGTCACAGAATTGAGGTGTGTGAAGTCAGAATAGAGGTGTGTGAAGTCAGAAAGGAGGTGTGTGAAGTCAGAGAATGGAGGTGGGTGAAGTCACAATGCAGGTGTGTGAACTAATAGAATGGAGGTGTGTGAAGTCACAATGTAGGTTTCTGAAGTCATAGAATGGAGGTGTGTGAAGTCATAGAATGGAGGTGTGTGAAGTCACAGAATGGAGGTGTGTGAAGTCAAAATAGAGGTGTGCGAAGTCATAGAATGGAGGTGTGTGAAGTCAGAATGGAGCTGTGTGAAGTCATAGAATGGAAGTGTGTGAAGTCAGAATGGGAGTGTGTGAACTCATAGAATGGAGGTGTATGAAATCACAATGGAGGTGTGTGAAGTCACAGAATGGATGTGTGTGAACTCAGAAAGGAGGTGTGTGAAGTCAGAGAATGGAGGTCTGTGAAGTCATAGAATGGAGGTGTGTGAAATCATACAATGGAGGTGTGTGAAGTCACAGAATGGAGGTGTGTGAAGTCAGAAGGGAGGTGTGTGAAGTCAGAATGGAGGTGTGTGAAGTGAGAGAATTGAGGTGGGTGAAGTCACAATGCAGGTGTCTGAACTCATAGAATGGAGGTGTGTGAAGTCACAATATAGGTTTCTGAAGTCATAGAATGGAGGTGTGTGAAGTCATAGAATGGAGGTGTGTGAAGTCACAGAATGGAGGTGTATGATGTCATAGAATGGAGGTGTGTGAAGTCACAGAATGGAGGTGTGTAAAGGCATAGAATGGAGGTGTGTGAAGTCATAGAATGGAGGTGTGTGAAGTCACAGAATGGAGGTGTGTGATGTCACAGAATGGAGGTATGTGAAGTCACAGAATGGAGGTGTGTAAAGGCAAAGAATGGAGGTGTGTGAAGTCATAGAATGGAGGTGTGTGAAGTCATAGAATGGAGGTGTGTGAAGTCACAGAATGGAGTTGTGTGAATTCATAGAATGGAGGTGTGTGAAGTCAGAATGGAGGTGTGTGAAGTCACAGAATTGAGGTGTGTGAATTCACAGAATAGAGGTGTGTGAAGTCAGAATGCAAGTGTGAAGTCACAGAAGGGAGGTGTGTGAAGTCACAGAATGGATGTTTGTGAAGAAAGAATGAAGGTGTTTGAAGTCATAGAATGGAGGTGTGTGACGTCACAGAATGGAGGTGTGTGAAGTTAGAGAATGGAGGTGTGTGAAGTCATAGAATTGAGGTGTGTGAAGTCATACAATGAAGGTGTGTGAAGTCAGAATGGAGGTGTGTGAAGTCACAGAATGGAGGTGTGAACTCAGAATGGAGGTGTGTGAAGTCAAAGATGGAGGTGTGTGAAGTCACAGAATGCAGTTGTTTGAAGTCAGAATAGAGGTGTGCGAAGTCATAGAATGGAGGAGTGTGAAGTGAGAATGGAGCTGTGTGAAGTCATAGAATGGAAGTGTGTGAAGTCAGAATGGAGGTGTGTGAACTCATAGAATGGAGGTGTATGAAGTCACAATGGAGGTGTGTGAAGTCACAGAATGGATGTGTGTGAACTCAGAAAGGAGGTGTGTGAAGTCATAGAATGGAGGTCTGTGAAGTCATAGAATGGAGGTGTGTGAAATCATAGAATGGAGATGTGTGAAGTCACAGAATTGAGGTGTGTGAAGTCAGAATAGAGGTGTGTGAAGTCAGAAAGGAGGTGTGTGAAGTCAGAGAATGGAGGTGGGTGAAGTCACAATGCAGGTGTGTGAACTAATAGAATGGAGGTGTGTGAAGTCACAATGTAGGTTTCTGAAGTCATAGAATGGAGGTGTGTGAAGTCATAGAATGGAGGTGTGTGAAGTCATAGAATGGAGGTGTGTGAAGTCACAGAATGGAGGTGTGTGAAGTCAAAATAGAGGTGTGCGAAGTCATAGAATGGAGGTGTGTGAAGTCAGAATGGAGCTGTGTGAAGTCATAGAATGGAAGTGTGTGAAGTCAGAATGGGGGTGTGTGAACTCATAGAATGGAGGTGTATGAAGTCACAATGGAGGTGTGTGAAGTCACAGAATGGATGTGTGTGAACTCAGAAAGGAGGTGTGTGAAGTCAGAGAATGGAGGTCTGTGAAGTCATAGAATGGAGGTGTGTGAAATCATACAATGGAGGTGTGTGAAGTCACAGAATGGAGGTGTGTGAAGTCAGAATGGAGGTGTGTGAAGTCAGAATGGAGGTGTGTGAAGTGAGAGAATGGAGGTGGGTGAAATCACAATGCAGGTGTCTGAACTCATAGAATGGAGGTGTGTGAAGTCACAATATAGGTTTCTGAAGTCATAGAATGGAGGTGTGTGAAGTCATAGAATGGAGGTGTGTGATGTCATAGAATGGAGGTGTGTGAAGTCACAAAATGGAGGTGTGTAAAGGCATAGAATGGAGGTGTGTGAAGTCATAGAATGGAGGTGTGTGAAGTCACAGAATGGAGGTGTGTGATGTCATAGAATGGAGGTGTGTGAAGTCACAGAATGGAGGTGTGTAAAGGCAAAGAATGGAGGTGTGTGAAGTCATAGAATGGAGGTGTGTGAAGTCATAGAATGGAGGTGTGTGAAGTCACAGAATGGAGGTGTGTGAATTCATAGAATGGAGGTGTGTGAAGTCAGAATGGAGGTGTGTGAAGTCACAGAATTGAGGTGTGTGAATTCACAGAATATAGGTGTGTGAAGTCAGAATGCAGGTGTGAAGTCACAGAAGGGAGGTGTGTGAAGTCACAGAATGGATGTTTGTGAAGAAAGAATGAAGGTGTTTGAAGTCATAGAATGGAGGTGTGTGACGTCACAGAATGGAGGTGTGTGAAGTTATAGAATGGAGGTGTGTGATGTCATAGAATTGAGGTGTGTGAAGTCATACAATGAAGGTGTGTGAAGTCAGAATGGAGGTGTGTGAAGTCACAGAATGGAGGTGTGAACTCAGAATGGAGGTGTGTGAAGTCATAGATGGAGGTGTGTGAAGACATAGTATGGAGGTGTGTGGAATCATAGAATGGAGTTTTGTGAAGTCACAGAATGGAGCTGTGTGAAGTCAGAATGGAGGTGTGTGAACACATAGAATGGAGGTGTGTGAAGTCACAATGGAGGTGTGTGAAATCTTAGAATGGAGGTGTGTGAAGTCAAAAAATGGAGGTGTGTGAAGTCATAGAATGGAGGTGTGTGAAGTCATAGAATGGATTTTTGTGAAATAAGAATGAAGGTGTGTGAAGTCATAGAATGGAGGTGTGTGACATCAGAGAATGGAGTTGTGTGAAGTCATAGAATGGAGCTGTGTGAAGTCAGAATGGAGGTGTGTGAAGTCACAGAATGGAGGTGTGTGAAGTCAGAATGGAGGTGTGTGAAGTCACAGAATGGAGGTGTGTGAAGTCATAGAATGGAGGTGTGTGAAGTCATAGAATGGAGGTGTGAAGTCAGAATTGTGGTGTGTGAATTCACAGAATTGAGGTGTGTGAACACCGAATGCAGGTGTGTTAATCACAGAATGGAGGTGTGTGAAATCATAGATTGGAGGTGTGTGAAGTCATAGAATGGATGTTTGTGAAGTAAGAATGAAGGTGTTTGAAGTCATAGAATAGAGGTGTGTGAAGTCAAAGAATGGAGGTGTGTGAAGTCACAGAATGGAGGTGTGTGAAGTCACAGAATGGAGGTGTGTGAATTCATAGAATGGAGGTGTGTGAAGTCAGAATGGAGGTGTGTGAAGTCACAGAATTGAGGTGTGTGAATTCACAGAATATAGGTGTGTGAAGTCAGAATGCAGGTGTGAAGTCACAGAAGGGAGGTGTGTGAAGTCACAGAATGGATGTTTGTGAAGAAAGAATGAAGGTGTTTGAAGTCATAGAATGGAGGTGTGTGACGTCACAGAATGGAGGTGTGTGAAGTTATAGAATGGAGGTGTGTGATGTCATAGAATTGAGGTGTGTGAAGTCATACAATGAAGGTGTGTGAAGTCAGAATGGAGGTGTGTGAAGTCACAGAATGGAGGTGTGAACTCAGAATGGAGGTGTGTGAAGTCATAGATGGAGGTGTGTGAAGACATAGTATGGAGGTGTGTGGAATCATAGAATGGAGTTTTGTGAAGTCACAGAATGGAGCTGTGTGAAGTCAGAATGGAGGTGTGTGAACACATAGAATGGAGGTGTGTGAAGTCACAATGGAGGTGTGTGAAATCTTAGAATGGAGGTGTGTGAAGTCAAAAAATGGAGGTGTGTGAAGTCATAGAATGGAGGTGTGTGAAGTCATAGAATGGATTTTTGTGAAATAAGAATGAAGGTGTGTGAAGTCATAGAATGGAGGTGTGTGACATCAGAGAATGGAGTTGTGTGAAGTCATAGAATGGAGCTGTGTGAAGTCAGAATGGAGGTGTGTGAAGTCACAGAATGGAGGTGTGTGAAGTCAGAATGGAGGTGTGTGAAGTCACAGAATGGAGGTGTGTGAAGTCATAGAATGGAGGTGTGTGAAGTCATAGAATGGAGGTGTGAAGTCAGAATTGTGGTGTGTGAATTCACAGAATTGAGGTGTGTGAACACCGAATGCAGGTGTGTTAATCACAGAATGGAGGTGTGTGAAATCATAGATTGGAGGTGTGTGAAGTCATAGAATGGATGTTTGTGAAGTAAGAATGAAGGTGTTTGAAGTCATAGAATAGAGGTGTGTGAAGTCAAAGAATGGAGGTGTGTGAAGTCACAGAATGGAGGTGTGTGAAGTCACACAATGGAGGTGTGTGAAGTCTCGAATGGAGGTGTGCGGTAATAGAAGGGAGGTGGGTGAAGTCATAGAAAGAGGTGTGAGAAGTCATAGAATGGAGGAGTGTGAAGTCATACAGTGGAGGTGACTGAAGACACAGATTCGCGGTTTGTGAAGTCATAGAATGGAGGTGTGTAAAGTCAGAATGGAGGTGTGTGAAGTCATAGAATGGAGATTTGTGAATTCATAGAATGGAGGTGTGTGACGTCAAATTGAAGTGTGTGAAGTCATAGAATGGAGGTGTGTGAAGTCACAGAATGGAGGTGTGTGAAGCCATACAATGGAGGTGAGTGAAGTCAGAATGGAGGTGTGTGAAGTCACAGAATGGAGGTGTGTGAACTCAGAATGGAGGTGTGTGAAGTCATAGATGGAGGTGTGTGAAGTCATAGTATGGAGGTGTGAAATCATAGAATGGAGTTTTGTGAAGTCACACAATGTAGCTGTGTGAAGTCAGAATGGAGGTGTGTGAAGTCACAGAATGGAGGTGTGTGAAGTCATAGAATGGAGGTGCGTGAAGTCACAGAATGGAGGTGTGTGAAGTCATAGAATGGAGGTGTGTGAAGTCACAGAATGAAGGTGTGTGAATCACAGAATGGAGGTATGTGAACTCACAATGGAGGTGGGTGAAGTCACAAAATGGAGGTGTGTGAAGTCATAGAATGGAGGTGTGTGAAGTCACAGAATGGAGGTGTGTGAAGTCATAGAATGGAGGTGTGTGAAGTCATAGAATGGAGGTGTGAAGTCAGAATTGTGGTGTGTGAATTCACAGAATTGAGGTGTGTGAACACCGAATGCAGGTGTGTGAATCACAGAATGGAGGTGTGTGAAATCATAGATTGGAGGTGTGTGAAGTCATAGAATGGATGTTTGTGAAGTAAGAATGAAGGTGTTTGAAGTCATAGAATAGAGGTGTGTGAAGTCAAAGAATGGAGGTGTGTGAAGTCACAGAATGGAGGTGTGTGAAGTCACACAATGGAGGTGTGTGAAGTCTCGAATGGAGGTGTGCGGTCATAGAAGGGAGGTGGGTGAACTCATAGAAAGAGGTGTGAGAAGTCATAGAATGGAGGAGTGTGAAGTCATACAGTGGAGGTGACTGAAGACACAGATTCGCGGTTTGTGAAGTCATAGAATGGAGGTGTGTAAAGTCAGAATGGAGGTGTGTGAAGTCACAGAATGGAGGTGTGTGAAGTCATTGAATGGAGGTGTGTGAAGTCACAGAATGGAGGTGTGAGAAGTCAGAATGAAGGTGTGTGAAGTCACAGAATGGAGGTGTGTGAAGTCACAGAATGGATGTTTGTGAAGTTAGAATGAAGGTGTTTGAAGTCATAGAGTGGAGGTGTGTGAAGTCACAGAATGGAGGTGTGTGAAGTCATAGAATTGAGGTGTGTGAAGTCATAAAATGGAGGTGTGTGAACTCATAGAATGGAGGTGTGTGAAGTCAAAATGGAGTTGTGTGAAGTCATAGAATGGTGTTTTTTGATGTCAACGAATGGAGTTGTGTGAAGTCATAGAATGGAGGTGTGTGAAGTCAGATTGGAGGTGTGTGAAATCACAGAATGGAAGTGTGTAAAGTCACAGAATGGAGGTGTGTGACCTCAGAATGTAGGTGTGTGAAGTCACAGAATGGAGGTGTGTGAAATCTGAATGGAGGTGTGTGAAGTCACAGAATGAAGGTTTGTGAAGTCGTAGAATGGAGGTGTGTGAAGTCACAGAATGGATGTCTCTGAAGTAAGAATGAAGGTATGTGAAGTCATAGAATGGAGGTGTGTGAAGTCAAATTGGGGGTGTGTGAACTCATAGAATGGAGGTGTGTGAACTCATAGAATGGAGGTGTGTGAAGTCAAAGAATGGAGGTGTGTGAAGTGAAACAATAGAGGTGTGTGAAGTCACAGAATGGAGGTGTGTGAAGTCACAGTATGGAAGTGTGTGAAGTCAAAACGGAGGTGTGTGAAGTCACAGAATGGAGGTGTGTGAAGTCACATAATGGAGGTGTGTGAAGTCAAAAAGGTGGTGTGTGAAGTCACAGCATGGAGGTGTGTGAAGTCAGAATTGAGGTGTGTGAAGTCAGAATGGAGGTGTGTGAAGTCACAGAATTGAGGTGTGTGTAGTCACAGAATGAAGGTGTGTGAAGTCAGAATGAAGGTGTGTGAAGTCACAGAATGGAGGTGTGTGAAGTCACAGAATGGATGTTTGTGAAGTAAGAATGAAGGTGTTTGAAGTCATAGAGTGGAGGTGTATGAAGTCACAGAATGGAGGTGTGTGAAGTCATAGAATAGAGGTGTGTGAAGTCATAGAATTGAGGTGTGTGAAGTCATAGAATGGAGGTGTGTGAAGTCATAAAATGGAGGTGTGTGAACTCATAGAATGGAGTTGTGTGAAGTCTAAATTGAGTTGTGTGAAGTCATAGAATGGTGTTTTTTGATGTCAACGAATGGAGGTGTGTGAAGTCATAGAATGGAGGTGTGTGAAGTCAGATTGGAGGTGTGTGAAATCACAGAATGGAGGTGTGTGAAGTCACAGAATGGAGGTGTGTGAACTCAGAATGTAGGTGTGTGAAGCCACAGAATGGAGGTTTGTGAAGTCATAGAATGGAAGTGTGTGAAATCATTGAATGGAGGTGTGTGAAGTCACAGAATTGAGGTGTGTGAAGTCAGAATTGAGGTGTGTGAAGTCAGAATAGAGGTGAGTGAAGTCATAGAATGGAGGTGTGTGAAGTCATAGAATGGAGGTCTGTGAACTCAGAATGGTGGTTTGTGAAGTCATAGAATAGAGGTGTGTGAAGTCAAAGAATGGAGGTGTGTGAAGTCATATAATGGAGGTGTGTGAAGTCATAAAATGGAGGTGTGTGAATTCATAGAATGGAGGTGTGTGAAGTCACAATGGAGTTGTGTGAAGTCATAGAATGGTTGTTTTTGATGTCAATGAATGGAGGTGTGTGAAATCACAGAATGGAGGTGTGTGAAGTCAGAATGGAGGTGTGTGAAATCACAGAATGCAGGTGTGTCAACTCAGAAATGAGGTGTGTGAAGTCATAGAATGGTAGTGTGTGAAATCATAGAATGTAGGTGTGTGAAGTCAAAGAACTGAGGTGTGTGCAGTCAGAATGGAGGTGTGTGAAGTCAGAATGGAGGTGTGTGAAGTCATAGAATGGAAGTGTGTGAAGTCATAGAATGGAGGTCTGTGAACTCAGAATGGGGGTTTGTGAAATCATAGAATGGAGGTGTGCGAACTCAGAATGGAGGTGTGTGAAGTCACAGAATGGAGGTGTGTGAAGTCATAGAATGGAGGTGTGTGAAATCACAGAATGGAGGTGTGTGAATTCATAGAATGGAGGTGTGTGAAGTCATAGGATCGAAGTGTGTGAAGTCACAGAATGGAGGTGTGTGAAGTCACAGAATGGAGGTGCGTGAAGTCACAGAATGGAGGTGTGTGAACTCAGAATGGAGGTGTGTGAAGCCACAGAATGGAGGTGTGTGAAGTCATAGAATGGAAGTGTGTGAAGTCATAGAATGGAGGTGTGTGAAGGAAGAATGGAGGTGTGTGAAGTCACAGAATGGAGGTGTGTGAATTCAGAATGGAGGTGTGTGAAGTCACAGAATGGAGGTGTGTGAAGTCATAGAATGGAGTTGTGTGAAGTCATAGAATGGAGCTGTGTGAAGTCAGAATGGAGGTGTGTGAAGTCACAGAATGGAGGTGTGTGAAGTCACAGAATGGAGGTGTGTGAAGTCATAGAATGGAGGTGTGTGAAGTCAGAATGGTGGTGTGTGAATTCACAGAATTGAGGTGTGTGAACACAGAATGCAGGTGTGTGAATCACAGAATGGAGGTGTGTGAAATCATAGATTGGAGGTGTGTGAAGTCATAGAATGGATGTTTGTGAAGTAAGAATGAAGGTGTTTGAAGTCATAGAATAGAGGTGTGTGAAGTCAAAGAATGGAGGTGTGTGAAGTCACAGAATGGAGGTGTGTGAAGTCACACAATGGAGGTGTGTGAAGTCTCGAATGGAGGTTTGCGTTCATAGAAGGGAGGTGGGTGAAGTCATAGAAAGAGGTGTGAGAAGTCATAGAATGGAGGAGTGTGAAGTCATACAGTGGAGGTGACTGAAGACACAGATTCGAGGTTTGTGAAGTCATAGAATGGAGGTGTGTAAAGTCAGAATGGAGGTGTGTGAAGTCATAGAATGGAGATTTGTGAATTCATAGAATGGAGGTGTGTGACGTCAAATTGAAGTGTGTGAAGTCATAGAATGGAGGTGTGTGAAGTCACAGAATGGAGGTGTGTGAAGCCATACAATGGAGGTGAGTGAAGTCAGAATGGAGGTGTGTGAAGTCACAGAATGGAGGTGTGTGAACTCAGAATGGAGGTGTGTGAAGTCATAGATGGAGGTGTGTGAAGTCATAGTATGGAGGTGTGAAATCATAGAATGGAGTTTTGTGAAGTCACACAATGTAGCTGTGTGAAGTCAGAATGGAGGTGTGTGAAGTCATAGATGGAGGTGTGTGAAGTCATAGTATGGAGGTGTGAAATCATAGAATGGAGTTTTGTGAAGTCACACAATGTAGCTGTGTGAAGTCAGAATGGAGGTGTGTGAAGTCATAGAATGGAGGTGTGTGAAGTCATAGAATGGAGGTGTGTGAAGTCACAGAATGAAGGTGTGTGAATCACAGAATGGAGGTATGTGAACTCACAATGGAGGTGGGTGAAGTCACAAAATGGAGGTGTGTGAAGTCATAGAATGGAGGTGTGTGAAGTCACAGAATGGAGGTGTGTGAATTCATAGAATGGAGGTGTGTGAAGTCATAGAATGGAGGTGTGTGAAGTCATAGAATGGAGGTGTGTGAATTCATAGAATGGAGGTGTGTGATGTCACAGAATGGAGGTTTGTGTACTCAAAATGGAGGTGTTTGAAGTCACAGAATGGAGGTGTGTGAAGTCATAGAATGGAAGTGTGTGAAGTCATAGAATGGAGGTGTGTGAATTCATAGAATAGAGGTGTGTGAAGTCACAGAATGGAGGTGTTTGAAGTCATAGAATGGAGGTGCGTGAAGTCACAGAATGGAGGTGTGTGAAGTCATAGAATGGAGGTGTGTGAAGTCACAGAATGAAAGTGTGTGAATCACAGAATGGAGGTATGTGAACTCACAATGGAGGTGGGTGAAGTCACAAAATGGAGGTGTGTGAAGTCATAGAATGGAGGTGTGTGAAGTCACAGAATGGAGGTTTGTGAAGTCATACAATGGAGGTGTGTGAAGTCATAGAATGGATGTTTCTAAAGTAAGAATGAAGGTGTGTGAAGTCAGAGAATGGAGGTGTGTGAAGTCAAAATGGAGGTGTGTGAAGTCACAGAATGGAGGTTGCCGGGGCCAACCGGCGGCAAACCAGGGTTCGCAGATTGGGGTTCCTGAAATCGGGGGGCAAGGACTAGCAAGAAATAGAAGAGAGACAGACACAGCGGGTCCGGGATGTCCGCAGTCCAGGTAAAGACTGCCGAGACTGCCGGTTTATTTTCCACTCCCCCTTCTTCCCTCCTCCTGACCCAGGGAACCTCCAGGTGTTACATTCATATTGTAATTCTCAGGTCATTTACATAGAATAGGGCCAGAAAGCAAAAAGACAACAAAGCCATAGTCTGATGCAAGCCAAGGTACAGTTTGATTCCACTCTGGCTCACAACAGGAGGTGTGTGAAGTCACAGAATTGAAGTGTGTGAAGTCAAAATGGAGGTGTGTGAAGTCACAGAATGGAGGTGTGTGAAGTCACAGAATGGAGGTTTGTGAAGGCATAGAATTGAGGTGTGTGAAGTCATAGAATGGAGGACTGTGAACTCAGAATGGGGGTTTGTGAAGTCATAGAATGGAGGTGTGTGAACTCAGAATGGAGGTGTGTGAAGTCACAGAATGGAGGTGTGTGAAGTCACAATGGAGTTGTGTGAAGTCATAGAATGGTTGTTTTTGATGTCAACGAATGGGGGTGTGTGAAGTCATAGAATGGAGGTGTGTGATGTCAGATTGGAGGTGTGTGAAATCACAGAATGGAGGTGTGTCAACTCAGAAATGAGGTGTGTGAAGTCATAGTATGGAGGTGTGTTAAATCACAGAATGGAGGTGTGTGAATTCAAAGAATGGAGGTGTGTGAAGTCATAGGTTCGAGGTGTGTGAAGTCACAGAATGGAGGTGTGTGAAGTCACAGAATGGAGGTGTGTGAAGTCACAGAATGGAGGTGTGTGAAGTCACAGAATGGAGGTGTGTGAACTCAGAATGGAGGTGTGTGACGCCACAGAATGGAGGTGTGTGAAGTCATAGAATGGAAGTGTGTGAAGTCATAGAATGGAGGTGTGTGAAGGAAGAATGGAGGTGTGTGAAGTCAGAGAATGGAGGTGTGTGAACTCAGAATGGAGGTGTGTGAAGTCACAGAATGGAGGTTTGTGAAGTCATAGAATGGAGGTCTGTGAAGTCAGAGAATGGATGTTTCTGAAGTAAGAATGAAGGTGTGTGAAGTCATAGAATGGAGTTGTGTGAAGTCATGGAATGGAGGTGTGTGAAGTCAAAGAATAGAGGTGTGTGAAGTGAATCAGTAGAGGTGTGTGAAGTCACAGAATGGAGGTGTGTGAAGTCACAGAATGGAAGTGTGTGAAGTCAAAACGGAGGTGTGTGAAGTCACAGAATGGAGGTGTGTGAAGTCACAGAATGGAGGTGTGTGAAGTCAAAAAGGTGGTGTGTGAAGTCACAGAATGGAGGTGTGTGAAGTCATAGAATGGAGGTGTGTGAAGTCACAGAATGGAGGTGTGTGAAGTCAGAATGAAGGTGTGTGAAGTCACAGAATGGAGGTGTGTGAAGTCACAGAATGGATGTTTGTGAAGTTAGAATGAAGGTGTTTGAAGTCATAGAGTGGAGGTGTGTGAAGTCACAGAATGGAGGTGTGTGAAGTCATAGAATGGAGGTGTGTGAAGTCATAGAATTGAGGTGTGTGAAGTCATAGAAAGGAGGTGTGTGAAGTCATAAAATGGAGGTGTGTGAACTCATAGAATGGAGGTGTGTGAAGTCAAAATGGAGTTGTGTGAAGTCATAGAATGGTGTTTTTTGATGTCAACGAATGGAGGTGTGTGAAGTCATAGAATGGAGGTGTGTGAAGTCAGATTGGAGGTGTGTGAAATCACAGAATGGAAGTGTGTAAAGTCACAGAATGGAGGTGTGTGACCTCAGAATGTAGGTGTGTGAAGTCACAGAATGGAGGTGTGTGAAATCAGAATGGAGGTGTGTGAAGTCACAGAATGGAGGTTTGTGAAGTCGTAGAATGGAGGTGTGTGAAGTCACAGAATGGATGTCTCTGAAGTAAGAATGAAGGTATGTGAAGTCATAGAATGGAGGTGTGTGAAGTCAAATTGGAGGTGTGTGAACTCATAGAATGGAGGTGTGTGAACTCATAGAATGGAGGTGTGTGAAGTCAAAGAATGGAGGTGTGTGAAGTGAAACAATAGAGGTGTGTGAAGTCACAGAATGGAGGTGTGTGAAGTCACAGTATGGAAGTGTGTGAAGTCAAAACGGAGGTGTGTGAAGTCACAGAATGGAGGTGTGTGAAGTCACATAATGGAGGTGTGTGAAGTCAAAAAGGTGGTGTGTGAAGTCACAGCATGGAGGTGTGTGAAGTCATATAATGGAGGTGTGTGAAATCATAGAATGGAGGTATGTGAAGTCAGAATGGAGGTGTGTGAAGTCACAGAATTGAGGTGTGTGTAGTCACAGAATGAAGGTGTGTGAAGTCAGAATGAAGGTGTGTGAAGTCACAGAATGGAGGTGTGTGAAGTCACAGAATGGATGTTTGTGAAGTAAGAATGAAGGTGTTTGAAGTCATAGAGTGGAGGTGTGTGAAGTCACAGAATGGAGGTGTGTGAAGTCATAGAATGGAGGTGTGTGAAGTCATAGAATTGAGGTGTGTGAAGTCATAGAATGGAGGTGTGTGAAGTCATAAAATGGAGGTGTGTGAACTCATAGAATGGAGGTGTGTGAAGTCTAAATTGAGTTGTGTGAAGTCATAGAATGGTGTTTTTTGATGTCAACGAATGGAGGTGTGTGAAGTCATAGAATGGAGGTGTGTGAAGTCAGATTGGAGGTGTGTGAAATCACAGAATGGAGGTGTGTGAAGTCACAGAATGGAGGTGTGTGAACTCAGAATGTAGGTGTGTGAAGCCACAGAATGGAGGTTTGTGAAGTCATAGAATGGAAGTGTGTGAAATCATTGAATGGAGGTGTGTGAAGTCACAGAATTGAGGTGTGTGAAGTCAGAATTGAGGTGTGTGAAGTCAGAATAGAGGTGAGTGAAGTCATAGAATGGAGGTGTGTGAAGTCATAGAATGGAGGTCTGTGAACTCAGGATGGAGGTTTGTGAAGTCATAGAATGGAGGTCTGTGAAGTCAAAGAATGGAGGTGTGTGAAGTCATATAATGGAGGTGTGTGAAGTCATAAAATGGAGGTGTGTGAATTCATAGAATGGACGTGTGTGAAGTCACAATGGAGTTGTGTGAAGTCATAGAATGGTTGTTTTTGATGTCAATGAATGGAGGTGTGTGAAATCATAGAATGGAGGTGTGTGAAGTCAGAATGGAGGTGTGTGAAATCACAGAATGGAGGTGTGTCAACTCAGAAATGAGGTGTGTGAAGTCATAGAATGGAGGTGTGTGAAGTCATAGAATGGAAGTGTGTGAAATCATAGAATGGAGGTGTGTGAAGTCAAAGAACTGAGGTGTGTGCAGTCAGAATGGAGGTGTGTGAAGTCAGAATGGAGGTGTGTGAAGTCATAGAATGGAAGTGTGTGAAGTCATAGAATGGAGGTCTGTGAACTCAGAATGGGGGTTTGTGAAATCATAGAATGGAGGTGTGCGAACTCAGAATGGAGGTGTGTGAAGTCACAGAATGGAGGTGTGTGAAGTCATAGAATGGAGGTGTGTGAAATCACAGAATGGAGGTGTGTGAATTCATAGAATGGAGGTGTGTGAAGTCATAGGATCGAAGTGGGTGAAGTCACAGAATGGAGGTGTGTGAAGTCACAGAATGGAGGTGCGTGAAGTCACAGAATGGAGGTGTGTGAACTGAGAATGGAGGTGTGTGAAGCCACAGAATGGAGGTGTGTGAAGTCATAGAATGGAAGTGTGTGAAGTCATAGAATGGAGGTGTGTGAAGGAAGAATGGAGGTGTGTGAAGTCACAGAATGGAGGTGTGTGAATTCAGAATGGAGGTGTGTGAAGTCACAGAATGGAGGTTTGTGAAGTCATAGAATGGAGTTGTGTGAAGTCATAGAATGGAGCTGTGTGAAGTCAGAATGGAGGTGTGTGAAGTCACAGAATGGAGGTGTGTGAAGTCAGAATGGAGGTGTGTGAAGTCACAGAATGGAGGCGTGTGAAGTCATAGAATGGAGGTGTGTGAAGTCAAATTGGAGGTGTGTGAACTCATAGAATGGAGGTGTGTGAACTCATAGAATGGAGGTGTGTGAAGTCAAAGAATGGAGGTGTGTGAAGTGAAACAATAGAGGTGTGTGAAGTCACAGAATGGAGGTGTGTGAAGTCACAGTATGGAAGTGTGTGAAGTCAAAACGGAGGTGTGTGAAGTCACAGAATGGAGGTGTGTGAAGTCACATAATGGAGGTGTGTGAAGTCAAAAAGGTGGTGTGTGAAGTCACAGCATGGAGGTGTGTGAAGTCATATAATGGAGGTGTGTGAAATCATAGAATGGAGGTATGTGAAGTCAGAATGGAGGTGTGTGAAGTCACAGAATTGAGGTGTGTGTAGTCACAGAATGAAGGTGTGTGAAGTCAGAATGAAGGTGTGTGAAGTCACAGAATGGAGATGTGTGAAGTCACAGAATGGATGTTTGTGAAGTAAGAATGAAGGTGTTTGAAGTCATAGAGTGGAGGTGTGTGAAGTCACAGAATGGAGGTGTGTGAAGTCATAGAATGGAGGTGTGTGAAGTCATAGAATTGAGGTGTGTGAAGTCATAGAATGGAGGTGTGTGAAGTCATAAAATGGAGGTGTGTGAACTCATAGAATGGAGGTGTGTGAAGTCTAAATTGAGTTGTGTGAAGTCATAGAATGGTGTTTTTTGATGTCAACGAATGGAGGTGTGTGAAGTCATAGAATGGAGGTGTGTGAAGTCAGATTGGAGGTGTGTGAAATCACAGAATGGAGGTGTGTGAAGTCACAGAATGGAGGTGTGTGAACTCAGAATGTAGGTGTGTGAAGCCACAGAATGGAGGTTTGTGAAGTCATAGAATGGAAGTGTGTGAAATCATTGAATGGAGGTGTGTGAAGTCACAGAATTGAGGTGTGTGAAGTCAGAATTGAGGTGTGTGAAGTCAGAATAGAGGTGAGTGAAGTCATAGAATGGAGGTGTGTGAAGTCATAGAATGGAGGTCTGTGAACTCAGGATGGAGGTTTGTGAAGTCATAGAATGGAGGTGTGTGAAGTGAAAGAATGGAGGTGTGTGAAGTCATATAATGGAGGTGTGTGAAGTCATAAAATGGAGGTGTGTGAATTCATAGAATGGACGTGTGTGAAGTCACAATGGAGTTGTGTGAAGTCATAGAATGGTTGTTTTTGATGTCAATGAATGGAGGTGTGTGAAATCATAGACTGGAGGTGTGTGAAGTCAGAATGGAGGTGTGTGAAATCACAGAATGGAGGTGTGTCAACTCAGAAATGAGGTGTGTGAAGTCATAGAATGGAGGTGTGTGAAGTCATAGAATGGAAGTGTGTGAAATCATAGAATGGAGGTGTGTGAAGTCAAAGAACTGAGGTGTGTGCAGTCAGAATGGAGGTGTGTGAAGTCAGAATGGAGGTGTGTGAAGTCATAGAATGGAAGTGTGTGAAGTCATAGAATGGAGGTCTGTGAACTCAGAATGGGGGTTTGTGAAATCATAGAATGGAGGTGTGCGAACTCAGAATGGAGGTGTGTGAAGTCACAGAATGGAGGTGTGTGAAGTCATAGAATGGAGGTGTGTGAAATCACAGAATGGAGGTGTGTGAATTCATAGAATGGAGGTGTGTGAAGTCATAGGATCGAAGTGGGTGAAGTCACAGAATGGAGGTGTGTGAAGTCACAGAATGGAGGTGCGTGAAGTCACAGAATGGAGGTGTGTGAACTGAGAATGGAGGTGTGTGAAGCCACAGAATGGAGGTGTGTGAAGTCATAGAATGGAAGTGTGTGAAGTCATAGAATGGAGGTGTGTGAAGGAAGAATGGAGGTGTGTGAAGTCACAGAATGGAGGTGTGTGAATTCAGAATGGAGGTGTGTGAAGTCACAGAATGGAGGTTTGTGAAGTCATAGAATGGAGTTGTGTGAAGTCATAGAATGGAGCTGTGTGAAGTCAGAATGGAGGTGTGTGAAGTCACAGAATGGAGGTGTGTGAAGTCAGAATGGAGGTGTGTGAAGTCACAGAATGGAGGTGTGTGAAGTCATAGAATGGAGGTGTGTGAAGTCAAATTGGAGGTGTGTGAACTCATAGAATGGAGGTGTGTGAACTCATAGAATGGAGGTGTGTGAAGTCAAAGAATGGAGGTGTGTAAAGTGAAACAATAGAGGTGTGTGAAGTCACAGAATGGAGGTGTGTGAAGTCACAGTATGGAAGTGTGTGAAGTCAAAACGGAGGTGTGTGAAGTCACAGAATGGAGGTGTGTGAAGTCACATAATGGAGGTGTGTGAAGTCAAAAAGGTGGTGTGTGAAGTCACAGCATGGAGGTGTGTGAAGTCATATAATGGAGGTGTGTGAAATCATAGAATGGAGGTATGTGAAGTCAGAATGGAGGTGTGTGAAGTCACAGAATTGAGGTGTGTGTAGTCACAGAATGAAGGTGTGTGAAGTCAGAATGAAGGTGTGTGAAGTCACAGAATGGAGGTGTGTGAAGTCACAGAATGGATGTTTGTGAAGTAAGAATGAAGGTGTTTGAAGTCATAGAGTGGAGGTGTGTGAAGTCACAGAATGGAGGTGTGTGAAGTCATAGAATGGAGGTGTGTGAAGTCATAGAATTGAGGTGTGTGAAGTCATAGAATGGAGGTGTGTGAAGTCATAAAATGGAGGTGTGTGAACTCATAGAATGGAGGTGTGTGAAGTCTAAATTGAGTTGTGTGAAGTCATAGAATGGTGTTTTTTGATGTCAACGAATGGAGGTGTGTGAAGTCATAGAATGGAGGTGTGTGAAGTCAGATTGGAGGTGTGTGAAATCACAGAATGGAGGTGTGTGAAGTCACAGAATGGAGGTGTGTGAACTCAGAATGTAGGTGTGTGAAGCCACAGAATGGAGGTTTGTGAAGTCATAGAATGGAAGTGTGTGAAATCATTGAATGGAGGTGTGTGAAGTCACAGAATTGAGGTGTGTGAAGTCAGAATTGAGGTGTGTGAAGTCAGAATAGAGGTGAGTGAAGTCATAGAATGGAGGTGTGTGAAGTCATAGAATGGAGGTCTGTGAACTCAGAATGGAGGTTTGTGAAGTCATAGAATGGAGGTGTGTGAAGTCAAAGAATGGAGGTGTGTGAAGTCATATAATGGAGGTGTGTGAAGTCATAAAATGGAGGTGTGTGAATTCATAGAATGGACGTGTGTGAAGTCACAATGGAGTTGTGTGAAGTCATAGAATGGTTGTTTTTGATGTCAATGAATGGAGGTGTGTGAAATCATAGAATGGAGGTGTGAAGTCAGAATGGAGGTGTGTGAAATCACAGAATGGAGGTGTGTCAACTCAGAAATGAGGTTTGTGAAGTCATAGAATGGAGGTGTGTGAAGTCATAGAATGGAAGTGTGTGAAATCATAGAATGGAGGTGTGTGAAGTCAAAGAACTGAGGTGTGTGCAGTCAGAATGGAGGTGTGTGAAGTCAGAATGGAGGTGTGTGAAGTCATAGAATGGAAGTGTGTGAAGTCATAGAATGGAGGTCTGTGAACTCAGAATGGGGGTTTGTGAAATCATAGAATGGAGGTGTGCGAACTCAGAATGGAGGTGTGTGAAGTCACAGAATGGAGGTGTGTGAAGTCATAGAATGGAGGTGTGTGAAATCACAGAATGGAGGTGTGTGAATTCATAGAATGGAGGTGTGTGAAGTCATAGGATCGAAGTGGGTGAAGTCACAGAATGGAGGTGTGTGAAGTCACAGAATGGAGGTGCGTGAAGTCACAGAATGGAGGTGTGTGAACTGAGAATGGAGGTGTGTGAAGCCACAGAATGGAGGTGTGTGAAGTCATAGAATGGAAGTGTGTGAAGTCATAGAATGGAGGTGTGTGAAGGAAGAATGGAGGTGTGTGAAATCACAGAATGGAGGTGTGTGAATTCAGAATGGAGGTGTGTGAAGTCACAGAATGGAGGTTTGTGAAGTCATAGAATGGAGTTGTGTGAAGTCATAGAATGGAGCTGTGTGAAGTCAGAATGGAGGTGTGTGAAGTCACAGAATGGAGGTGTGTGAAGTCAGAATGGAGGTGTGTGAAGTCACAGAATGGAGGTGTGTGAAGTCATAGAATGGAGGTGTGTGAAGTCATAGAATGGAGGTGTGTGAAGTCAGAATGGTGGTGTGTGAATTCACAGAATTGAGGTGTGTGAACACAGAATGCAGGTGTGTGAATCACAGAATGGAGGTGTGTGAAATCATAGATTGGAGGTGTGTGAAGTCATAGAATGGATGTTTGTGAAGGAAGAATGAAGGTGTTTGAAGTCATAGAATAGAGGTGTGTGAAGTCAAAGAATGGAGGTGTGTGAAGTCACAGAATGGAGGTGTGTGAAGTCACACAATGGAGGTGTGTGAAGTCTCGAATGGAGGTGTGCGGTCATAGAAGGGAGGTGGGTGAAGTCATAGAAAGAGGTGTGAGAAGTCATAGAGTGGAGGAGTGTGAAGTCATACAGTGGAGGTGACTGAAGACACAGATTCGAGGTTTGTGAAGTCATAGAATGGAGGTGTGTAAAGTCAGAATGGAGGTGTGTGAAGTCATAGAATGGAGATTTGTGAATTCATAGAATGGAGGTGTGTGACGTCAAATTGAAGTGTGTGAAGTCATAGAATGGAGGTGTGTGAAGTCACAGAATGGAGGTGTGTGAAGCCATACAATGGAGGTGAGTGAAGTCAGAATGGAGGTGTGTGAAGTCACAGAATGGAGGTGTGTGAACTCAGAATGGAGGTGTGTGAAGTCATAGATGGAGGTGTGTGGAGTCATAGTATGGTGTGAAATCATAGAATGGAGTTTTGTGAAGTCACACAATGTAGCTGTGTGAAGTCAGAATGGAGGTGTGTGAAGTCATAGAATGGAGGTGTGTGAAGTCAGAATGGAGGTATGTGAAATCATAGAATCAAGGTGTGTGAAGTCACAGAATGGAGGTGTGTGAAGTCATAGAATGGAGGTGCGTGAAGTCACAGAATGGAGGTGTGTGAAGTCATAGAATGGAGGTGTGTGAAGTCACAGAATGAAGGTGTGTGAATCACAGAATGGAGGTATGTGAACTCACAATGGATGTGGGTGAAGTCACAAAATGGAGGTGTGTGAAGTCATAAAATGGAGGTGTGTGAAGTCACAGAATGGAGGTGTGTGAATTCATAGAATGGAGGTGTGTGAAGTCATAGAATGGAGGTGTGTGAAGTCATAGAATGGAGGTGTGTGAATTCATAGAATGGAGGTGTGTGAAGTCACAGAATGGAGGTTTGTGTACTCAAAATGGAGGTGTTTGAAGTCACAGAATGGAGGTGTGTGAAGTCATAGAATGGAAGTGTGTGAAGCCATAGAATGGAGGTGTGTGAATTCATAGAATAGAGGTGTGTGAAGTCACAGCATGGAGGTTTGTGTACTCAAAATGGAGGTGTTTGAAGTCACAGAATGGAGGTGTTTGAAGTCATAGAATGGAGGTGCGTGAAGTCACAGAATGGAGGTGTGTGAAGTCATAGAATGGAGGTGTGTGAAGTCACAGAATGAAGGTGTGTGAATCACAGAATGGAGGTATGTGAACTCACAATGGAGGTGGGTGAAGTCACAAAATGGAGGTGTGTGAAGTCATAGAATGGAGGTGTGTGAAGTCACAGAATGGAGGTTTTTGAAGTCATACAATGGAGGTGTGTGAAGTCATAGAATGGATGTTTCTAAAGTAAGAATGAAGGTGTGTGAAGTCATAGAATGGAGGTGTGTGAAGTCAAAATGGAGGTGTGTGAAGTCATAGAATGGAGGTTGCCGGGGCCAACCGGCGGCAAACCAGGGTTCGCAGATTGGGGTTCCTGAAATCGGGGGGCAAGGACTAGCAAGAAATAGAAGAGAGACAGACACAGCGGGTCCGGGATGTCCGCAGTCCAGGTAAAGACTGCCGAGACTGCCGGTTTATTTTCCACTCCCCCTTCTTCCCACCTCCTGACCCAGGGAACCTCCAGGTGTTACATTCATATTGTAATTCTCAGGTCATTTGCATAGAATAGGGCCAGAAAGCAATAAGACAACAAAGCCATCGTCTGATGCAAGCCAAGGTACAGTTTGATTCCACTCTGGCTCACAACAGGAGGTGTGTGAAGTCACAGTATTGAAGTGTGTGAAGTCAAAATGGAGGTGTGTGAAGTCACAGAATGGAGGTGTGTGAAGTCACAGAATGGAGGTGTGTGAGGTCATAGAATGGAGGTGTGTGAAGTCATAGAATGGAGGACTGTGAACTCAGAATGGAGGTTTGTGAAGTCATAGAATGGAGGTGTGTGAAGTCACAGAATGGAGGTGTGTCAAGTCATAGAATGGAGGTGTGTGAAGTCATAGAATGGAAGTGTGTGAAGTCATAGAATGGACGTATGTGAACTCAGAATGGGGGTTTGTGAAGTCATAGAATGGAGGTGTGTGAACTCAGAATGGAGGTGTGTGAAGTCACAGAATGGAGGTGTGTGAAGTCACAATGGAGGTGTGTGAAGTCATAGAATGCTTGTTTTTGATGTCAACGAATGGGGGTGTGTGAAGTCATAGAATGGAGGTGTGTGATGTCAGATTGGAGGTGTGTGAAATCACAGAATGGAGGTGTGTCAACTCAGAAATGAGGTGTGTGAAGTCATAGAATGGAGGTGTGTTAAATCACAGAATGGAGGTGTCTGAATTCAAAGAATGGAGGTGTGTGAAGTCATAGGTTCGAGGTGTGTGAAGTCACAGAATGGAGGTGTGTGAAGTCACAGAATGGAGGTGTGTGAAGTCACAGAATGGAGGTGTGTGAACTCAGAATGGAGGTGTGTGAAGCCACAGAATGGAGGTGTGTGAAGTCATAGAATGGAAGTGTGTGAAGTCATAGAATGGAGGTGTGTGAAGGAAGAATGGAGGTGTGTGAAGTCAGAGAATGGAGGTGTGTGAACTCAGAATGGAGGTGTGTGAAGTCACAGAATAGAGGTTTGTGAAGTCATAGAATGGAGGTCTGTGAAGTCAGAGAATGGATGTTTCTGAAGTAAGAATGAAGGTGTGTGAAGTCATAGAATGGAGTTGTGTGAAGTCATGGAGTGGAGGTGTGTGAAGTCAAAGAATGGAGGTGTGTGAAGTGAAACAATAGAGGTGTGTGAAGTCACAGAATGGAGGTGTGTGAAGTCACAGAATGGAAGTGTGTGAAGTCAAAACGGAGGTGTGTGAAGTCACAGAATGGAGGTGTGTGAAGTCACAGAATGGAGGTGTGTGAATTCAAAAGGTGGTGTGTGAAGTCACAGAATGGAGGTGTGTGAAGTCATAGAATGGAGGTGTGTGAAGTCACAGAATGGAGGTGTGTGAAGTCAGAATGAAGGTGTTTGAAGTCACAGAATGGAGGTGTGTGAAGTCACAGAATGGATGTTTGTGAAGTTAGAATGAAGGTGTTTGAAGTCATAGAGTGGAGGTGTGTGAAGTCACAGAATGGAGCTGTGTGAAGTCATAGAATGGAGGTGTGTGAAGTCATAGAATTGAGGTATGTGAAGTCATAGAATGGAGGTGTGTGAAGTCATAAAATGGAGGTGTGTGAACTCATAGAATGGAGGTGTGTGAAGTCAAAATGGAGTTGTGTGAAGTCATAGAATGGTGTTTTTTGATGTCAACGAATGGAGGTGTGTGAAGTCATAGAATGGAGGTGTGTGAAGTCAGATTGGAGGTGTGTGAAATCACAGAATGGAGGTGTGTGAAGTCACAGAATGGAGGTGTGTGACCTCAGAATGTAGGTGTGTGAAGTCACAGAATGGAGGTGTGTGAACTCAGAATGGAGGTGTGTGAAGTCACAGAATGGAGGTTTGTGAAGTCGTAGAATGGTGGTGTGTGAAGTCAGAGAATGGATGTCTCTGAAGTAAGAATGAAGGTATGTGAAGTCATAGAATGGAGGTGTGTGAAGTCAAATTGGAGGTGTGTGAACTCATAGAATGGAGGTGTGTGAACTCATAGAATGGAGGTGTGTGAAGTCAAAGAATGGAGGTGTGTGAAGTGAAACAATAGAGGTGTGTGAAGTCACAGAATGGAGGTGTGTGAAGTCACAGTATGGAAGTGTGTGAAGTCAAAACGGAGGTGTGTGAAGTCACAGAATGGAGGTGTGTGAAGTCACATAATGGAGGTGTGTGAAGTCAAAGAGGTGGTGTGTGAAGTCACAGAATGGAGGTGTGTGAAGTCATATAATGGAGGTGTGTGAAATCATAGAATGGAGGTATGTGAAGTCAGAATGGAGGTGTGTGAAGTCACAGAATTGAGGTGTGTGAAGTCACAGAATGGAGGTGTGTGAAGTCAGAATGAAGGTGTGTGAAGTCACAGAATGGAGGTGTGTGAAGTCACAGAATGGATGTTTGTGAAGTAAGATGAAGGTGTTTGAAGTCATAGAGTGGAGGTGTGTGAAGTCACAGAATGGAGGTGTGTGAAGTCATAGAATGGAGGTGTGTGAAGTCATAGAATTGAGGTGTGTGAAGTCATAGAATGGAGGTGTGTGAAGTCATAAAATGGAGGTGTGTGAACTCATAGAATGGAGGTGTGTGAAGTCTAAATGGAGTTGTGTGAAGTCATAGAATGGTGTTTTTTGATGTCAACGAATGGAGGTGTGTGAAGTCATAGAATGGAGGTGTGTGAAGTCAGATTGGAGGTGTGTGAAATCACAGAATGGAGGTGTGTGAAGTCACAGAATGGAGGTGTGTGAACTCAGAATGTGGGTGTGTGAAGCCACAGAATGGAGGTTTGTGAAGTCATAGAATGGAAGTGTGTGAAATCATTGAATGGAGGTGTGTGAAGTCACAGAATTGAGGTTTGTGAAGTCAGAATTGAGGTGTGTGAAGTCAGAATAGAGGTGAGTGAAGTCATAGAATGGAGGTGTGTGAAGTCATAGAATGGAGGTCTGTGAACTCAGAATAGAGGTTTGTGAAGTCATAGAATGGAGGTGTGTGAAGTCAAAGAATGGAGGTGTGTGAAGTCATATAATGGAGGTGTGTGAAGTCATAAAATGGAGGTGTGTGAATTCATAGAATGGAGGTTTGTGAAGTCACAATGGAGTTGTGTGAAGTCATAGAATGGTTGTTCTTGATGTCAATGAATGGAGGTGTGTGAAGTCATAGAATTGAGGTTTGTGAAGTCAGAATGGAGGTGTGTGAAATCACAGAATGGAGGTGTGTCAACTCAGAAATGAGGTGTGTGAAGTCACAGAATGGAGGTGTGTGAAGTCACACAATGGAGGTGTGTGAAGTCTCGAATGGAGGTGTGCGGTCATAGAAGGGAGGTGGGTGAAGTCATAGAAAGAGGTGTGAGAAGTCATAGAGTGGAGGAGTGTGAAGTCATACAGTGGAGGTGACTGAAGACACAGATTCGAGGTTTGTGAAGTCATAGAATGGAGGTGTGTAAAGTCAGAATGGAGGTGTGTGAAGTCATAGAATGGAGATTTGTGAATTCATAGAATGGAGGTGTGTGACGTCAAATTGAAGTGTGTGAAGTCATAGAATGGAGGTGTGTGAAGTCACAGAATGGAGGTGTGTGAAGCCATACAATGGAGGTGAGTGAAGTCAGAATGGAGGTGTGTGAAGTCACAGAATGGAGGTGTGTGAACTCAGAATGGAGGTGTGTGAAGTTATAGATGGAGGTGTGTGAAGTCATAGTATGGTGTGAAATCATAGAATGGAGTTTTGTGAAGTCACACAATGTAGCTGTGTGAAGTCAGAATGGAGGTGTGTGAAGTCATAGAATGGAGGTGTGTGAAGTCAGAATGGAGGTATGTGAAATCATAGAATCAAGGTGTGTGAAGTCACAGAATGGAGGTGTGTGAAGTCATAGAATGGAGGTGCGTGAAGTCACAGAATGGAGGTGTGTGAAGTCATAGAATGGAGGTGTGTGAAGTCACAGAATGAAGGTGTGTGAATCACAGAATGGAGGTATGTGAACTCACAATGGATGTGGGTGAAGTCACAAAATGGAGGTGTGTGAAGTCATAAAATGGAGGTGTGTGAAGTCACAGAATGGAGGTGTGTGAATTCATAGAATGGAGGTGTGTGAAGTCATAGAATGGAGGTGTGTGAAGTCATAGAATGGAGGTGTGTGAATTCATAGAATGGAGGTGTGTGAAGTCACAGAATGGAGGTTTGTGTACTCAAAATGGAGGTGTTTGAAGTCACAGAATGGAGGTGTGTGAAGTCATAGAATGGAAGTGTGTGAAGCCATAGAATGGAGGTGTGTGAATTCATAGAATAGAGGTGTGTGAAGTCACAGAATGGAGGTTTGTGTACTCAAAATGGAGGTGTTTGAAGTCACAGAATGGAGGTGTTTGAAGTCATAGAATGGAGGTGCGTGAAGTCACAGAATGGAGGTGTGTGAAGTCATAGAATGTAGGTGTGTGAAGTCACAGAATGAAGGTGTGTGAATCACAGAATGGAGGTATGTGAACTCACAATGGAGGTGGGTGAAGTCACAAAATGGAGGTGTGTGAAGTCATAGAATGGAGGTGTGTGAAGTCACAGAATGGAGGTTTTTGAAGTCATACAATGGAGGTGTGTGAAGTCATAGAATGGATGTTTCTAAAGTAAGAATGAAGGTGTGTGAAGTCATAGAATGGAGGTGTGTGAAGTCAAAATGGAGGTGTGTGAAGTCATAGAATGGAGGTTGCCGGGGCCAACCGGCGGCAAACCAGGGTTCGCAGATTGGGGTTCCTGAAATCGGGGGGCAAGGACTAGCAAGAAATAGAAGAGAGACAGACACAGCGGGTCCGGGATGTCCGCAGTCCAGGTAAAGACTGCCGAGACTGCCGGTTTATTTTCCACTCCCCCTTCTTCCCACCTCCTGACCCAGGGAACCTCCAGGTGTTACATTCATATTGTAATTCTCAGGTCATTTGCATAGAATAGGGCCAGAAAGCAATAAGACAACAAAGCCATCGTCTGATGCAAGCCAAGGTACAGTTTGATTCCACTCTGGCTCACAACAGGAGGTGTGTGAAGTCACAGTATTGAAGTGTGTGAAGTCAAAATGGAGGTGTGTGAAGTCACAGAATGGAGGTGTGTGAAGTCACAGAATGGAGGTGTGTGAGGTCATAGAATGGAGGTGTGTGAAGTCATAGAATGGAGGACTGTGAACTCAGAATGGAGGTTTGTGAAGTCATAGAATGGAGGTGTGTGAAGTCACAGAATGGAGCTGTGTCAAGTCATAGAATGGAGGTGTGTGAAGTCATAGAATGGAAGTGTGTGAAGTCATAGAATGGACGTATGTGAACTCAGAATGGGGGTTTGTGAAGTCATAGAATGGAGGTGTGTGAACTCAGAATGGAGGTGTGTGAAGTCACAGAATGGAGGTGTGTGAAGTCACAATGGAGGTGTGTGAAGTCATAGAATGCTTGTTTTTGATGTCAACGAATGGGGGTGTGTGAAGTCATAGAATGGAGGTGTGTGATGTCAGATTGGAGGTGTGTGAAATCACAGAATGGAGGTGTGTCAACTCAGAAATGAGGTGTGTGAAGTCATAGAATGGAGGTGTGTTAAATCACAGAATGGAGGTGTCTGAATTCAAAGAATGGAGGTGTGTGAAGTCATAGGTTCGAGGTGTGTGAAGTCACAGAATGGAGGTGTGTGAAGTCACAGAATGGAGGTGTGTGAAGTCACAGAATGGAGGTGTGTGAACTCAGAATGGAGGTGTGTGAAGCCACAGAATGGAGGTGTGTGAAGTCATAGAATGGAAGTGTGTGAAGTCATAGAATGGAGGTGTGTGAAGGAAGAATGGAGGTGTGTGAAGTCAGAGAATGGAGGTGTGTGAACTCAGAATGGAGGTGTGTGAAGTCACAGAATAGAGGTTTGTGAAGTCATAGAATGGAGGTCTGTGAAGTCAGAGAATGGATGTTTCTGAAGTAAGAATGAAGGTGTGTGAAGTCATAGAATGGAGTTGTGTGAAGTCATGGAGTGGAGGTGTGTGAAGTCAAAGAATGGAGGTGTGTGAAGTGAAACAATAGAGGTGTGTGAAGTCACAGAATGGAGGTGTGTGAAGTCACAGAATGGAAGTGTGTGAAGTCAAAACGGAGGTGTGTGAAGTCACAGAATGGAGGTGTGTGAAGTCACAGAATGGAGGTGTGTGAATTCAAAAGGTGGTGTGTGAAGTCACAGAATGGAGGTGTGTGAAGTCATAGAATGGAGGTGTGTGAAGTCACAGAATGGAGGTGTGTGAAGTCAGAATGAAGGTGTTTGAAGTCACAGAATGGAGGTGTGTGAAGTCACAGAATGGATGTTTGTGAAGTTAGAATGAAGGTGTTTGAAGTCATAGAGTGGAGGTGTGTGAAGTCACAGAATGGAGCTGTGTGAAGTCATAGAATGGAGGTGTGTGAAGTCATAGAATTGAGGTATGTGAAGTCATAGAATGGAGGTGTGTGAAGTCATAAAATGGAGGTGTGTGAACTCATAGAATGGAGGTGTGTGAAGTCAAAATGGAGTTGTGTGAAGTCATAGAATGGTGTTTTTTGATGTCAACGAATGGAGGTGTGTGAAGTCATAGAATGGAGGTGTGTGAAGTCAGATTGGAGGTGTGTGAAATCACAGAATGGAGGTGTGTGAAGTCACAGAATGGAGGTGTGTGACCTCAGAATGTAGGTGTGTGAAGTCACAGAATGGAGGTGTGTGAACTCAGAATGGAGGTGTGTGAAGTCACAGAATGGAGGTTTGTGAAGTCGTAGAATGGTGGTGTGTGAAGTCAGAGAATGGATGTCTCTGAAGTAAGAATGAAGGTATGTGAAGTCATAGAATGGAGGTGTGTGAAGTCAAATTGGAGGTGTGTGAACTCATAGAATGGAGGTGTGTGAACTCATAGAATGGAGGTGTGTGAAGTCAAAGAATGGAGGTGTGTGAAGTGAAACAATAGAGGTGTGTGAAGTCACAGAATGGAGGTGTGTGAAGTCACAGTATGGAAGTGTGTGAAGTCAAAACGGAGGTGTGTGAAGTCACAGAATGGAGGTGTGTGAAGTCACATAATGGAGGTGTGTGAAGTCAAAGAGGTGGTGTGTGAAGTCACAGAATGGAGGTGTGTGAAGTCATATAATGGAGGTGTGTGAAATCATAGAATGGAGGTATGTGAAGTCAGAATGGAGGTGTGTGAAGTCACAGAATTGAGGTGTGTGAAGTCACAGAATGGAGGTGTGTGAAGTCAGAATGAAGGTGTGTGAAGTCACAGAATGGAGGTGTGTGAAGTCACAGAATGGATGTTTGTGAAGTAAGATGAAGGTGTTTGAAGTCATAGAGTGGAGGTGTGTGAAGTCACAGAATGGAGGTGTGTGAAGTCATAGAATGGAGGTGTGTGAAGTCATAGAATTGAGGTGTGTGAAGTCATAGAATGGAGGTGTGTGAAGTCATAAAATGGAGGTGTGTGAACTCATAGAATGGAGGTGTGTGAAGTCTAAATGGAGTTGTGTGAAGTCATAGAATGGTGTTTTTTGATGTCAACGAATGGAGGTGTGTGAAGTCATAGAATGGAGGTGTGTGAAGTCAGATTGGAGGTGTGTGAAATCACAGAATGGAGGTGTGTGAAGTCACAGAATGGAGGTGTGTGAACTCAGAATGTGGGTGTGTGAAGCCACAGAATGGAGGTTTGTGAAGTCATAGAATGGAAGTGTGTGAAATCATTGAATGGAGGTGTGTGAAGTCACAGAATTGAGGTTTGTGAAGTCAGAATTGAGGTGTGTGAAGTCAGAATAGAGGTGAGTGAAGTCATAGAATGGAGGTGTGTGAAGTCATAGAATGGAGGTCTGTGAACTCAGAATAGAGGTTTGTGAAGTCATAGAATGGAGGTGTGTGAAGTCAAAGAATGGAGGTGTGTGAAGTCATATAATGGAGGTGTGTGAAGTCATAAAATGGAGGTGTGTGAATTCATAGAATGGAGGTTTGTGAAGTCACAATGGAGTTGTGTGAAGTCATAGAATGGTTGTTCTTGATGTCAATGAATGGAGGTGTGTGAAGTCATAGAATTGAGGTTTGTGAAGTCAGAATGGAGGTGTGTGAAATCACAGAATGGAGGTGTGTCAACTCAGAAATGAGGTGTGTGAAGTCACAGAATGGAGGTGTGTGAAGTCACACAATGGAGGTGTGTGAAGTCTCGAATGGAGGTGTGCGGTCATAGAAGGGAGGTGGGTGAAGTCATAGAAAGAGGTGTGAGAAGTCATAGAGTGGAGGAGTGTGAAGTCATACAGTGGAGGTGACTGAAGACACAGATTCGAGGTTTGTGAAGTCATAGAATGGAGGTGTGTAAAGTCAGAATGGAGGTGTGTGAAGTCATAGAATGGAGATTTGTGAATTCATAGAATGGAGGTGTGTGACGTCAAATTGAAGTGTGTGAAGTCATAGAATGGAGGTGTGTGAAGTCACAGAATGGAGGTGTGTGAAGCCATACAATGGAGGTGAGTGAAGTCAGAATGGAGGTGTGTGAAGTCACAGAATGGAGGTGTGTGAACTCAGAATGGAGGTGTGTGAAGTTATAGATGGAGGTGTGTGAAGTCATAGTATGGTGTGAAATCATAGAATGGAGTTTTGTGAAGTCACACAATGTAGCTGTGTGAAGTCAGAATGGAGGTGTGTGAAGTCATAGAATGGAGGTGTGTGAAGTCAGAATGGAGGTATGTGAAATCATAGAATCAAGGTGTGTGAAGTCACAGAATGGAGGTGTGTGAAGTCATAGAATGGAGGTGCGTGAAGTCACAGAATGGAGGTGTGTGAAGTCATAGAATGGAGGTGTGTGAAGTCACAGAATGAAGGTGTGTGAATCACAGAATGGAGGTATGTGAACTCACAATGGATGTGGGTGAAGTCACAAAATGGAGGTGTGTGAAGTCATAAAATGGAGGTGTGTGAAGTCACAGAATGGAGGTGTGTGAATTCATAGAATGGAGGTGTGTGAAGTCATAGAATGGAGGTGTGTGAAGTCATAGAATGGAGGTGTGTGAATTCATAGAATGGAGGTGTGTGAAGTCACAGAATGGAGGTTTGTGTACTCAAAATGGAGGTGTTTGAAGTCACAGAATGGAGGTGTGTGAAGTCATAGAATGGAAGTGTGTGAAGCCATAGAATGGAGGTGTGTGAATTCATAGAATAGAGGTGTGTGAAGTCACAGAATGGAGGTTTGTGTACTCAAAATGGAGGTGTTTGAAGTCACAGAATGGAGGTGTTTGAAGTCATAGAATGGAGGTGCGTGAAGTCACAGAATGGAGGTGTGTGAAGTCATAGAATGGAGGTGTGTGAAGTCACAGAATGAAGGTGTGTGAATCACAGAATGGAGGTATGTGAACTCACAATGGAGGTGGGTGAAGTCACAAAATGGAGGTGTGTGAAGTCATAGAATGGAGGTGTGTGAAGTCACAGAATGGAGGTTTTTGAAGTCATACAATGGAGGTGTGTGAAGTCATAGAATGGATGTTTCTAAAGTAAGAATGAAGGTGTGTGAAGTCATAGAATGGAGGTGTGTGAAGTCAAAATGGAGGTGTGTGAAGTCATAGAATGGAGGTTGCCGGGGCCAACCGGCGGCAAACCAGGGTTCGCAGATTGGGGTTCCTGAAATCGGGGGGCAAGGACTAGCAAGAAATAGAAGAGAGACAGACACAGCGGGTCCGGGATGTCCGCAGTCCAGGTAAAGACTGCCGAGACTGCCGGTTTATTTTCCACTCCCCCTTCTTCCCACCTCCTGACCCAGGGAACCTCCAGGTGTTACATTCATATTGTAATTCTCAGGTCATTTGCATAGAATAGGGCCACAAAGCAATAAGACAACAAAGCCATCGTCTGATGCAAGCCAAGGTACAGTTTGATTCCACTCTGGCTCACAACAGGAGGTGTGTGAAGTCACAGTATTGAAGTGTGTGAAGTCAAAATGGAGGTGTGTGAAGTCACAGAATGGAGGTGTGTGAAGTCACAGAATGGAGGTGTGTGAGGTCATAGAATGGAGGTGTGTGAACTCATAGAATGGAGGTGTGTGAAGTCTAAATGGAGTTGTGTGAAGTCATAGAATGGTGTTTTTTGATGTCAACGAATGGAGGTGTGTGAAGTCATAGAATGGAGGTGTGTGAAGTCAGATTGGAGGTGTGTGAAATCACAGAATGGAGGTGTGTGAAGTCACAGAATGGAGGTGTGTGAACTCAGAATGTGGGTGTGTGAAGCCACAGAATGGAGGTTTGTGAAGTCATAGAATGGAAGTGTGTGAAATCATTGAATGGAGGTGTGTGAAGTCACAGAATTGAGGTTTGTGAAGTCAGAATTGAGGTGTGTGAAGTCAGAATAGAGGTGAGTGAAGTCATAGAATGGAGGTGTGTGAAGTCATAGAATGGAGGTCTGTGAACTCAGAATAGAGGTTTGTGAAGTCATAGAATGGAGGTGTGTGAAGTCAAAGAATGGAGGTGTGTGAAGTCATATAATGGAGGTGTGTGAAGTCATAAAATGGAGGTGTGTGAATTCATAGAATGGAGGTTTGTGAAGTCACAATGGAGTTGTGTGAAGTCATAGAATGGTTGTTCTTGATGTCAATGAATGGAGGTGTGTGAAGTCATAGAATTGAGGTTTGTGAAGTCAGAATGGAGGTGTGTGAAATCACAGAATGGAGGTGTGTCAACTCAGAAATGAGGTGTGTGAAGTCACAGAATGGAGGTGTGTGAAGTCACACAATGGAGGTGTGTGAAGTCTCGAATGGAGGTGTGCGGTCATAGAAGGGAGGTGGGTGAAGTCATAGAAAGAGGTGTGAGAAGTCATAGAGTGGAGGAGTGTGAAGTCATACAGTGGAGGTGACTGAAGACACAGATTCGAGGTTTGTGAAGTCATAGAATGGAGGTGTGTAAAGTCAGAATGGAGGTGTGTGAAGTCATAGAATGGAGATTTGTGAATTCATAGAATGGAGGTGTGTGACGTCAAATTGAAGTGTGTGAAGTCATAGAATGGAGGTGTGTGAAGTCACAGAATGGAGGTGTGTGAAGCCATACAATGGAGGTGAGTGAAGTCAGAATGGAGGTGTGTGAAGTCACAGAATGGAGGTGTGTGAACTCAGAATGGAGGTGTGTGAAGTTATAGATGGAGGTGTGTGAAGTCATAGTATGGTGTGAAATCATAGAATGGAGTTTTGTGAAGTCACACAATGTAGCTGTGTGAAGTCAGAATGGAGGTGTGTGAAGTCATAGAATGGAGGTGTGTGAAGTCAGAATGGAGGTATGTGAAATCATAGAATCAAGGTGTGTGAAGTCACAGAATGGAGGTGTGTGAAGTCATAGAATGGAGGTGCGTGAAGTCACAGAATGGAGGTGTGTGAAGTCATAGAATGGAGGTGTGTGAAGTCACAGAATGAAGGTGTGTGAATCACAGAATGGAGGTATGTGAACTCACAATGGATGTGGGTGAAGTCACAAAATGGAGGTGTGTGAAGTCATAAAATGGAGGTGTGTGAAGTCACAGAATGGAGGTGTGTGAATTCATAGAATGGAGGTGTGTGAAGTCATAGAATGGAGGTGTGTGAAGTCATAGAATGGAGGTGTGTGAATTCATAGAATGGAGGTGTGTGAAGTCACAGAATGGAGGTTTGTGTACTCAAAATGGAGGTGTTTGAAGTCACAGAATGGAGGTGTGTGAAGTCATAGAATGGAAGTGTGTGAAGCCATAGAATGGAGGTGTGTGAATTCATAGAATAGAGGTGTGTGAAGTCACAGAATGGAGGTTTGTGTACTCAAAATGGAGGTGTTTGAAGTCACAGAATGGAGGTGTTTGAAGTCATAGAATGGAGGTGCGTGAAGTCACAGAATGGAGGTGTGTGAAGTCATAGAATGGAGGTGTGTGAAGTCACAGAATGAAGGTGTGTGAATCACAGAATGGAGGTATGTGAACTCACAATGGAGGTGGGTGAAGTCACAAAATGGAGGTGTGTGAAGTCATAGAATGGAGGTGTGTGAAGTCACAGAATGGAGGTTTTTGAAGTCATACAATGGAGGTGTGTGAAGTCATAGAATGGATGTTTCTAAAGTAAGAATGAAGGTGTGTGAAGTCATAGAATGGAGGTGTGTGAAGTCAAAATGGAGGTGTGTGAAGTCATAGAATGGAGGTTGCCGGGGCCAACCGGCGGCAAACCAGGGTTCGCAGATTGGGGTTCCTGAAATCGGGGGGCAAGGACTAGCAAGAAATAGAAGAGAGACAGACACAGCGGGTCCGGGATGTCCGCAGTCCAGGTAAAGACTGCCGAGACTGCCGGTTTATTTTCCACTCCCCCTTCTTCCCACCTCCTGACCCAGGGAACCTCCAGGTGTTACATTCATATTGTAATTCTCAGGTCATTTGCATAGAATAGGGCCAGAAAGCAATAAGACAACAAAGCCATCGTCTGATGCAAGCCAAGGTACAGTTTGATTCCACTCTGGCTCACAACAGGAGGTGTGTGAAGTCACAGTATTGAAGTGTGTGAAGTCAAAATGGAGGTGTGTGAAGTCACAGAATGGAGGTGTGTGAAGTCACAGAATGGAGGTGTGTGAGGTCATAGAATGGAGGTGTGTGAAGTCATAGAATGGAGGACTGTGAACTCAGAATGGAGGTTTGTGAAGTCATAGAATGGAGGTGTGTGAAGTCACAGAATGGAGGTGTGTCAAGTCATAGAATGGAGGTGTGTGAAGTCATAGAATGGAAGTGTGTGAAGTCATAGAATGGACGTATGTGAACTCAGAATGGGGGTTTGTGAAGTCATAGAATGGAGGTGTGTGAACTCAGAATGGAGGTGTGTGAAGTCACAGAATGGAGGTGTGTGAAGTCACAATGGAGTTGTGTGAAGTCATAGAATGCTTGTTTTTGATGTCAACGAATGGGGGTGTGTGAAGTCATAGAATGGAGGTGTGTGATGTCAGATTGGAGGTGTGTGAAATCACAGAATGGAGGTGTGTCAACTCAGAAATGAGGTGTGTGAAGTCATAGAATGGAGGTGTGTTAAATCACAGAATGGAGGTGTCTGAATTCAAAGAATGGAGGTGTGTGAAGTCATAGGTTCGAGGTGTGTGAAGTCACAGAATGGAGGTGTGTGAAGTCACAGAATGGAGGTGTGTGAAGTCACAGAATGGAGGTGTGTGAACTCAGAATGGAGGTGTGTGAAGCCACAGAATGGAGGTGTGTGAAGTCATAGAATGGAAGTGTGTGAAGTCATAGAATGGAGGTGTGTGAAGGAAGAATGGAGGTGTGTGAAGTCAGAGAATGGAGGTGTGTGAACTCAGAATGGAGGTGTGTGAAGTCACAGAATAGAGGTTTGTGAAGTCATAGAATGGAGGTCTGTGAAGTCAGAGAATGGATGTTTCTGAAGTAAGAATGAAGGTGTGTGAAGTCATAGAATGGAGTTGTGTGAAGTCATGGAGTGGAGGTGTGTGAAGTCAAAGAATGGAGGTGTGTGAAGTGAAACAATAGAGGTGTGTGAAGTCACAGAATGGAGGTGTGTGAAGTCAAAACGGAGGTGTGTGAAGTCACAGAATGGAGGTGTGTGAAGTCACAGAATGGAGGTGTGTGAATTCAAAAGGTGGTGTGTGAAGTCACAGAATGGAGGTGTGTGAAGTCATAGAATGGAGGTGTGTGAAGTCACAGAATGGAGGTGTGTGAAGTCAGAATGAAGGTGTTTGAAGTCACAGAATGGAGGTGTGTGAAGTCACAGAATGGATGTTTGTGAAGTTAGAATGAAGGTGTTTGAAGTCATAGAGTGGAGGTGTGTGAAGTCACAGAATGGAGCTGTGTGAAGTCATAGAATGGAGGTGTGTGAAGTCATAGAATTGAGGTATGTGAAGTCATAGAATGGAGGTGTGTGAAGTCATAAAATGGAGGTGTGTGAACTCATAGAATGGAGGTGTGTGAAGTCAAAATGGAGTTGTGTGAAGTCATAGAATGGTGTTTTTTGATGTCAACGAATGGAGGTGTGTGAAGTCATAGAATGGAGGTGTGTGAAGTCAGATTGGAGGTGTGTGAAATCACAGAATGGAGGTGTGTGAAGTCACAGAATGGAGGTGTGTGACCTCAGAATGTAGGTGTGTGAAGTCACAGAATGGAGGTGTGTGAACTCAGAATGGAGGTGTGTGAAGTCACAGAATGGAGGTTTCTGAAGTCGCAGAATGGTGGTGTGTGAAGTCAGAGAATGGATGTCTCTGAAGTAAGAATGAAGGTATGTGAAGTCATAGAATGGAGGTGTGTGAAGTCAAATTGGAGGTGTGTGAACTCATAGAATGGAGGTGTGTGAACTCATAGAATGGAGGTGTGTGAAGTCAAAGAATGGAGGTGTGTGAAGTGAAACAATAGAGGTGTGTGAAGTCACAGAATGGAGGTGTGTGAAGTCACAGTATGGAAGTGTGTGAAGTCAAAACGGAGGTGTGTGAAGTCACAGAATGGAGGTGTGTGAAGTCACATAATGGAGGTGTGTGAAGTCAAAGAGGTGGTGTGTGAAGTCACAGAATGGAGGTGTGTGAAGTCATATAATGGAGGTGTGTGAAATCATAGAATGGAGGTATGTGAAGTCAGAATGGAGGTGTGTGAAGTCACAGAATTGAGGTGTATGAAGTCACAGAATGGAGGTGTGTGAAGTCAGAATGAAGGTGTGTGAAGTCACAGAATGGAGGTGTGTGAAGTCACAGAATGGATGTTTGTGAAGTAAGATGAAGGTGTTTGAAGTCATAGAGTGGAGGTGTGTGAAGTCACAGAATGGAGGTGTGTGAAGTCATAGAATGGAGGTGTGTGAAGTCATAGAATTGAGGTGTGTGAAGTCATAGAATGGAGGTGTGTGAAGTCATAAAATGGAGGTGTGTGAACTCATAGAATGGAGGTGTGTGAAGTCTAAATGGAGTTGTGTGAAGTCATAGAATGGTGTTTTTTGATGTCAACGAATGGAGGTGTGTGAAGTCATAGAATGGAGGTGTGTGAAGTCAGATTGGAGGTGTGTGAAATCACAGAATGGAGGTGTGTGAAGTCACAGAATGGAGGTGTGTGAACTCAGAATGTGGGTGTGTGAAGCCACAGAATGGAGGTTTGTGAAGTCATAGAATGGAAGTGTGTGAAATCATTGAATGGAGGTGTGTGAAGTCACAGAATTGAGGTTTGTGAAGTCAGAATTGAGGTGTGTGAAGTCAGAATAGAGGTGAGTGAAGTCATAGAATGGAGGTGTGTGAAGTCATAGAATGGAGGTCTGTGAACTCAGAATAGAGGTTTGTGAAGTCATAGAATGGAGGTGTGTGAAGTCAAAGAATGGAGGTGTGTGAAGTCATATAATGGAGGTGTGTGAAGTCATAAAATGGAGGTGTGTGAATTCATAGAATGGAGGTTTGTGAAGTCACAATGGAGTTGTGTGAAGTCATAGAATGGTTGTTCTTGATGTCAATGAATGGAGGTGTGTGAAGTCATAGAATTGAGGTTTGTGAAGTCAGAATGGAGGTGTGTGAAATCACAGAATGGAGGTGTGTCAACTCAGAAATGAGGTGTGTGAAGTCATAGAATGGAGGTGTGTGAAGTCACAGAATGGATGTTTGTGAAGTTAGAATGAAGGTGTTTGAAGTCATAGAGTGGAGGTGTGTGAAGTCACAGAATGGAGCTGTGTGAAGTCATAGAATGGAGGTGTGTGAAGTCATAGAATTGAGGTATGTGAAGTCATAGAATGGAGGTGTGTGAAGTCATAAAATGGAGGTGTGTGAACTCATAGAATGGAGGTGTGTGAAGTCAAAATGGAGTTGTGTGAAGTCATAGAATGGTGTTTTTTGATGTCAACGAATGGAGGTGTGTGAAGTCATAGAATGGAGGTGTGTGAAGTCAGATTGGAGGTGTGTGAAATCACAGAATGGAGGTGTGTGAAGTCACAGAATGGAGGTGTGTGACCTCAGAATGTAGGTGTGTGAAGTCACAGAATGGAGGTGTGTGAACTCAGAATGGAGGTGTGTGAAGTCACAGAATGGAGGTTTGTGAAGTCGTAGAATGGTGGTGTGTGAAGTCAGAGAATGGATGTCTCTGAAGTAAGAATGAAGGTATGTGAAGTCATAGAATGGAGGTGTGTGAAGTCAAATTGGAGGTGTGTGAACTCATAGAATGGAGGTGTGTGAACTCATAGAATGGAGGTGTGTGAAGTCAAAGAATGGAGGTTTGTGAAGTGAAACAATAGAGGTGTGTGAAGTCACAGAATGGAGGTGTGTGAAGTCACAGTATGGAAGTGTGTGAAGTCAAAACGGAGGTGTGTGAAGTCACAGAATGGAGGTGTGTGAAGTCACATAATGGAGGTGTGTGAAGTCAAAGAGGTGGTGTGTGAAGTCACAGAATGGAGGTGTGTGAAGTCACAGAATGGAGGTGTGTGAAGTCAGAATGGAGGTGTGTGAAGTCACAGAATGGAGGTGTGTGAAGTCATAGAATGGAGGTGTGTGAAGTCATAGAATGGAGGTGTGTGAAGTCAGAATGGTGGTGTGTGAATTCACAGAATTGAGGTGTGTGAACACTGAATGCAGGTGTGTGAATCACAGAATGGAGGTGTGTGAAATCATAGATTGGAGGTGTGTGAAGTCATAGAATGGATGTTTGTGAAGGAAGAATGAAGGTGTTTGAAGTCATAGAATAGAGGTGTGTGAAGTCAAAGAATGGAGGTGTGTGAAGTCACAGAATGGAGGTGTGTGAAGTCACACAATGGAGGTGTGTGAAGTCTCGAATGGAGGTGTGCGGTCATAGAAGGGAGGTGGGTGAAGTCATAGAAAGAGGTGTGAGAAGTCATAGAGTGGAGGAGTGTGAAGTCATACAGTGGAGGTGACTGAAGACACAGATTCGAGGTTTGTGAAGTCATAGAATGGAGGTGTGTAAAGTCAGAATGGAGGTGTGTGAAGTCATAGAATGGAGATTTGTGAATTCATAGAATGGAGGTGTGTGACGTCAAATTGAAGTGTGTGAAGTCATAGAATGGAGGTGTGTGAAGTCACAGAATGGAGGTGTGTGAAGCCATACAATGGAGGTGAGTGAAGTCAGAATGGAGGTGTGTGAAGTCACAGAATGGAGGTGTGTGAACTCAGAATGGAGGTGTGTGAAGTTATAGATGGAGGTGTGTGAAGTCATAGTATGGTGTGAAATCATAGAATGGAGTTTTGTGAAGTCACACAATGTAGCTGTGTGAAGTCAGAATGGAGGTGTGTGAAGTCATAGAATGGAGGTGTGTGAAGTCAGAATGGAGGTATGTGAAATCATAGAATCAAGGTGTGTGAAGTCACAGAATGGAGGTGTGTGAAGTCATAGAATGGAGGTGCGTGAAGTCACAGAATGGAGGTGTGTGAAGTCATAGAATGGAGGTGTGTGAAGTCACAGAATGAAGGTGTGTGAATCACAGAATGGAGGTATGTGAACTCACAATGGATGTGGGTGAAGTCACAAAATGGAGGTGTGTGAAGTCATAAAATGGAGGTGTGTGAAGTCACAGAATGGAGGTGTGTGAATTCATAGAATGGAGGTGTGTGAAGTCATAGAATGGAGGTGTGTGAAGTCATAGAATGGAGGTGTGTGAATTCATAGAATGGAGGTGTGTGAAGTCACAGAATGGAGGTTTGTGTACTCAAAATGGAGGTGTTTGAAGTCACAGAATGGAGGTGTGTGAAGTCATAGAATGGAAGTGTGTGAAGCCATAGAATGGAGGTGTGTGAATTCATAGAATAGAGGTGTGTGAAGTCACAGAATGGAGGTTTGTGTACTCAAAATGGAGGTGTTTGAAGTCACAGAATGGAGGTGTTTGAAGTCATAGAATGGAGGTGCGTGAAGTCACAGAATGGAGGTGTGTGAAGTCATAGAATGGAGGTGTGTGAAGTCACAGAATGAAGGTGTGTGAATCACAGAATGGAGGTATGTGAACTCACAATGGAGGTGGGTGAAGTCACAAAATGGTGGTGTGTGAAGTCATAGAATGGAGGTGTGTGAAGTCACAGAATGGAGGTTTTTGAAGTCATACAATGGAGGTGTGTGAAGTCATAGAATGGATGTTTCTAAAGTAAGAATGAAGGTGTGTGAAGTCATAGAATGGAGGTGTGTGAAGTCAAAATGGAGGTGTGTGAAGTCATAGAATGGAGGTTGCCGGGGCCAACCGGCGGCAAACCAGGGTTCGCAGATTGGGGTTCCTGAAATCGGGGGGCAAGGACTAGCAAGAAATAGAAGAGAGACAGACACAGCGGGTCCGGGATGTCCGCAGTCCAGGTAAAGACTGCCGAGACTGCCGGTTTATTTTCCACTCCCCCTTCTTCCCACCTCCTGACCCAGGGAACCTCCAGGTGTTACATTCATATTGTAATTCTCAGGTCATTTGCATAGAATAGGGCCAGAAAGCAATAAGACAACAAAGCCATCGTCTGATGCAAGCCAAGGTACAGTTTGATTCCACTCTGGCTCACAACAGGAGGTGTGTGAAGTCACAGTATTGAAGTGTGTGAAGTCAAAATGGAGGTGTGTGAAGTCACAGAATGGAGGTGTGTGAAGTCACAGAATGGAGGTGTGTGAGGTCATAGAATGGAGGTGTGTGAAGTCATAGAATGGAGGACTGTGAACTCAGAATGGAGGTTTGTGAAGTCATAGAATGGAGGTGTGTGAAGTCACAGAATGGAGGTGTGTCAAGTCATAGAATGGAGGTGTGTGAAGTCATAGAATGGAAGTGTGTGAAGTCATAGAATGGACGTATGTGAACTCAGAATGGGGGTTTGTGAAGTCATAGAATGGAGGTGTGTGAACTCAGAATGGAGGTGTGTGAAGTCACAGAATGGAGGTGTGTGAAGTCACAATGGAGTTGTGTGAAGTCATAGAATGCTTGTTTTTGATGTCAACGAATGGGGGTGTGTGAAGTCATAGAATGGAGGTGTGTGATGTCAGATTGGAGGTGTGTGAAATCACAGAATGGAGGTGTGTCAACTCAGAAATGAGGTGTGTGAAGTCATAGAATGGAGGTGTGTTAAATCACAGAATGGAGGTGTCTGAATTCAAAGAATGGAGGTGTGTGAAGTCATAGGTTCGAGGTGTGTGAAGTCACAGAATGGAGGTGTGTGAAGTCACAGAATGGAGGTGTGTGAAGTCACAGAATGGAGGTGTGTGAACTCAGAATGGAGGTGTGTGAAGCCACAGAATGGAGGTGTGTGAAGTCATAGAATGGAAGTGTGTGAAGTCATAGAATGGAGGTGTGTGAAGGAAGAATGGAGGTGTGTGAAGTCAGAGAATGGAGGTGTGTGAACTCAGAATGGAGGTGTGTGAAGTCACAGAATAGAGGTTTGTGAAGTCATAGAATGGAGGTCTGTGAAGTCAGAGAATGGATGTTTCTGAAGTAAGAATGAAGGTGTGTGAAGTCATAGAATGGAGTTGTGTGAAGTCATGGAGTGGAGGTGTGTGAAGTCAAAGAATGGAGGTGTGTGAAGTGAAACAATAGAGGTGTGTGAAGTCACAGAATGGAGGTGTGTGAAGTCACAGAATGGAAGTGTGTGAAGTCAAAACGGAGGTGTGTGAAGTCACAGAATGGAGGTGTGTGAAGTCACAGAATGGAGGTGTGTGAATTCAAAAGGTGGTGTGTGAAGTCACAGAATGGAGGTGTGTGAAGTCATAGAATGGAGGTGTGTGAAGTCACAGAATGGAGGTGTGTGAAGTCAGAATGAAGGTGTTTGAAGTCACAGAATGGAGGTGTGTGAAGTCACAGAATGGATGTTTGTGAAGTTAGAATGAAGGTGTTTGAAGTCATAGAGTGGAGGTGTGTGAAGTCACAGAATGGAGCTGTGTGAAGTCATAGAATGGAGGTGTGTGAAGTCATAGAATTGAGGTATGTGAAGTCATAGAATGGAGGTGTGTGAAGTCATAAAATGGAGGTGTGTGAACTCATAGAATGGAGGTGTGTGAAGTCAAAATGGAGTTGTGTGAAGTCATAGAATGGTGTTTTTTGATGTCAACGAATGGAGGTGTGTGAAGTCATAGAATGGAGGTGTGTGAAGTCAGATTGGAGGTGTGTGAAATCACAGAATGGAGGTGTGTGAAGTCACAGAATGGAGGTGTGTGACCTCAGAATGTAGGTGTGTGAAGTCACAGAATGGAGGTGTGTGAACTCAGAATGGAGGTGTGTGAAGTCACAGAATGGAGGTTTGTGAAGTCGTAGAATGGTGGTGTGTGAAGTCAGAGAATGGATGTCTCTGAAGTAAGAATGAAGGTATGTGAAGTCATAGAATGGAGGTGTGTGAAGTCAAATTGGAGGTGTGTGAACTCATAGAATGGAGGTGTGTGAACTCATAGAATGGAGGTGTGTGAAGTCAAAGAATGGAGGTGTGTGAAGTGAAACAATAGAGGTGTGTGAAGTCACAGAATGGAGGTGTGTGAAGTCACAGTATGGAAGTGTGTGAAGTCAAAACGGAGGTGTGTGAAGTCACAGAATGGAGGTGTGTGAAGTCACATAATGGAGGTGTGTGAAGTCAAAGAGGTGGTGTGTGAAGTCACAGAATGGAGGTGTGTGAAGTCATATAATGGAGGTGTGTGAAATCATAGAATGGAGGTATGTGAAGTCAGAATGGAGGTGTGTGAAGTCACAGAATTGAGGTGTATGAAGTCACAGAATGGAGGTGTGTGAAGTCAGAATGAAGGTGTGTGAAGTCACAGAATGGAGGTGTGTGAAGTCACAGAATGGATGTTTGTGAAGTAAGATGAAGGTGTTTGAAGTCATAGAGTGGAGGTGTGTGAAGTCACAGAATGGAGGTGTGTGAAGTCATAGAATGGAGGTGTGTGAAGTCATAGAATTGAGGTGTGTGAAGTCATAGAATGGAGGTGTGTGAAGTCATAAAATGGAGGTGTGTGAACTCATAGAATGGAGGTGTGTGAAGTCTAAATGGAGTTGTGTGAAGTCATAGAATGGTGTTTTTTGATGTCAACGAATGGAGGTGTGTGAAGTCATAGAATGGAGGTGTGTGAAGTCAGATTGGAGGTGTGTGAAATCACAGAATGGAGGTGTGTGAAGTCACAGAATGGAGGTGTGTGAACTCAGAATGTGGGTGTGTGAAGCCACAGAATGGAGGTTTGTGAAGTCATAGAATGGAAGTGTGTGAAATCATTGAATGGAGGTGTGTGAAGTCACAGAATTGAGGTTTGTGAAGTCAGAATTGAGGTGTGTGAAGTCAGAATAGAGGTGAGTGAAGTCATAGAATGGAGGTGTGTGAAGTCATAGAATGGAGGTCTGTGAACTCAGAATAGAGGTTTGTGAAGTCATAGAATGGAGGTGTGTGAAGTCAAAGAATGGAGGTGTGTGAAGTCATATAATGGAGGTGTGTGAAGTCATAAAATGGAGGTGTGTGAATTCATAGAATGGAGGTTTGTGAAGTCACAATGGAGTTGTGTGAAGTCATAGAATGGTTGTTCTTGATGTCAATGAATGGAGGTGTGTGAAGTCATAGAATTGAGGTTTGTGAAGTCAGAATGGAGGTGTGTGAAATCACAGAATGGAGGTGTGTCAACTCAGAAATGAGGTGTGTGAAGTCATAGAATGGAGGTGTGTGAAGTCACAGAATGGATGTTTGTGAAGTTAGAATGAAGGTGTTTGAAGTCATAGAGTGGAGGTGTGTGAAGTCACAGAATGGAGCTGTGTGAAGTCATAGAATGGAGGTGTGTGAAGTCATAGAATTGAGGTATGTGAAGTCATAGAATGGAGGTGTGTGAAGTCATAAAATGGAGGTGTGTGAATTCATAGAATGGAGGTGTGTGAAGTCAAAATGGAGTTGTGTGAAGTCATAGAATGGTGTTTTTTGATGTCAACGAATGGAGGTGTGTGAAGTCATAGAATGGAGGTGTGTGAAGTCAGATTGGAGGTGTGTGAAATCACAGAATGGAGGTGTGTGAAGTCACAGAATGGAGGTGTGTGACCTCAGAATGTAGGTGTGTGAAGTCACAGAATGGAGGTGTGTGAACTCAGAATGGAGGTGTGTGAAGTCACAGAATGGAGGTTTGTGAAGTCGTAGAATGGTGGTGTGTGAAGTCAGAGAATGGATGTCTCTGAAGTAAGAATGAAGGTATGTGAAGTCATAGAATGGAGGTGTGTGAAGTCAAATTGGAGGTGTGTGAACTCATAGAATGGAGGTGTGTGAACTCATAGAATGGAGGTGTGTGAAGTCAAAGAATGGAGGTGTGTGAAGTGAAACAATAGAGGTGTGTGAAGTCACAGAATGGAGGTGTGTGAAGTCACAGTATGGAAGTGTGTGAAGTCAAAACGGAGGTGTGTGAAGTCACAGAATGGAGGTGTGTGAAGTCACATAATGGAGGTGTGTGAAGTCAAAGAGGTGGTGTGTGAAGTCACAGAATGGAGGTGTGTGAAGTCATATAATGGAGGTGTGTGAAATCATAGAATGGAGGTATGTGAAGTCAGAATGGAGGTGTGTGAAGTCACAGAATTGAGGTGTGTGAAGTCACAGAATGGAGGTGTGTGAAGTCAGAATGAAGGTGTGTGAAGTCACAGAATGGAGGTGTGTGAAGTCACAGAATGGATGTTTGTGAAGTAAGATGAAGGTGTTTGAAGTCATAGAGTGGAGGTGTGTGAAGTGACAGAATGGAGGTGTGTGAAGTCATAGAATGGAGGTGTGTGAAGTCATAGAATTGAGGTGTGTGAAGTCATAGAATGGAGGTGTGTGAAGTCATAAAATGGAGGTGTGTGAACTCATAGATTGGAGGTGTGTGAAGTCTAAATGGAGTTGTGTGAAGTCATAGAATGTTGTTTTTTGATGTCAACGAATGGAGGTGTGTGAAGTCATAGAATGGAGGTGTGTGAAGTCAGATTGGAGGTGTGTGAAATCACAGAATGGAGGTGTGTGAAGTCACAGAATGGAGGTGTGTGAACTCAGAATGTAGGTGTGTGAAGCCACAGAATGGAGGTTTGTGAAGTCATAGAATGGAAGTGTGTGAAATCATTGAATGGAGGTGTGTGAAGTCACAGAATTGAGGTTTGTGAAGTCAGAATTGAGGTGTGTGAAGTCAGAATAGAGGTGAGTGAAGTCATAGAATGGAGGTGTGTGAAGTCATAGAATGGAGGTCTGTGAACTCAGAATAGAGGTTTGTGAAGTCATAGAATGGAGGTGTGTGAAGTCAAAGAATGGAGGTGTGTGAAGTCATATAATGGAGGTGTGTGAAGTCATAAAATGGAGGTGTGTGAATTCATAGAATGGAGGTTTGTGAAGTCACAATGGAGTTGTGTGAAGTCATAGAATGGTTGTTCTTGATGTCAATGAATGGAGGTGTGTGAAGTCATAGAATTGAGGTTTGTGAAGTCAGAATGGAGGTGTGTGAAATCACAGAATGGAGGTGTGTCAACTCAGAAATGAGGTGTGTGAAGTCATAGAATGGAGGTGTGTGAAGTCATAGAATGGAAGTGTGTGAAATCATAGAATGGAGGTGTGTGAAGTCAAAGAATTGAGGTGTGTGAAGTCAGAATGGAGGTGTGTGAAGTCAGAATGGAGGTGTGTGAAGTCATAGAATGGAATTGTGTGAAGTCATAGAATGGAGGTCTGTGAACTCAGAATGGGGGTTTGTGAAATCATAGAATGGAGGTGTGCGAACTCAGAATGGAGGTGTGTGAAGTCACAGAATGGAGGTGTGTGAAGTCATAGAATGGAGGTGTGTGAAATCACAGAATGGAGGTGTGTGAATTCATAGAATGGAGGTGTGTGAAGTCATAGGATCGAAGTGTGTGAAGTCACAGAATGGAGGTGTGTGAAGTCACAGAATGGAGGTGTGTGAAGTCACAGAATGGAGGTGTGTGAACTCAGAATGGAGGTGTGCGAAGCCACAGAATGGAGGTGTGTGAAGTCATAGAATGGAAGTGTGTGAAGTCATAGAATGGAGGTATGTGAAGGAAGAATGGTGGTGTGTGAAGTCACAGAATGGAGGTGTGTGAATTCAGAATGGAGATGTGTGAAGTCACAGAATGGAGGTTTGTGAAGTCATAGAATGGAGTTGTGTGAAGTCATAGAATGGAGCTGTGTGAAGTCAGAATGGAGGTGTGTGAAGTCACAGAATGGAGGTGTGTGAAGTCAGAATGGAGGTGTGTGAAGTCACAGAATGGAGGTGTGTGAAGTCATAGAATGGAGGTGTGTGAAGTCATAGAATGGAGGTGTGTGAAGTCATAGAATGGAGGTGTGTGAAGTCAGAATGGTGGTGTGTGAATTCACAGAATTGAGGTGTGTGAACACAGAATGCAGGTGTGTGAATCACAGAATGGAGGTGTGTGAAATCATAGATTGGAGGTGTGTGAAGTCATAGAATGGATGTTTGTGAAGTAAGAATGAAGGTGTTTGAAGTCATAGAATAGAGGTGTGTGAAGTCAAAGAATGGAGGTGTGTGAAGTCACAGAATGGAGGTGTGTGAAGTCACACAATGGAGGTGTGTGAAGTCTCGAATGGAGGTGTGCGGTCATAGAAGGGAGGTGGGTGAAGGCATAGAAAGAGGTGTGAGAAGTCAGAATGGAGGAGTGTGAAGGCATACAGTGGAGGTGACTGAAGACACAGATTCGAGGTTTGTGAAGTCATATAATGGAGGTATGTAAAGTCAGAATGGAGGTGTGTGAAGTCATAGAATGGAGATTTGTGAATTCATAGAATGGAGGTGTGTGACGTCAAATTGAAGTGCGTGAAGTCATAGAATGGAGGTGTGTGAAGTCACAGAATGGAGGTGTGTGAAGCCATACAATGGAGGTGAGTGAAGTCAGAATGGAGGTGTGTGAAGTCACAGAATGGAGGTGTGTGAACTCAGAATGGAGGTGTGTGAAGTCATAGATGGAGGTGTGTGAAGTCATAGTATGGAGGTGTGAAATCATAGAATGGATTTTTGTGAAGTCACACAATGTAGCTGTGTGAAGTCAGAATGGAGGTGTGTGAAGTCATAGAATGGAGGTGTGTGAAGTCAGAATGGAGGTATGTGAAATCATAGAATCAAGGTGTGTGAAGTCACAGAATGGAGGTGTGTGAAGTCATAGAATGGAGGTGCGTGAAGTCACAGAATGGAGGTGTGTGAAGTCATAGAATGGAGGTGTGTGAAGTCACAGAATGAAGGTGTGTGAATCACAGAATGGAGGTATGTGAACTCACAATGGTGGTGGGTGAAGTCACAAAATGGAGGTGTGTGAAGTCATAGAATGGAGGTGTGTGAAGTCACAGAATGGAGGTGTGTGAAGTCATAGAATGGAGGTGTGTGAAGTCACAGAATGGAGGTGTGTGAAGTCATAGAATGGAGGTGTGTGAAGTCATAGAATGGAGGACTGTGAACTCAGAATGGAGGTTTGTGAAGTCAAAGAATGGAGGTGTGTGAAGTCACAGAATGGAGGTGTGTCAAGTCATAGAATGGAGGCGTGTGAAGTCATAGAATGGAAGTGTGTGAAGTCATAGAATGGACGTATGTGAACTCAGAATGGGGGTTTGTGAAGTCATAGAATGAAGGTGTGTGAACTCAGAATGGAGGTGTGTGAAGTCACAGAATGGAGGTGTGTGAAGTCACAATGGAGTTGCGTGAAGTCATAGAATGGTTGTTTTTGATGTCAACGAATGGGGGTGTGTGAAGTCATAGAATGGAGGTGTGTGATGTCAGATTGGAGGTGTGTGAAATCACAGAATGGAGGTGTGTCAACTCAGAAATGAGGTGTGTGAAGTCATAGAATGGAGGTGTGTTAAATCACAGAATGGAGGTGTGTGAATTCAAAGAATGGAGGTGTGTGAAGTCATAGGTTCGAGGTGTGTGAAGTCACAGAATGGAGGTGTGTGAAGTCACAGAATGGAGGTGTGTGAACTCAGAATGGAGGTGTGTGAAGCCACAGAATGGAGGTGTGTGAAGTCATAGAATGGAAGTGTGTGAAGTCATAGAATGGAGGTGTGTGAAGGAAGAATGGAGGTGTGTGAAGTCAGAGAATGGAGGTGTGTGAACTCAGAATGGAGGTGTGTGAAGTCACAGAATGGAGGTTTGTGAAGTCATAGAATGGAGGTCTGTGAAGTCAGAAAATGGATGTTTCTGAAGTAAGAATGAAGGTGTGCGAAGTCATAGAATGGAGTTGTGTGAAGTCATGGAATGGAGGTGTGTGAAGTCAAGGAATGGAGGTGTGTGAAGTGAAACAATAGAGGTGTGTGAAGTCACAGAATGGAGGTGTGTGAAGTCACAGAATGGAAGTGTGTGAAGTCAAAACGGAGGTGTGTGAAGTCACAGAATGGAGGTGTGTGAAGTCACAGAATGGAGGTGTGTGAATTCAAAAAGGTGGTGTGTGAAGTCACAGAATGGAGGTGTGTGAAGTCATAGAATGGAGGTGTGTGAAGTCACAGAATGGAGGTGTGTGAAGTCAGAATGAAGGTGTGTGAAGTCACAGAATGGAGGTGTGTGAAGTCACAGAATGGATGTTTGTGAAGTTAGAATGAAGGTGTTTGAAGTCATAGAGGGGAGGTGTGTGAAGTCACAGAATGGAGGTGTGTGAAGTCATAGAATGGAGGTGTGTGAAGTCATAGAATGGAGGTGTGTGAAGTCATAGAATGGAGGTGTGTGAAGTCATAAAATGGAGGTGTGTAAACTCATAGAATGGAGGTGTGTGAAGTCAAAATGGAGTTGTGTGAAGTCATAGAATGGTGTTTTTTGATGTCAACGAATGGAGGTGTGTGAAGTCATAGAATGGAGGTGTGTGAAGTCAGATTGGAGGTGTGTGAAATCACAGAATGGAGGTGTGTGAAGTCACAGAATGGAGGTGTGTGACCTCAGAATGCAGGTGTGTGAAGCCACAGAATGGAGGTGTGTGAAGTCATAGAATGGAAGTGTGTGAAATAATAGAATGGAGGTGTTTGAAGTCACAGAATTAAGGTGTGTGAAGTTAGAATGGATTTGTGTGAAATCAGAATGGAGGTGAGTGAAGTCATAGAATGGAGGTGTGTGAAGTCATAGAATGGAGGTCTGTGAACTCAGAATGGAGGTTTGTGAAGTCTTAGAATGGAGGTGTGTGAACTCAGAATGGAGGTGTGTGAAGTCACAGAAAGGAGGTGTGTGAAGTCATAGAATGGAGGTGTGTGAAGTCATAGAATGGAGGTCTGTGAAGTCAGAGAATGGATGTTTCTGAAGTAAGAATGAAGGTGTGTGAAGTTATAGAATGGAGATGTGTGAAGTCAAATTGGAGGTGTGTGAACTCATAGAATGGAGGTGTGTGAACTCATAGAATGGAGGTTTGTGAAGTCATGGAATGGCGGTGTGAGAAGTCAAAGAATGGAGGTGTGTGAAGTGAAACAATAGAGGTGTGTGAAGTCACAGAATGGAGGTGTGTGAAGTCACAGATTGGAAGTGTCTGAAGTCAAAACGGAGGTGTGTGAAGTCACAGAATGGAGGTGAGTGAAGTCAGAATGGAGGTGTGTGAAGTCATACACTGAGGTGGGTGAAGTCATAGAAAGGAGGTGTGGGAAGTCATAGAATGGAGGAGTGTGAAGTCATAGAGTGGAGGTGAGTGAAGTCACAGATTCGAGGTCTGTGATGTCATAGAATGGAGGTGTGTGAAGTCAGAATCGTGGTGTGTGAAATGATAGAATGGAGAGGTGTGAACTCATAGGATGGAGTTGTGTGACGTCACAATGGAAGAGTGTGAAGTCATCGAATGGAGGTGTGAGAAGTCACAGAATGGAGGTGTGTGAAGTCAAAAAATGAAGGTGTGTGAAGTCAGAATGGAGGTGTGTGAAGTCACAGAATGGAGGTGTGTGAACTCAGAATGGAGGTGTGTGAAGTCATAGATGGAGGTGTGTGAAGTCATAGTATGGAGGTGTGTGAAATCACAGAATGGAGTTTTGTGAAGTCACAGAATGGAGCTGTGTGAAGTCAGAACGGAGGTGTGTGAAGTCATAGAAGGGAGGTGTGTGAAGTCATAGAATGGAGGTGTGTGAAGTCACAATGGAGGTGTGTGAAGTCATAGAATTTAGGTGTGTGAAGTCACAGAATGGAGGTGTGTGAAGTCATAGACTGGAGGTGTGTGAAGTCACAGAATGAAGGTGTGTGAATCACAGAATGGAGGTATGTGAACTCACAATGGAGGTGGGTGAAGTCACAAAATGGAGGTGTGTGAAGTCATAGAATGGAGGTGTGTGAAGTCACAGAATGGAGGTGTGTGAATTCATAGAATGGAGGTGTGTGAAGTCATAGAATGGAGGTGTGTGAAGTCATAGAATGGAGGTGTGTGAATTCATAGAATGGAGGTGTGTGAAGTCACAGAATGGAGGTTTGTGTACTCAAAATGGAGGTGTTTGAAGTCACAGAATGGAAGTGTTTGAAGTCATAGAATGGAGGTGCGTGAAGTCATAGAATGGAGGTGTGTGAAGTCATAGAATGGAGGTGTGTGAAGTCACAGAATGAAGGTGTGTGAATCACAGAATGGAGGTATGTGAACTCTCAATGGAGGTGGGTGAAGTCACAAAATTGAGGTGTGTGAAGTCATAGAATGGAGGTGTGTGAAGTCACAGAATGGAGGTTTTTGAAGTCATACAATGGAGGTGTGTGAAGTCATAGAATGGATGTTTCTAAAGTAAGAATGAAGGTGTGTGAAGTCATAGAATGGAGGTGTGTGAAGTCAAAATGGAGGTGTGTGAAGTCACAGAATGGAGGTTGCCGGGGCCAACCGGCGGCAAACCAGGGTTCGCAGATTGGGGTTCCTGAAATCGGGGGGCAAGGACTAGCAAGAAATAGAAGAGAGACAGACACAGCGGGTCCGGGATGTCCGCAGTCCAGGTAAAGACTGCCGAGACTGCCGGTTTATTTTCCACTCCCCCTTCTTCCCACCTCCTGACCCAGGGAACCTCCAGGTGTTACATTCATATTGTAATTCTCAGGTCATTTGCATAGAATAGGGCCAGAAAGCAATAAGACAACAAAGCCATCGTCTGATGCAAGCCAAGGTACAGTTTGATTCCACTCTGGCTCACAACAGGAGGTGTGTGAAGTCACAGAATTGAAGTGTGTGAAGTCAAAATGGAGGTGTGTGAAGTCACAGAATGGAGGTGTGTGAAGTCACAGAATGGAGGTGTGTGAAGTCATAGAATGGAGGTGTGTGAAGTCATAGAATGGAGGACTGTGAACTCAGAATGGAGGTTTGTGAAGTCATAGAATGGAGGTGTGTGAAGTCACAGAATGGAGGTGTGTCAAGTCATAGAATGGAGGTGTGTGAAGTCATAGAATGGAAGTGTGTGAAGTCATAGAATGGACGTATGTGAACTCAGAATGGGGGTTTGTGAAGTCATAGAATGGAGGTGTGTGAACTCAGAATGGAGGTGTGTGAAGTCACAGAATGGAGGTGTGTGAAGTCACAATGGAGTTGTGTGAAGTCATAGAATGGTTGTTTTTGATGTCAACGAATGGGGGTGTGTGAAGTCATAGAATGGAGGTGTGTGATGTCAGATTGGAGGTGTGTGAAATCACAGAATGGAGGTGTGTCAACTCAGAAATGAGGTGTGTGAAGTCATAGAATGGAGGTGTGTTAAATCACAGAATGGAGGTGTGTGAATTCAAAGAATGGATGTGTGTGAAGTCATAGGTTCGAGGTGTGTGAAGTCACAGAATGGAGGTGTGTGAAGTCACAGAATGGAGGTGTGTGAAGTCACAGAATGGAGGTGTGTGAACTCAGAATGGAGGTGTGTGAAGCCACAGAATGGAGGTGTGTGAAGTCATAGAATGGAAGTGTGTGAAGTCATAGAATGGAGGTGTGTGAAGGAAGAATGGAGGTGTGTGAAGTCAGAGAATGGAGGTGTGTGAACTCAGAATGGAGGTGTGTGAAGTCACAGAATAGAGGTTTGTGAAGTCATAGAATGGAGGTCTGTGAAGTCAGAGAATGGATGTTTCTGAAGTAAGAATGAAGGTGTGTGAAGTCATAGAATGGAGTTGTGTGAAGTCATGGAATGGAGGTGTGTGAAGTCAAAGAATGGAGGTGTGTGAAGTGAAACAATAGAGGTGTGTGAAGTCACGGAATGGAGGTGTGTGAAGTCACAGAATGGAAGTGTGTGAAGTCAAAACGGAGGTGTGTGAAGTCACAGAATTGAGGTGTGTGAAGTCACAGAATGGAGGTGTGTGAATTCAAAAAGGTGGTGTGTGAAGTCACAGAATAGAGGTGTGTGAAGACATAGAATGGAGGTGTGTGAAGTCACAGAATGGAGGTGTGTGAAGTCAGAATGAAGGTGTGTGAAGTCACAGAATGGAGGTGTGTGAAGTCACAGAATGGATGTTTGTGAAGTTAGAATGAAGGTGTTTGAAGTCATAGAGTGGAGGTGTGTGAAGTCACAGAATTGAGCTGTGTGAAGTCATAGAATGGAGGTGTGTGAAGTCATAGAATTGAGGTGTGTGAAGTCATAGAATGGAGGTGTGGGAAGTCATAAAATGGAGGTGTGTGAACTCATAGAATGGAGGTGTGTGAAGTCAAAATGGAGTTGTGTGAAGTCATAGAATGGTGTTTTTTGATGTCAACGAATGGAGGTGTGTGAAGTCATAGAATGGAGGTGTGTGAAGTCAGATTTGAGGTGAGTGAAATCACAGAATGTAAGTGTGTGAAGTCACAGAATGGAGGTGTGTGACCTCAGAATGTAGGTGTGTGAAGTCACAGAATGGAGGTGTGTGAACTCAGAATGGAGGTGTGTGAAGTCACAGAATGGAGGTTTGTGAAGTCGTAGAATGGAGGTGTGTGAAGTCAGAGAATGGATGTCTCTGAAGTAAGAATGAAGGTATGTGAAGTCATAGAATGGAGGTGTGTGAAGTCAAATTGTAGGTGTGTGAACTCATAGAATGGAGGTGTGTGAAGTCACAGAATGGAGGTGTGTGAAGTCACATAATGGAGGTGTGTGAAGTCAAAGAGGTGGTGTGTGAAGTCACAGAATGGAGGTGTGTGAAGTCATATAATGGAGGTGTGTGAAGGAAGAATGGAGGTGTGTGAAGTCAGAGAATGGAGGTGTGTGAACTCAGAATGGAGGTGTGTGAAGTCACAGAATGGAGGTTTGTGAAGTCATAGAATGGAGGTCTGTGAAGTCAGAAAATGGATGTTTCTGAAGTAAGAATGAAGGTGTGCGAAGTCATAGAATGGAGTTGTGTGAAGTCATGGAATGGAGGTGTGTGAAGTCAAGGAATGGAGGTGTGTGAAGTGAAACAATAGAGGTGTGTGAAGTCACAGAATGGAGGTGTGTGAAGTCACAGAATGGAAGTGTGTGAAGTCAAAACGGAGGTGTGTGAAGTCACAGAATGGAGGTGTGTGAAGTCACAGAATGGAGGTGTGTGAATTCAAAAAGGTGGTGTGTGAAGTCACAGAATGGAGGTGTGTGAAGTCATAGAATGGAGGTGTGTGAAGTCACAGAATGGAGGTGTGTGAAGTCAGAATGAAGGTGTGTGAAGTCACAGAATGGAGGTGTGTGAAGTCACAGAATGGATGTTTGTGAAGTTAGAATGAAGGTGTTTGAAGTCATAGAGGGGAGGTGTGTGAAGTCACAGAATGGAGGTGTGTGAAGTCATAGAATGGAGGTGTGTGAAGTCATAGAATGGAGGTGTGTGAAGTCATAGAATGGAGGTGTGTGAAGTCATAAAATGGAGGTGTGTAAACTCATAGAATGGAGGTGTGTGAAGTCAAAATGGAGTTGTGTGAAGTCATAGAATGGTGTTTTTTGATGTCAACGAATGGAGGTGTGTGAAGTCATAGAATGGAGGTGTGTGAAGTCAGATTGGAGGTGTGTGAAATCACAGAATGGAGGTGTGTGAAGTCACAGAATGGAGGTGTGTGACCTCAGAATGCAGGTGTGTGAAGCCACAGAATGGAGGTGTGTGAAGTCATAGAATGGAAGTGTGTGAAATAATAGAATGGAGGTGTTTGAAGTCACAGAATTAAGGTGTGTGAAGTTAGAATGGATTTGTGTGAAATCAGAATGGAGGTGAGTGAAGTCATAGAATGGAGGTGTGTGAAGTCATAGAATGGAGGTCTGTGAACTCAGAATGGAGGTTTGTGAAGTCTTAGAATGGAGGTGTGTGAACTCAGAATGGAGGTGTGTGAAGTCACAGAAAGGAGGTGTGTGAAGTCATAGAATGGAGGTGTGTGAAGTCATAGAATGGAGGTCTGTGAAGTCAGAGAATGGATGTTTCTGAAGTAAGAATGAAGGTGTGTGAAGTTATAGAATGGAGATGTGTGAAGTCAAATTGGAGGTGTGTGAACTCATAGAATGGAGGTGTGTGAACTCATAGAATGGAGGTTTGTGAAGTCATGGAATGGCGGTGTGAGAAGTCAAAGAATGGAGGTGTGTGAAGTGAAACAATAGAGGTGTGTGAAGTCACAGAATGGAGGTGTGTGAAGTCACAGATTGGAAGTGTCTGAAGTCAAAACGGAGGTGTGTGAAGTCACAGAATGGAGGTGAGTGAAGTCAGAATGGAGGTGTGTGAAGTCATACACTGAGGTGGGTGAAGTCATAGAAAGGAGGTGTGGGAAGTCATAGAATGGAGGAGTGTGAAGTCATAGAGTGGAGGTGAGTGAAGTCACAGATTCGAGGTCTGTGATGTCATAGAATGGAGGTGTGTGAAGTCAGAATCGTGGTGTGTGAAATGATAGAATGGAGAGGTGTGAACTCATAGGATGGAGTTGTGTGACGTCACAATGGAAGAGTGTGAAGTCATCGAATGGAGGTGTGAGAAGTCACAGAATGGAGGTGTGTGAAGTCAAAAAATGAAGGTGTGTGAAGTCAGAATGGAGGTGTGTGAAGTCACAGAATGGAGGTATGTGAACTCAGAATGGAGGTGTGTGAAGTCATAGATGGAGGTGTGTGAAGTCATAGTATGGAGGTGTGTGAAATCACAGAATGGAGTTTTGTGAAGTCACAGAATGGAGCTGTGTGAAGTCAGAACGGAGGTGTGTGAAGTCATAGAAGGGAGGTGTGTGAAGTCATAGAATGGAGGTGTGTGAAGTCACAATGGAGGTGTGTGAAGTCATAGAATTTAGGTGTGTGAAGTCACAGAATGGAGGTGTGTGAAGTCATAGACTGGAGGTGTGTGAAGTCACAGAATGAAGGTGTGTGAATCACAGAATGGAGGTATGTGAACTCACAATGGAGGTGGGTGAAGTCACAAAATGGAGGTGTGTGAAGTCATAGAATGGAGGTGTGTGAAGTCACAGAATGGAGGTGTGTGAATTCATAGAATGGAGGTGTGTGAAGTCACAGAATGGAGGTTTGTGTACTCAAAATGGAGGTGTTTGAAGTCACAGAATGGAAGTGTTTGAAGTCATAGAATGGAGGTGCGTGAAGTCATAGAATGGAGGTGTGTGAAGTCATAGAATGGAGGTGTGTGAAGTCACAGAATGAAGGTGTGTGAATCACAGAATGGAGGTATGTGAACTCTCAATGGAGGTGGGTGAAGTCACAAAATGGAGGTGTGTGAAGTCATAGAATGGAGGTGTGTGAAGTCACAGAATGGAGGTTTTGGAAGTCATACAATGGAGGTGTGTGAAGTCATAGAATGGATGTTTCTAAAGTAAGAATGAAGGTGTGTGAAGTCATAGAATGGAGGTGTGTGAAGTCAAAATGGAGGTGTGTGAAGTCACAGAATGGAGGTTGCCGGGGCCAACCGGCGGCAAACCAGGGTTCGCAGATTGGGGTTCCTGAAATCGGGGGGCAAGGACTAGCAAGAAATAGAAGAGAGACAGACACAGCGGGTCCGGGATGTCCGCAGTCCAGGTAAAGACTGCCGAGACTGCCGGTTTATTTTCCACTCCCCCTTCTTCCCACCTCCTGACCCAGGGAACCTCCAGGTGTTACATTCATATTGTAATTCTCAGGTCATTTGCATAGAATAGGGCCACAAAGCAATAAGACAACAAAGCCATCGTCTGATGCAAGCCAAGGTACAGTTTGATTCCACTCTGGCTCACAACAGGAGGTGTGTGAAGTCACAGAATTGAAGTGTGTGAAGTCAAAATGGAGGTGTGTGAAGTCACAGAATGGAGGTGTGTGAAGTCACAGAATGGAGGTGTGTGAAGTCATAGAATGGAGGTGTGTGAAGTCATAGAATGGAGGACTGTGAACTCAGAATGGAGGTTTGTGAAGTCATAGAATGGAGGTGTGTGAAGTCACAGAATGGAGGTGTGTCAAGTCATAGAATGGAGGTGTGTGAAGTCATAGAATGGAAGTGTGTGAAGTCATAGAATGGACGTATGTGAACTCAGAATGGGGGTTTGTGAAGTCATAGAATGGAGGTGTGTGAAGTCAGAATGGAGGTGTGTGAAGTCACAGAATGGAGGTGTGTGAAGTCACAATGGAGTTGTGTGAAGTCATAGAATGGTTGTTTTTGATGTCAACGAATGGGGGTGTGTGAAGTCATAGAATGGAGGTGTGTGATGTCAGATTGGAGGTGTGTGAAATCACAGAATGGAGGTGTGTCAACTCAGAAATGAGGTGTGTGCAGTCATAGAATGGAGGTGTGTTAAATCACAGAATGGAGGTGTGTGAATTCAAAGAATGGAGGTGTGTGAAGTCATAGGTTCGAGGTGTGTGAAGTCACAGAATGGAGGTGTGTGAAGTCACAGAATGGAGGTGTGTGAAGTCACAGAATGGAGGTGTGTGAACTCAGAATGGAGGTGTGTGAAGCCACAGAATGGAGGTGTGTGAAGTCATAGAATGGAAGTGTGTGAAGTCATAGAATGGAGGTGTGTGAAGGAAGAATGGAGGTGTGTGAAGTCAGAGAATGGAGGTGTGTGAACTCAGAATGGTGGTGTGTGAAGTCACAGAATAGAGGTTTGTGAAGTCATAGAATGGAGGTCTGTGAAGTCAGAGAATGGATGTTTCTGAAGTAAGAATGAAGGTGTGTGAAGTCATAGAATGGAGTTGTGTGAAGTCATGGAATGGAGGTGTGTGAAGTCAAAGAATGGAGGTGTGTGAAGTGAAACAATAGAGGTGTGTGAAGTCACAGAATGGAGGTGTGTGAAGTCACAGAATGGAAGTGTGTGAAGTCAAAACGGAGGTGTGTGAAGTCACAGAATGGAGGTGTGTGAAGTCACAGAATGGAGGTGTGTGAATTCAAAAAGGTGGTGTGTGAAGTCACAGAATAGAGGTGTGTGAAGACATAGAATGGAGGTGTGTGAAGTCACAGAATGGAGGTGTGTGAAGTCAGAATGAAGGTGTGTGAAGTCACAGAATGGAGGTGTGTGAAGTCACAGAATGGATGTTTGTGAAGTTAGAATGAAGGTGTTTGAAGTCATAGAGTGGAGGTGTGTGAAGTCACAGAATTGAGCTGTGTGAAGTCATAGAATGGAGGTGTGTGAAGTCATAGAATTGAGGTGTGTGAAGTCATAGAATGGAGGTGTGTGAAGTCATAAAATGGAGGTGTGTGAACTCATAGAATGGAGGTGTGTGAAGTCAAAATGGAGTTGTGTGAAGTCATAGAATGGTGTTTTTTGATGTCAACGAATGGAGGTGTGTGAAGTCATAGAATGGAGGTGTGTGAAGTCAGATTTGAGGTGTGTGAAATCACAGAATGGAGGTGTGTGAAGTCACAGAATGGAGGTGTGTGACCTCAGAATGTAGGTGTGTGAAGTCACAGAATGGAGGTGTGTGAACTCAGAATGGAGGTGTGTGAAGTCACAGAATGGAGGTTTGTGAAGTCGTAGAATGGAGGTGTGTGAAGTCAGAGAATGGATGTCTCTGAAGTAAGAATGAAGGTATGTGAAGTCATAGAATGGAGGTGTGTGAAGTCAAATTGGAGGTGTGTGAACTCATAGAATGGAGGTGTGTGAAGTCACAGAATGGAGGTGTGTGAAGTCACATAATGGAGGTGTGTGAAGACAAAGAGGTGGTGTGTGAAGTCACAGAATGGAGGTGTGTGAAGTCATATAATGGAGGTGTGTGAAATCATAGAATGGAGGTATGTGAAGTCAGAATGGAGGTGTGTGAAGTCACAGAATTGAGGTTTGTGAAGTCACAGAATGGAGGTGTGTGAAGTCAGAATGAAGGTGTGTGAAGTCACAGAATGGAGGTGTGTGAACTCACAGAATGGATGTTTGTGAAGTAAGAATGAAGGTGTTTGAAGTCATAGAGTGGATGTGTGTGAAGTCACAGAATGGAGGTGTGTGAAGTCATAGAATGGAGGTGTGTGAAGTCATAGAATTGAGGTGTGTGAAGTCATAAAATGGAGGTGTGTGAAGTCATAAAATGGAGGTGTGTGAACTCATAGAATGGAGGTGTGTGAAGTCTAAATGGAGTTGTGTGAAGTCATAGAATGGTGTTTTTTGATGTCAACGAATGGAGGTGTGTGAAGTCATAGAATGGAGGTGTGTGAAGTCAGATTGGAGGTGTGTGAAATCACAGAATGGAGGTGTGTGAAGTCACAGAATGGAGGTGTGTGAACTCAGAATGTAGGTGTGTGAAGCCACAGAATGGAGGTTTGTGAAGTCATAGAATGGAAGTGTGTGAAATCATTGAATGGAGGTGTGTGAAGTCACAGAATTGAGGTTTGTGAAGTCAGAATTGAGGTGTGTGAAGTCAGAATAGAGGTGAGTGAAGTCATAGAATGGAGGTGTGTGAAGTCATAGAATGGAGGTCTGTGAACTCAGAATGGAGGTTTGTGAAGTCATAGAATGGAGGTGTGTGAAGTCAAAGAAAGGAGGTGTGTGAAGTCATATAATGGAGGTGTGTGAAGTCATAAAATGGAGGTGTGTGAATTCATAGAATGAGGTTTGTGAAGTCACAATGGAGTTGTGTGAAGTCATAGAATGGTTGTTTTTGATGTCAATGAATGGAGGTGTGTGAAGTCATAGAATGGAGGTGTGTGAAGTCAGAATGGAGGTGTGTGAAATCACAGAATGGAGGTGTGTCAACTCAGAAATGAGGTGTGTGAAGTCATAGAATGGAGGTGTGTGAAGTCATAGAATGGAAGTGTGTGAAATCATAGAATGGAGGTGTGTGAAGTCAAAGAATTGAGGTGTGTGAAGTCAGAATGGAGGTGTGTGAAGTCAGAATGGAGGTGTCTGAAGTCACAGAATGGAGGTTTGTGAAGTCGTAGAATGGAGGTGTGTGAAGTCAGAGAATGGATGTCTCTGAAGTAAGAATGAAGGTATGTGAAGTCATCGAATGGAGGTGTGTGAAGTCAAATTGGAGGTGTGTGAACTCATAGAATGGAGGTGTGTGAACTCATAGAATGGAGGTGTGTGAAGTCAAAGAATGGAGGTGTGTGAAGTGAAACAATAGAGGTGTGTGAAGTCACAGAATGGAGGTGTGTGAAGTCACAGTATGGAAGTGTGTGAAGTCAAAACGGAGGTGTGTGAAGTCACAGAATGGAGGTGTGTGAAGTCACATAATGGAGGTGTGTGAAGTCAAAGAGGTGGTGTGTGAAGTCACAGAATGGAGGTGTGTGAAGTCATATAATGGAGGTGTGTGAAATCATAGAATGGAGGTATGTGAAGTCAAAATGGAGGTGTGTGAAGTCACAGAATTGAGGTGTGTGAAGTCACAGAATGGAGGTGTGTGAAGTCAGAATGAAGGTGTGTGAAGTCACAGAATGGAGGTGTGTGAAGTCACAGAATGGATGTTTGTGAAGTAAGAATGAAGGTGTTTGAAGTCATAGAATGGAGGTGTGTGAAGTCACAGAATGGAGGTGTGTGAAGTCATAGAATGGAGGTGTGTGAAGTCATAGAATTGAGGTGTGTGAAGTCATAAAATGGAGGTGTGTGAAGTCATAAAATGGAGGTGTGTGAACTCATAGAATGGAGGTGTGTGAAGACTAAATGGAGTTGTGTGAAGTCATAGAATGGTGTTTTTTGATGTCAACGAATGGAGGTGTGTGAAGTCATAGAATGGAGGTGTGTGAAGTCAGATTGGAGGTGTGTGAAATCACAGAATGGAGGTGTGTGAAGTCACAGAATGGAGGTGTGTGAACTCAGAATGTGGGTGTGTGAAGCCACAGAATGGAGGTTTGTGAAGTCATAGAATGCAAGTGTGTGAAATCATTGAATGGAGGTGTGTGAAGTCACAGAATTGAGGTTTGTGAAGTCAGAATTGAGGTGTGTGAAGTCAGAATAGAGGTGAGTGAAGTCATAGAATGGAGGTGTGTGAAGTCATAGAATGGAGGTCTGTGAACTCAGAATGGAGGTTTGTGAAGTCATAGAATGGAGGTGTGTGAAGTCAAAGAATGGAGGTGTGTGAAGTCATATAATGGAGGTGTGTGAAGTCATAAAATGGAGGTCTGTGAATTCATAGAATGGAGGTGTGTGAAGTCACAATGGAGTTGTGTGAAGTCATAGAATGGTTGTTTTTGATGTCAATGAATGGAGGTGTGTGAAGTCATAGAATGGAGGTGTGTGAAGTCAGAATGGAGGTGTGTGAAATCACAGAATGGAGGTGTGTCAACTCAGAAATGATGTGTGTGAAGTCATAGAATGGAGGTGTGTGAAGTCATAGAATGGAAGTGTGTGAAATCATAGAATGGAGGTGTGTGAAGTCAAAGAATTGAGGTGTGTGAAGTCAGAATGGAGGTGTGTGAAGTCAGAATGGAGGTGTGTGAAGTCATAGAATGGAAGTGTGTGAAGTCATAGAATGGAGGTCTGTGAACTCAGAATGGGGGTTTGTGAAATCATAGAATGGAGGTGTGCGAACTCAGAATGGAGGTGTGTGAAGTCACAGAATGGAGGTGTGTGAAGTCATAGAATGGAGGTGTGTGAAATCACAGAATGGAGGTGTGTGAATTCATAGAATGGAGGTGTGTGAAGTCACAGGATCGAAGTGTGTGAAGTCACAGAATGGAGGTGTGTGAAGTCACAGAATGGAGGTGTGTGAAGTCACAGAATGGAGGTGTGTGAACTCAGAATGGAGGTGTGTGAAGCCACAGAATGGAGGTGTGTGAAGTCATAGAATGGAAGTGTGTGAAGTCATAGAATGGAGGTGTGTGAAGGAAGAATGGTGGTGTGTGAAGTCACAGAATGGAGGTGTGTGAATTCAGAATGGAGATGTGTGAAGTCACAGAATGGAGGTTTGTGAAGTCATAGAATGGAGTTGTGTGAAGTCATAGAATGGAGCTGTGTGAAGTCAGAATGGAGGTGTGTGAATTCACAGAATGGAGGTGTGTGAAGTCAGAATGGAGGTGTGTGAAATCACAGAATGGGGGTGTGTGAAGTCATAGAATGGAGGTGTGTGAAGTCATAGAATGGAGGTGTGTGAAGTCATAGAATGGAGGTGTGTGAAGTCAGAATGGTGGTGTGTGAATTCACAGAATTGAGGTGTGTGAACACAGAATGCAGGTGTGTGAATCACAGAATGGAGGTGTGTGAAATCATAGATTGGAGGTGTGTGAAGTCATAGAATGGATGTTTGTGAAGTAAGAATGAAGGTGTTTGAAGTCATAGAATAGAGGTGTGTGAAGTCAAAGAATGGAGGTGTGTGAAGTCACAGAATGGAGGTGTGTGAAGTCACACAATGGAGGTGTGTGAAGTCTCGAATGGAGGTGTGCGGTCATAGAAGGGAGGTGGGCGAAGTCATAGAAAGAGGTGTGAGAAGTCATAGAATGGAGGAGTGTGAAGGCATACAGTGGAGGTGACTGAAGACACAGATTCGAGATTTGTGAAGTCATATAATGGAGGTATGTAAAGTCAGAATGGAGGTGTGTGAAGTCAAAGAATGGAGATTTGTGAATTCATAGAATGGAGGTGTGTGACGTCAAATTGAAGTGCGTGAAGTCATAGAATGGAGGTGTGTGAAGTCACAGAATGGAGGTGTGTGAAGCCATACAATGGAGGTGAGTGAAGTCAGAATGGAGGTGTGTGAAGTCACAGAATGGAGGTGTGTGAACTCAGAATGGAGGTGTGTGAAGTCATAGATGGAGGTGTGTGAAGTCATAGTATGGAGGTGTGAAATCATAGAATGGAGTTTTGTGAAGTCACACAATGTAGCTGTGTGAAGTCAGAATGGAGGTGTGTGAAGTCATAGAATGGAGGTGTGTGAAGTCAGAATGGAGGTATGTGAAATCATAGAATCAAGGTGTGTGAAGTCACAGAATGGAGGTGTGTGAAGTCATAGAATGGAGGTGCGTGAAGTCACAGAATGGAGGTGTGTGAAGTCATAGAATGGAGGTGTGTGAAGTCACAGAATGAAGGTGTGTGAATCACAGAATGGAGGTATGTGAACTCACAATGGAGGTGGGTGAAGTCACAAAATGGAGGTGTGTGAAGTCATAGAATGGAGGTGTGTGAAGTCACAGAATGGAGGTGTGTGAATTCATAGAATGGAGGTGTGTGAAGTCATAGAATGGAGGTGTGTGAAGTCATAGAATGGAGGTGTGTGAATTCATAGAATGGAGGTGTGTGAAGTCACAGAATGGAGGTTTGTGTACTCAAAATGGAGTTGTTTGAAGTCACAGAATGGAGGTGTGTGAAGTCATAGAATGGAAGTGTGTGAAGTCATAGAATGGAGGTGTGTGAATTCATAGAATAGAGGTGTGTGAAGTCATAGAATGGAGGTTTGTGTACTGAAAATGCAGGTGTTTGAAGTTACAGAATGGAGGTGAAGTCATAGAATGGAGGTGCGTGAAGTCACAGAATGGAGGTGTGTGAAGTCATAGAATGGAGGTGTGTGAAGTCACAGAATGAAGGTGTGTGAATCACAGAATGGAGGTACGTGAACTCACAATGGAGGTGGGTGAAGTCACAAAATGGAAGTGTGTGAAGTCATAGAATGGAGGTGTGTGAAGTCACAGAATGGAGGTTTGTGAAGTCATACAATGGAGGTGTGTGAAGTCATAGAATGGATGTTTCTAAAGTAAGAATGAAGGTGTGTGAAGTCATAGAATGGAGGTGTGTGAAGTCAAAATGGAGGTGTGTGAAGTCACAGAATGGAGGTTGCCGGGGCCAACCGGCGGCAAACCAGGGTTCGCAGATTGGGGTTCCTGAAATCGGGGGGCAAGGACTAGCAAGAAATAGTAGAGAGACAGACACAGCGGGTCCGGGATGTCCGCAGTCCAGGTAAAGACTGCCGAGACTGCCGGTTTATTTTCCACTCCCCCTTCTTCCCACCTCCTGACCCAGGGAACCTCCAGGTGTTACATTCATATTGTAATTCTCAGGTCATTTGCATAGAATAGGGCCACAAAGCAATAAGACAACAAAGCCATCGTCTGATGCAAGCCAAGGTACAGTTTGATTCCACTCTGGCTCACAACAGGAGGTGTGTGAAGTCACAGAATTGAAGTGTGTGAAGTCAAAATGGAGGTGTGTGAAGTCACAGAATGGAGGTGTGTGAAGTCACAGAATGGAGGTGTGTGAAGTCATAGAATGGAGGTGTGTGAAGTCATAGAATGGAGGTGTGTGAAGGAAGAATGGTGATGTGTGAAGTCACAGAATGGAGGTGTGTGAATTCAGAATGGAGATGTGTGAAGTCACAGAATGGAGGTTTGTGAAGTCATAGAATGGAGTTGTGTGAAGTCATAGAATGGAGCTGTGTGAAGTCAGAATGGAGGTGTGTGAATTCACAGAATGGAGGTGTGTGAAGTCAGAATGGAGGTGTGTGAAATCACAGAATGGGGGTGTGTGAAGTCATAGAATGGAGGTGTGTGAAGTCATAGAATGGAGGTGTGTGAAGTCATAGAATGGAGGTGTGTGAAGTCAGAATGGTGGTGTGTGAATTCACAGAATTGAGGTGTGTGAACACAGAATGCAGGTGTGTGAATCACAGAATGGAGGTGTGTGAAATCATAGATTGGAGGTGTGTGAAGTCATAGAATGGATGTTTGTGAAGTAAGAATGAAGGTGTTTGAAGTCATAGAATAGAGGTGTGTGAAGTCAAAGAATGGAGGTGTGTGAAGTCACAGAATGGAGGTGTGTGAAGTCACACAATGGAGGTGTGTGAAGTCTCGAATGGAGGTGTGCGGTCATAGAAGGGAGGTGGGCGAAGTCATAGAAAGAGGTGTGAGAAGTCATAGAATGGAGGAGTGTGAAGGCATACAGTGGAGGTGACTGAAGACACAGATTCGAGATTTGTGAAGTCATATAATGGAGGTATGTAAAGTCAGAATGGAGGTGTGTGAAGTCATAGAATGGAGATTTGTGAATTCATAGAATGGAGGGGTGTGACGTCAAATTGAAGTGCGTGAAGTCATAGAATGGAGGTGTGTGAAGTCACAGAATGGAGGTGTGTGAAGCCATACAATGGAGGTGAGTGAAGTCAGAATGGAGGTGTGTGAAGTCACAGAATGGAGGTGTGTGAACTCAGAATGGAGGTGTGTGAAGTCATAGATGGAGGTGTGTGAAGTCATAGTATGGAGGTGTGAAATCATAGAATGGAGTTTTGTGAAGTCACACAATGTAGCTGTGTGAAGTCAGAATGGAGGTGTGTGAAGTCATAGAATGGAGGTGTGTGAAGTCAGAATGGAGGTATGTGAAATCATAGAATCAAGGTGTGTGAAGTCACAGAATGGAGGTGTGTGAAGTCATAGAATGGAGGTGCGTGAAGTCACAGAATGGAGGTGTGTGAAGTCATAGAATGGAGGTGTGTGAAGTCACAGAATGAAGGTGTGTGAATCACAGAATGGAGGTATGTGAACTCACAATGGAGGTGGGTGAAGTCACAAAATGGAGGTGTGTGAAGTCATAGAATGGAGGTGTGTGAAGTCACAGAATGGAGGTGTGTGAATTCATAGAATGGAGGTGTGTGAAGTCATAGAATGGAGGTGTGTGAAGTCATAGAATGGAGGTGTGTGAATTCATAGAATGGAGGTGTGTGAAGTCACAGAATGGAGGTTTGTGTACTCAAAATGGAGTTGTTTGAAGTCACAGAATGGAGGTGTGTGAAGTCATAGAATGGAAGTGTGTGAAGTCATAGAATGGAGGTGTGTGAATTCATAGAATAGAGGTGTGTGAAGTCATAGAATGGAGGTTTGTGTACTCAAAATGGAGGTGTTTGAAGTCACAGAATGGAGGTGAAGTCATAGAATGGAGGTGCGTGAAGTCACAGAATGGAGGTGTGTGAAGTCATAGAATGGAGGTGTGTGAAGTCACAGAATGAAGGTGTGTGAATCACAGAATGGAGGTACGTGAACTCACAATGGAGGTGGGTGAAGTCACAAAATGGAAGTGTGTGAAGTCATAGAATGGAGGTGTGTGAAGTCACAGAATGGAGGTTTGTGAAGTCATACAATGGAGGTGTGTGAAGTCATAGAATGGATGTTTCTAAAGTAAGAATGAAGGTGTGTGAAGTCATAGAATGGAGGTGTGTGAAGTCAAAATGGAGGTGTGTGAAGTCACAGAATGGAGGTTGCCGGGGCCAACCGGCGGCAAACCAGGGTTCGCAGATTGGGGTTCCTGAAATCGGGGGGCAAGGACTAGCAAGAAATAGAAGAGAGACAGACACAGCGGGTCCGGGATGTCCGCAGTCCAGGTAAAGACTGCCAAGACTGCCGGTTTATTTTCCACTCCCCTTTCTTCCCACCTCCTGACCCAGGGAACCTCCAGTTGTTACATTCATATTGTAATTCTCAGGTCATTTGCATAGAATAGGGCCAGAAAGCAATAAGACAACAAAGCCATCGTCTGATGCCATCGAAGGTACAGTTTGGTTCCACTCTGGCTCACAACAGGAGGTGTGTGAAGTCACAGAATTGAAGTGTGTGAAGTCAAAATGGAGGTGTGTGAAGTCACAGAATGGAGGTGTGTGAAGTCATAGAATGGAGGTGTGTGAAGTCATAGAATGGAGGACTGTGAACTCAGAATGGAGGTTGGTGAAGTCATAGAATGGAGGTGTGTGAAGTCACAGAATGGAGGTGTGTCAAGTCATAGAATGGAGGCGTGTGAAGTCATAGAATGGAAGTGTGTGAAGTCATAGAATGGACGTATGTGAACTCAGAATGGGGGTTTGTGAAGTCATAGAATGGAGGTGTGTGAACTCAGAATGGAGGTGTGTGAAGTCACAGAATGGAGGTGTGTGAAGTCACAATGGAGTTGCGTGAAGTCATAGAATGGTTGTTTTTGATGTCAACGAATGGGGGTGTGTGAAGTCATAGAATGGAGGTGTGTGATGTCAGATTGGAGGTGTGTGAAATCACAGAATGGAGGTGTGTCAACTCAGAAATGAGGTGTGTGAAGTCATAGAATGGAGGTGTGTTAAATCACAGAATGGAGGTGTGTGAATACAAAGAATGGAGGTGTGTGAAGTCATAGGTTCGAGGTGTGTGAAGTCACAGAATGGAGGTGTGTGAAGTCACAGAATGGAGGTGTGTGAACTCAGAATGGAGGTGTGTGAAGCCACAGAATGGAGGTGTGTGAAGTCATAGAATGGAAGTGTGTGAAGTCATAGAATGGAGGTGTGTGAAGGAAGAATGGAGGTGTGTGAAGTCAGAGAATGGAGGTGTGTGAACTCAGAATGGAGGTGTGTGAAGTCACAGAATGGAGGTTTGTGAAGTCATAGAATGGAGGTCTGTGAAGTCAGAGAATGGATGTTTCTGAAGTAAGAATGAAGGTGTGTGAAGTCATAGAATGGAGTTGTGTGAAGTCATGGAATGGAGGTGTGTGAAGTCAAGGAACGGAGGTGTGCGAAGTGAAACAATAGAGGTGTGTGAAGTCACAGAATGGAGGTGTGTGAAGTCACAGAATGGAAGTGTGTGAAGTCAAAACGGAGGTGTGTGAAGTCACAGAATGGAGGTGTGTGAAGTCACAGAATGGAGGTGTGTGAATTCAAAAAGGTGGTGTGTGAAGTCACAGAATGGAGGTGTGTGAAGTCATAGAATGGAGGTGTGTGAAGTCACAGAATGGAGGTGTGTGAAGTCAGAATGAAGGTGTGTGAAGTCACAGAATGGAGGTGTGTGAAGTCACAGAATGGATGTTTGTGAAGTTAGAATGAAGGTGTTTGAAGTCATAGAGTGGAGGTGTGTGAAGTCACAGAATGGAGGTGTGTGAAGTCATAGAATGGAGGTGTGTGAAGTCATAGAATTGAGGTGTGTGAAGTCATAGAATGGAGGTGTGTGAAGTCATAAAATGGAGGTGTGTGAACTCATAGAATGGAGGTGTGTGAAGTCAAAATGGAGTTGTGTGAAGTCATAGAATGGTGTTTTTTGATGTCAACGAATGGAGGTGTGTGAAGTCATAGAATGGAGGTGTATGAAGTCAGATTGGAGGTGTGTGAAATCACAGAATGGAGGTGTGTGAAGTCACAGAATGGAGGTGTGTGACCTCAGAATGCAGGTGTGTGAAGCCACAGAATGGAGGTGTGTGAAGTCATAGAATGGAAGTGTGTGAAATAATAGAATGGAGGTGTTTGAAGTCACAGAATTAAGGTGTGTGAATTTAGAATGGATTTGTGTGAAATCAGAATGGAGGTGAGAGAAGTCATAGAATGGAGGTGTGTGAAGTCATAGAATGGAGGTCTGTGAACTCAGAATGGAGGTTTGTGAAGTCTTAGAATGGAGGTGTGTGAACTCAGAATGGAGGTGTGTGAAGTCACAGAATGGAGGTGTGTGAAGTCATAGAATGGAGGTGTGTGGAGTCATAGAATGGAGGTCTGTGAAGTCAGAGAATGGATGTTTCTGAAGTAAGAATGAAGGTGTGTGAAGTTATAGAATGGAGATGTGTGAAGTCAAATTGGAGGTGTGTGAACTCATAGAATGGAGGTGTGTGAACTCATAGAATGGAGGTTTGTGAAGTCATGGAATGGCGGTGTGAGAAGTCAAAGAATGGATGTGTGTGAAGTGAAACAATAGAGGTGTGTGAAGTCACAGAATGGAGGTGTGTGAAGTCACAGATTGGAAGTGTCTGAAGTCAAAACGGAGGTGTGTGAAGTCACAGAATGGAGGTGAGTGAAGTCAGAATGGAGGTGTGTGAAGTCATACACTGAGGTGGGTGAAGTCATAGAAAGGAGGTGTGGAAAGTCATAGAATGGAGGAGTGTGAAGTCATAGAGTGGAGGTGAGTGAAGTCACAGATTCGAGGTCTGTGATGTCATAGAATGGAGGTGTGTGAAGTCAGAATGGTGGTGTGTGAAATGATAGAATGGAGAGGTGTGAACTCATAGGATGGAGTTGTGTGACGTCACAATGGAAGAGTGTGAAGTCATCGAATGGAGGTGTGAGAAGTCACAGAATGGAGGTGTGTGAAGTCAAAAAATGAAGGTGTGTGAAGTCAGAATGGAGGTGTGTGAAGTCACAGAATGGAGGTGTGTGAACTCAGAATGGAGGTGTGTGAAGTCATAGATGGAGGTGTGTGAAGTCATAGTATGGAGGTGTGTGAAATCACAGAATGGAGTTTTGTGAAGTCACAGAATGGAGCTGTGTGAAGTCAGAACGGAGGTGTGTGAAGTCATAGAAGGGAGGTGTGTGAAGTCATAGAATGGAGGTGTGTGAAGTCACAGAATGGAGGTGTGTGAAGTCATAGAATGGAGGTGTGTGAAGTCACAGAATGAAGGTGTGTGAATCACAGAATGGAGGTATGTGAACTCACAATGGAGGTGGGTGAAGTCACAAAATGGAGGTGTGTGAAGTCATAGAATGGAGGTGTGTGAAGTCACAGAATGGAGGTGTGTGAAGTCATAGAATGGAGGTGTGTGAAGTCATAGAATGGAGGTGTGTGAAGTCATAGAATGGAGGTGTGTGAATTCATAGAATGGAGGTGTGTGAAGTCACAGAATGGAGGTTTGTGTACTCAAAATGGAGGTGTTTGAAGTCACAGAATGGAGGTGTGTGAAGTCATAGAATGGAAGTGTGTGAAGTCATAGAATGGAGGTGTGTGAATTCATAGATTAGAGGTGTGTGAAGTCACAGAATGGAGGTTTGTGTACTCAAAATGGAGGTGTTTGAAGTCACAGAATGGAGGTGTTTGAAGTCATAGAATGGAGGTGCGTGAAGTCACAGAATGGAGGTGTGTGAAGTCATAGAATGGAGGTGTGTGAAGTCACAGAATGAAGGTGTGTGAATCACAGAATGGAGGTATGTGAACTCACAATGGAGGTGGGTGAAGTCACAAAATGGAGGTGTGTGAAGTCATAGAATGGAGGTGTGTGAAGTCACAGAATGGAGGTTTTTGAAGTCATACAATGGAGGTGTGTGAAGTCATAGAATGGATGTTTCTAAAGTAAGAATGAAGGTGTGTGAAGTCATAGAATGGAGGTGTGTGAAGTCAAAATGGAGGTGTGTGAAGTCACAGAATGGAGGTTGCCGGGGCCAACCGGCGGCAAACCAGGGTTCGCAGATTGGGGTTCCTGAAATCGGGGGGCAAGGACTAGCAAGAAATAGAAGAGAGACAGACACAGCGGGTCCGGGATGTCCGCAGTCCAGGTAAAGACTGCCGAGACTGCCGGTTTATTTTCCACTCCCCCTTCTTCCCACCTCCTGACCCAGGGAACCTCCAGGTGTTACATTCATATTGTAATTCTCAGGTCATTTGCATAGAATAGGGCCACAAAGCAATAAGACAACAAAGCCATCGTCTGATGCAAGCCAAGGTACAGTTTGATTCCACTCTGGCTCACAACAGGAGGTGTGTGAAGTCACAGAATTGAAGTGTGTGAAGTCAAAATGGAGGTGTGTGAAGTCACAGAATGGAGGTGTGTGAAGTCACAGAATGGAGGTGTGTGAGGTCATAGAATGGAGGTGTGTGAAGTCATAGAATGGAGGACTGTGAACTCAGAATGGAGGTTTGTGAAGTCATAGAATGGAGGTGTGTGAAGTCACAGAATGGAGGTGTGTCAAGTCATAGAATGGAGGTGTGTGAAGTCATAGAATGGAAGTGTGTGAAGTCATAGAATGGACGTATGTGAACTCAGAATGGGGGTTTGTGAAGTCATAGAATGGAGGTGTGTGAACTCAGAATGGAGGTGTGTGAAGTCACAGAATGGAGGTGTGTGAAGTCACAATGGAGTTGTGTGAAGTCATAGAATGGATGTTTTTGATGTCAACGAATGGGGGTGTGTGAAGTCATAGAATGGAGGTGTGTGATGTCAGATTGGAGGTGTGTGAAATCACAGAATGGAGGTGTGTCAACTCAGAAATGAGGTGTGTGAAGTCATAGAATGGAGGTGTGTTAAATCACAGAATGGAGGTGTGTGAATTCAAAGAATGGAGGTGTGTGAAGTCATAGGTTTGAGGTGTGTGAAGTCACAGAATGGAGGTGTGTGAAGTCACAGAATGGAGGTGTGTGAAGTCACAGAATGGAGGTGTGTGAACTCAGAATGGAGGTGTGTGAAGACACAGAATGGAGGTGTGTGAAGTCATAGAATGGAAGTGTGTGAAGTCATAGAATGGAGGTGTGTGAAGGAAGAATGGAGGTGTGTGAAGTCAGAGAATGGAGGTGTGTGAACTCAGAATGGAGGTGTGTGAAGTCACAGAATAGAGGTTTGTGAAGTCATAGAATGGAGGTCTGTGAAGTCAAAGAATGGATGTTTCTGAAGTAAGAATGAAGGTGTGTGAAATCATAGAATGGAGTTGTGTGAAGTCATGGAATGGAGGTGTGTGAAGTCAAAGAATGGAGGTGTGTGAAGTGAAACAATAGAGGTGTGTGAAGTCACAGAATGGAGGTGTGTGAAGTCACAGAATGGAAGTGTGTGAAGTCAAAACGGAGGTGTGTGAAGTCACAGAATGGAGGTGTGTGAAGTCACAGAATGGAGGTGTGTGAAGTCATAGAATGGAGGTGCGTGAAGTCACAGAATGGAGGTGTGTGAAGTCATAGAATGGAGGTGTGTGAAGTCACAGAATGAAGGTGTGTGAATCACAGAATGGAGGTATGTGAACTCACAATGGAGGTGGGTGAAGTCACAAAATGGAGGTGTGTGAAGTCATAGAATGGAGGTGTGTGAAGTCACAGAATGGAGGTGTGTGAATTCATAGAATGGAGGTGTGTGAAGTCATAGAATGGAGGTGTGTGAAGTCATAGAATGGAGGTGTGTGAATTCATAGAATGGAGGTGTGTGAAGTCACAGAATGGAGGTTTGTGTACTCAAAATGGAGTTGTTTGAAGTCACAGAATGGAGGTGTGTGAAGTCATAGAATGGAAGTGTGTGAAGTCATAGAATGGAGGTGTGTGAATTCATAGAATAGAGGTGTGTGAAGTCATAGAATGGAGGTTTGTGTACTCAAAATGGAGGTGTTTGAAGTCACAGAATGGAGGTGAAGTCATAGAATGGAGGTGCGTGAAGTCACAGAATGGAGGTGTGTGAAGTCATAGAATGGAGGTGTGTGAAGTCACAGAATGAAGGTGTGTGAATCACAGAATGGAGGTACGTGAACTCACAATGGAGGTGGGTGAAGTCACAAAATGGAAGTGTGTGAAGTCATAGAATGGAGGTGTGTGAAGTCACAGAATGGAGGTTTGTGAAGTCATACAATGGAGGTGTGTGAAGTCATAGAATGGATGTTTCTAAAGTAAGAATGAAGGTGTGTGAAGTCATAGAATGGAGGTGTGTGAAGTCAAAATGGAGGTGTGTGAAGTCACAGAATGGAGGTTGCCGGGGCCAACCGGCGGCAAACCAGGGTTCGCAGATTGGGGTTCCTGAAATCGGGGGGCAAGGACTAGCAAGAAATAGAAGAGAGACAGACACAGCGGGTCCGGGATGTCCGCAGTCCAGGTAAAGACTGCCAAGACTGCCGGTTTATTTTCCACTCCCCTTTCTTCCCACCTCCTGACCCAGGGAACCTCCAGGTGTTACATTCATATTGTAATTCTCAGGTCATTTGCATAGAATAGGGCCAGAAAGCAATAAGACAACAAAGCCATCGTCTGATGCCATCCAAGGTACAGTTTGATTCCACTCTGGCTCACAACAGGAGGTGTGTGAAGTCACAGAATTGAAGTGTGTGAAGTCAAAATGGAGGTGTGTGAAGTCACAGAATGGAGGTGTGTGAAGTCATAGAATGGAGGTGTGTGAAGTCATAGAATGGAGGACTGTGAACTCAGAATGGAGGTTGGTGAAGTCATAGAATGGAGGTGTGTGAAGTCACAGAATGGAGGTGTGTCAAGTCATAGAATGGAGGCGTGTGAAGTCATAGAATGGAAGTGTGTGAAGTCATAGAATGGACGTATGTGAACTCAGAATGGGGGTTTGTGAAGTCATAGAATGGAGGTGTGTGAACTCAGAATGGAGGTGTGTGAAGTCACAGAATGGAGGTGTGTGAAGTCACAATGGAGTTGCGTGAAGTCATAGAATGGTTGTTTTTGATGTCAACGAATGGGGGTGTGTGAAGTCATAGAATGGAGGTGTGTGATGTCAGATTGGAGGTGTGTGAAATCATAGAATGGAGGTGTGTCAACTCAGAAATGAGGTGTGTGAAGTCATAGAATGGAGGTGTGTTAAATCACAGAATGGAGGTGTGTGAATACAAAGAATGGAGGTGTGTGAAGTCATAGGTTCGAGGTGTGTGAAGTCACAGAATGGAGGTGTGTGAAGTCACAGAATGGAGGTGTGTGAACTCAGAATGGAGGTGTGTGAAGCCACAGAATGGAGGTGTGTGAAGTCATAGAATGGAAGTGTGTGAAGTCATAGAATGGAGGTGTGTGAAGGAAGAATGGAGGTGTGTGAAGTCAGAGAATGGAGGTGTGTGAACTCAGAATGGAGGTGTGTGAAGTCACAGAATGGAGGTTTGTGAAGTCATAGAATGGAGGTCTGTGAAGTCAGAGAATGGATGTTTCTGAAGTAAGAATGAAGGTGTGTGAAGTCATAGAATGGAGTTGTGTGAAGTCATGGAATGGAGGTGTGTGAAGTCAAGGAATGGAGGTGTGCGAAGTGAAACAATAGAGGTGTGTGAAGTCACAGAATGGAGGTGTGTGAAGTCACAGAATGGAAGAGTGTGAAGTCAAAACGGAGGTGTGTGAAGTCACAGAATGGAGGTGTGTGAAGTCACAGAATGGAGGTGTGTGAATTCAAAAAGGTGGTGTGTGAAGTCACAGAATGGAGGTGTGTGAAGTCATAGAATGGAGGTGTGTGAAGTCACAGAATGGAGGTGTGTGAAGTCACAATGGAGTTGCGTGAAGTCATAGAATGGTTGTTTTTGATGTCAACGAATGGGGGTGTGTGAAGTCATAGAATGGAGGTGTGTGATGTCAGATTGGAGGTGTGTGAAATCATAGAATGGAGGTGTGTCAACTCAGAAATGAGGTGTGTGAAGTCATAGAATGGAGGTGTGTTAAATCACAGAATGGAGGTGTGTGAATACAAAGAATGGAGGTGTGTGAAGTCATAGGTTCGAGGTGTGTGAAGTCACAGAATGGAGGTGTGTGAAGTCACAGAATGGAGGTGTGTGAACTCAGAATGGAGGTGTGTGAAGCCACAGAATGGAGGTGTGTGAAGTCATAGAATGGAAGTGTGTGAAGTCATAGAATGGAGGTGTGTGAAGGAAGAATGGAGGTGTGTGAAGTCAGAGAATGGAGGTGTGTGAACTCAGAATGGAGGTGTGTGAAGTCACAGAATGGAGGTTTGTGAAGTCATAGAATGGAGGTCTGTGAAGTCAGAGAATGGATGTTTCTGAAGTAAGAATGAAGGTGTGTGAAGTCATAGAATGGAGTTGTGTGAAGTCATGGAATGGAGGTGTGTGAAGTCAAGGAATGGAGGTGTGCGAAGTGAAACAATAGAGGTGTGTGAAGTCACAGAATGGAGGTGTGTGAAGTCACAGAATGGAAGAGTGTGAAGTCAAAACGGAGGTGTGTGAAGTCACAGAATGGAGGTGTGTGAAGTCACAGAATGGAGGTGTGTGAATTCAAAAAGGTGGTGTGTGAAGTCACAGAATGGAGGTGTGTGAAGTCATAGAATGGAGGTGTGTGAAGTCACAGAATGGAGGTGTGTGAAGTCAGAATAAAGGTGTGTGAAGTCACAGAATGGAGGTGTGTGAAGTCACAGAATGGATGTTTGTGAAGTTAGAATGAAGGTGTTTGAAGTCATAGAGTGGAGGTGTGTGAAGTCACAGAATGGAGGTGTGTGAAGTCATAGAATGGAGGTGTGTGAAGTCATAGAATTGAGGTGTGTGAAGTCATAGAATGGAGGTGTGTGAAGTCATAAAATGGAGGTGTGTGAACTCATAGAATGGAGGTGTGTGAAGTCAAAATGGAGTTGTGTGAAGTCATAGAATGGTGTTTTTTGATGTCAACGAATGGAGGTGTGTGAAGTCATAGAATGGAGGTGTATGAAGTCAGATTGGAGGTGTGTGAAATCACAGAATGGAGGTGTGTGAAGTCACAGAATGGAGGTGTGTGACCTCAGAATGCAGGTGTGTGAAGCCACAGAATGGAGGTGTGTGAAGTCACAGAATGGAAGTGTGTGAAATAATAGAATGGAGGTGTTTGAAGTCACAGAATTAAGGTGTGTGAATTTAGAATGGATTTGTGTGAAATCAGAATGGAGGTGAGAGAAGTCATAGAATGGAGGTGTGTGAAGTCATAGAATGGAGGTCTGTGAACTCAGAATGGAGGTTTGTGAAGTCTTAGAATGGAGGTGTGTGAACTCAGAATGGAGGTGTGTGAAGTCACAGAATGGAGGTGTGTGAAGTCATAGAATGGAGGTGTGTGGAGTCATAGAATGGAGGTCTGTGAAGTCAGAGAATGGATGTTTCTGAAGTAAGAATGAAGGTGTGTGAAGTTATAGAATGGAGATGTGTGAAGTCAAATTGGAGGTGTGTGAACTCATAGAATGGAGGTGTGTGAACTCATAGAATGGAGGTTTGTGAAGTCATGGAATGGCGGTGTGAGAAGTCAAAGAATGGATGTGTGTGAAGTGAAACAATAGAGGTGTGTGAAGTCACAGAATGGAGGTGTGTGAAGTCACAGATTGGAAGTGTCTGAAGTCAAAACGGAGGTGTGTGAAGTCACAGAATGGAGGTGAGTGAAGTAAGAATGGAGGTGTGTGAAGTCATACACTGAGGTGGGTGAAGTCATAGAAAGGAGGTGTGGAAAGTCATAGAATGGAGGAGTGTGAAGTCATAGAGTGGAGGTGAGTGAAGTCACAGATTCGAGGTCTGTGATGTCATAGAATGGAGGTGTGTGAAGTCAGAATGGTGGTGTGTGAAATGATAGAATGGAGAGGTGTGAACTCATAGGATGGAGTTGTGTGACGTCACAATGGAAGAGTGTGAAGTCATCGAATGGAGGTGTGAGAAGTCACAGAATGGAGGTGTGTGAAGTCAAAAAATGAAGGTGTGTGAAGTCAGAATGGAGGTGTGTGAAGTCACAGAATGGAGGTGTGTGAACTCAGAATGGAGGTGTGTGAAGTCATAGATGGAGGTGTGTGAAGTCATAGTATGGAGGTGTGTGAAATCACAGAATGGAGTTTTGTGAAGTCACAGAATGGAGCTGTGTGAAGTCAGAACGGAGGTGTGTGAAGTCATAGAAGGGAGGTGTGTGAAGTCATAGAATGGAGGTGTGTGAAGTCACAGAATGGAGGTGTGTGAAGTCATAGAATGGAGGTGTGTGAAGTCACAGAATGAAGGTGTGTGAATCACAGAATGGAGGTATGTGAACTCACAATGGAGGTGGGTGAAGTCACAAAATGGAGGTGTGTGAAGTCATAGAATGGAGGTGTGTGAAGTCACAGAATGGAGGTGTGTGAAGTCATAGAATGGAGGTGTGTGAAGTCATAGAATGGAGGTGTGTGAAGTCATAGAATGGAGGTGTGTGAATTCATAGAATGGAGGTGTGTGAAGTCACAGAATGGAGGTTTGTGTACTCAAAATGGAGGTGTTTGAAGTCACAGAATGGAGGTGTGTGAAGTCATAGAATGGAAGTGTGTGAAGTCATAGAATGGAGGTGTGTGAATTCATAGATTAGAGGTGTGTGAAGTCACAGAATGGAGGTTTGTGTACTCAAAATGGAGGTGTTTGAAGTCACAGAATGGAGGTGTTTGAAGTCATAGAATGGAGGTGCGTGAAGTCACAGAATGGAGGTGTGTGAAGTCATAGAATGGAGGTGTGTGAAGTCACAGAATGAAGGTGTGTGAATCACAGAATGGAGGTATGTGAACTCACAATGGAGGTGGGTGAAGTCACAAAATGGAGGTGTGTGAAGTCATAGAATGGAGGTGTGTGAAGTCACAGAATGGAGGTTTTTGAAGTCATACAATGGAGGTGTGTGAAGTCATAGAATGGATGTTTCTAAAGTAAGAATGAAGGTGTGTGAAGTCATAGAATGGAGGTGTGTGAAGTCAAAATGGAGGTGTGTGAAGTCACAGAATGGAGGTTGCCGGGGCCAACCGGCGGCAAACCAGGGTTCGCAGATTGGGGTTCCTGAAATCGGGGGGCAAGGACTAGCAAGAAATAGAAGAGAGACAGACACAGCGGGTCCGGGATGTCCGCAGTCCAGGTAAAGACTGCCGAGACTGCCGGTTTATTTTCCACTCCCCCTTCTTCCCACCTCCTGACCCAGGGAACCTCCAGGTGTTACATTCATATTGTAATTCTCAGGTCATTTGCATAGAATAGGGCCACAAAGCAATAAGACAACAAAGCCATCGTCTGATGCAAGCCAAGGTACAGTTTGATTCCACTCTGGCTCACAACAGGAGGTGTGTGAAGTCACAGAATTGAAGTGTGTGAAGTCAAAATGGAGGTGTGTGAAGTCACAGAATGGAGGTGTGTGAAGTCACAGAATGGAGGTGTGTGAGGTCATAGAATGGAGGTGTGTGAAGTCATAGAATGGAGGACTGTGAACTCAGAATGGAGGTTTGTGAAGTCATAGAATGGAGGTGTGTGAAGTCACAGAATGGAGGTGTGTCAAGTCATAGAATGGAGGTGTGTGAAGTCATAGAATGGAAGTGTGTGAAGTCATAGAATGGACGTATGTGAACTCAGAATGGGGGTTTGTGAAGTCATAGAATGGAGGTGTGTGAACTCAGAATGGAGGTGTGTGAAGTCACAGAATGGAGGTGTGTGAAGTCACAATGGAGTTGTGTGAAGTCATAGAATGGATGTTTTTGATGTCAACGAATGGGGGTGTGTGAAGTCATAGAATGGAGGTGTGTGATGTCAGATTGGAGGTGTGTGAAATCACAGAATGGAGGTGTGTCAACTCAGAAATGAGGTGTGTGAAGTCATAGAATGGAGGTGTGTTAAATCACAGAATGGAGGTGTGTGAATTCAAAGAATGGAGGTGTGTGAAGTCATAGGTTTGAGGTGTGTGAAGTCACAGAATGGAGGTGTGTGAAGTCACAGAATGGAGGTGTGTGAAGTCACAGAATGGAGGTGTGTGAACTCAGAATGGAGGTGTGTGAAGACACAGAATGGAGGTGTGTGAAGTCATAGAATGGAAGTGTGTGAAGTCATAGAATGGAGGTGTGTGAAGGAAGAATGGAGGTGTGTGAAGTCAGAGAATGGAGGTGTGTGAACTCAGAATGGAGGTGTGTGAAGTCACAGAATAGAGGTTTGTGAAGTCATAGAATGGAGGTCTGTGAAGTCAAAGAATGGATGTTTCTGAAGTAAGAATGAAGGTGTGTGAAATCATAGAATGGAGTTGTGTGAAGTCATGGAATGGAGGTGTGTGAAGTCAAAGAATGGAGGTGTGTGAAGTGAAACAATAGAGGTGTGTGAAGTCACAGAATGGAGGTGTGTGAAGTCACAGAATGGAAGTGTGTGAAGTCAAAACGGAGGTGTGTGAAGTCACAGAATGGAGGTGTGTGAAGTCACAGAATGGAGGTGTGTGAAGTCATAGAATGGAGGTGCGTGAAGTCACAGAATGGAGGTGTGTGAAGTCATAGAATGGAGGTGTGTGAAGTCACAGAATGAAGGTGTGTGAATCACAGAATGGAGGTATGTGAACTCACAATGGAGGTGGGTGAAGTCACAAAATGGAGGTGTGTGAAGTCATAGAATGGAGGTGTGTGAAGTCACAGAATGGAGGTGTGTGAATTCATAGAATGGAGGTGTGTGAAGTCATAGAATGGAGGTGTGTGAAGTCATAGAATGGAGGTGTGTGAATTCATAGAATGGAGGTGTGTGAAGTCACAGAATGGAGGTTTGTGTACTCAAAATGGAGTTGTTTGAAGTCACAGAATGGAGGTGTGTGAAGTCATAGAATGGAAGTGTGTGAAGTCACAGAATGGAGGTTTTTGAAGTCATACAATGGAGGTGTGTGAAGTCATAGAATGGATGTTTCTAAAGTAAGAATGAAGGTGTGTGAAGTCATAGAATGGAGGTGTGTGAAGTCAAAATGGAGGTGTGTGAAGTCACAGAATGGAGGTTGCCGGGGCCAACCGGCGGCAAACCAGGGTTCGCAGATTGGGGTTCCTGAAATCGGGGGGCAAGGACTAGCAAGAAATAGAAGAGAGACAGACACAGCGGGTCCGGGATGTCCGCAGTCCAGGTAAAGACTGCCGAGACTGCCGGTTTATTTTCCACTCCCCCTTCTTCCCACCTCCTGACCCAGGGAACCTCCAGGTGTTACATTCATATTGTAATTCTCAGGTCATTTGCATAGAATAGGGCCACAAAGCAATAAGACAACAAAGCCATCGTCTGATGCAAGCCAAGGTACAGTTTGATTCCAATCTGGCTCACAACAGGAGGTGTGTGAAGTCACAGAATTGAAGTGTGTGAAGTCAAAATGGAGGTGTGTGAAGTCACAGAATGGAGGTGTGTGAAGTCACAGAATGGAGGTGTGTGAAGTCATAGAATGGAGGTGTGTGAAGTCATAGAATGGAGGACTGTGAACTCAGAATGGAGGTTTGTGAAGTCATAGAATGGAGGTGTGTGAAGTCACAGAATGGAGGTGTGTCAAGTCATAGAATGGAGGTGTGTGAAGTCAAAATGGAGGTGTGTGAAGTCACAGAATGGAGGTTGCCGGGGCCAACCGGCGGCAAACCAGGGTTCGCAGATTGGGGTTCCTGAAATCGGGGGGCAAGGACTAGCAAGAAATAGAAGAGAGACAGACACAGCGGGTCCGGGATGTCCGCAGTCCAGGTAAAGACTGCCAAGACTGCCGGTTTATTTTCCACTCCCCTTTCTTCCCACCTCCTGACCCAGGGAACCTCCAGGTGTTACATTCATATTGTAATTCTCAGGTCATTTGCATAGAATAGGGCCAGAAAGCAATAAGACAACAAAGCCATCGTCTGATGCCATCCAAGGTACAGTTTGATTCCACTCTGGCTCACAACAGGAGGTGTGTGAAGTCACAGAATTGAAGTGTGTGAAGTCAAAATGGAGGTGTGTGAAGTCACAGAATGGAGGTGTGTGAAGTCATAGAATGGAGGTGTGTGAAGTCATAGAATGGAGGACTGTGAACTCAGAATGGAGGTTGGTGAAGTCATAGAATGGAGGTGTGTGAAGTCACAGAATGGAGGTGTGTCAAGTCATAGAATGGAGGCGTGTGAAGTCATAGAATGGAAGTGTGTGAAGTCATAGAATGGACGTATGTGAACTCAGAATGGGGGTTTGTGAAGTCATAGAATGGAGGTGTGTGAACTCAGAATGGAGGTGTGTGAAGTCACAGAATGGAGGTGTGTGAAGTCACAATGGAGTTGCGTGAAGTCATAGAATGGTTGTTTTTGATGTCAACGAATGGGGGTGTGTGAAGTCATAGAATGGAGGTGTGTGATGTCAGATTGGAGGTGTGTGAAATCATAGAATGGAGGTGTGTCAACTCAGAAATGAGGTGTGTGAAGTCATAGAATGGAGGTGTGTTAAATCACAGAATGGAGGTGTGTGAATACAAAGAATGGAGGTGTGTGAAGTCATAGGTTCGAGGTGTGTGAAGTCACAGAATGGAGGTGTGTGAAGTCACAGAATGGAGGTGTGTGAACTCAGAATGGAGGTGTGTGAAGCCACAGAATGGAGGTGTGTGAAGTCATAGAATGGAAGTGTGTGAAGTCATAGAATGGAGGTGTGTGAAGGAAGAATGGAGGTGTGTGAAGTCAGAGAATGGAGGTGTGTGAACTCAGAATGGAGGTGTGTGAAGTCACAGAATGGAGGTTTGTGAAGTCATAGAATGGAGGTCTGTGAAGTCAGAGAATGGATGTTTCTGAAGTAAGAATGAAGGTGTGTGAAGTCATAGAATGGAGTTGTGTGAAGTCATGGAATGGAGGTGTGTGAAGTCAAGGAATGGAGGTGTGCGAAGTGAAACAATAGAGGTGTGTGAAGTCACAGAATGGAGGTGTGTGAAGTCACAGAATGGAAGAGTGTGAAGTCAAAACGGAGGTGTGTGAAGTCACAGAATGGAGGTGTGTGAAGTCACAGAATGGAGGTGTGTGAATTCAAAAAGGTGGTGTGTGAAGTCACAGAATGGAGGTGTGTGAAGTCATAGAATGGAGGTGTGTGAAGTCACAGAATGGAGGTGTGTGAAGTCAGAATAAAGGTGTGTGAAGTCACAGAATGGAGGTGTGTGAAGTCACAGAATGGATGTTTGTGAAGTTAGAATGAAGGTGTTTGAAGTCATAGAGTGGAGGTGTGTGAAGTCACAGAATGGAGGTGTGTGAAGTCATAGAATGGAGGTGTGTGAAGTCATAGAATTGAGGTGTGTGAAGTCATAGAATGGAGGTGTGTGAAGTCATAAAATGGAGGTGTGTGAACTCATAGAATGGAGGTGTGTGAAGTCAAAATGGAGTTGTGTGAAGTCATAGAATGGTGTTTTTTGATGTCAACGAATGGAGGTGTGTGAAGTCATAGAATGGAGGTGTATGAAGTCAGATTGGAGGTGTGTGAAATCACAGAATGGAGGTGTGTGAAGTCACAGAATGGAGGTGTGTGACCTCAGAATGCAGGTGTGTGAAGCCACAGAATGGAGGTGTGTGAAGTCACAGAATGGAAGTGTGTGAAATAATAGAATGGAGGTGTTTGAAGTCACAGAATTAAGGTGTGTGAATTTAGAATAGATTTGTGTGAAATCAGAATGGAGGTGAGAGAAGTCATAGAATGGAGGTGTGTGAAGTCATAGAATGGAGGTCTGTGAACTCAGAATGGAGGTTTGTGAAGTCTTAGAATGGAGGTGTGTGAACTCAGAATGGAGGTGTGTGAAGTCACAGAATGGAGGTGTGTGAAGTCATAGAATGGAGGTGTGTGGAGTCATAGAATGGAGGTCTGTGAAGTCAGAGAATGGATGTTTCTGAAGTAAGAATGAAGGTGTGTGAAGTTATAGAATGGAGATGTGTGAAGTCAAATTGGAGGTGTGTGAACTCATAGAATGGAGGTGTGTGAACTCATAGAATGGAGGTTTGTGAAGTCATGGAATGGCGGTGTGAGAAGTCAAAGAATGGATGTGTGTGAAGTGAAACAATAGAGGTGTGTGAAGTCACAGAATGGAGGTGTGTGAAGTCACAGATTGGAAGTGTCTGAAGTCAAAACGGAGGTGTGTGAAGTCACAGAATGGAGGTGAGTGAAGTAAGAATGGAGGTGTGTGAAGTCATACACTGAGGTGGGTGAAGTCATAGAAAGGAGGTGTGGAAAGTCATAGAATGGAGGAGTGTGAAGTCATAGAGTGGAGGTGAGTGAAGTCACAGATTCGAGGTCTGTGATGTCATAGAATGGAGGTGTGTGAAGTCAGAATGGTGGTGTGTGAAATGATAGAATGGAGAGGTGTGAACTCATAGGATGGAGTTGTGTGACGTCACAATGGAAGAGTGTGAAGTCATCGAATGGAGGTGTGAGAAGTCACAGAATGGAGGTGTGTGAAGTCAAAAAATGAAGGTGTGTGAAGTCAGAATGGAGGTGTGTGAAGTCACAGAATGGAGGTGTGTGAACTCAGAATGGAGGTGTGTGAAGTCATAGATGGAGGTGTGTGAAGTCATAGTATGGAGGTGTGTGAAATCACAGAATGGAGTTTTGTGAAGTCACAGAATGGAGCTGTGTGAAGTCAGAACGGAGGTGTGTGAAGTCATAGAAGGGAGGTGTGTGAAGTCATAGAATGGAGGTGTGTGAAGTCACAGAATGGAGGTGTGTGAAGTCATAGAATGGAGGTGTGTGAAGTCACAGAATGAAGGTGTGTGAATCACAGAATGGAGGTATGTGAACTCACAATGGAGGTGGGTGAAGTCACAAAATGGAGGTGTGTGAAGTCATAGAATGGAGGTGTGTGAAGTCACAGAATGGAGGTGTGTGAAGTCATAGAATGGAGGTGTGTGAAGTCATAGAATGGAGGTGTGTGAAGTCATAGAATGGAGGTGTGTGAATTCATAGAATGGAGGTGTGTGAAGTCACAGAATGGAGGTTTGTGTACTCAAAATGGAGGTGTTTGAAGTCACAGAATGGAGGTGTGTGAAGTCATAGAATGGAAGTGTGTGAAGTCATAGAATGGAGGTGTGTGAATTCATAGATTAGAGGTGTGTGAAGTCACAGAATGGAGGTTTGTGTACTCAAAATGGAGGTGTTTGAAGTCACAGAATGGAGGTGTTTGAAGTCATAGAATGGAGGTGCGTGAAGTCACAGAATGGAGGTGTGTGAAGTCATAGAATGGAGGTGTGTGAAGTCACAGAATGAAGGTGTGTGAATCACAGAATGGAGGTATGTGAACTCACAATGGAGGTGGGTGAAGTCACAAAATGGAGGTGTGTGAAGTCATAGAATGGAGGTGTGTGAAGTCACAGAATGGAGGTTTTTGAAGTCATACAATGGAGGTGTGTGAAGTCATAGAATGGATGTTTCTAAAGTAAGAATGAAGGTGTGTGAAGTCATAGAATGGAGGTGTGTGAAGTCAAAATGGAGGTGTGTGAAGTCACAGAATGGAGGTTGCCGGGGCCAACCGGCGGCAAACCAGGGTTCGCAGATTGGGGTTCCTGAAATCGGGGGGCAAGGACTAGCAAGAAATAGAAGAGAGACAGACACAGCGGGTCCGGGATGTCCGCAGTCCAGGTAAAGACTGCCGAGACTGCCGGTTTATTTTCCACTCCCCCTTCTTCCCACCTCCTGACCCAGGGAACCTCCAGGTGTTACATTCATATTGTAATTCTCAGGTCATTTGCATAGAATAGGGCCAGAAAGCAATAAGACAACAAAGCCATCGTCTGATGCAAGCCAAGGTACAGTTTGATTCCACTCTGGCTCACAACAGGAGGTGTGTGAAGTCACAGAATTGAAGTGTGTGAAGTCAAAATGGAGGTGTGTGAAGTCACAGAATGGAGGTGTGTGAAGTCACAGAATGGAGGTGTGTGAAGTCATAGAATGGAGGTGTGTGAAGTCATAGAATGGAGGACTGTGAACTCAGAATGGAGGTTTGTGAAGTCATAGAATGGAGGTGTGTGAAGTCACAGAATGGAGGTGTGTCAAGTCATAGAATGGAGGTGTGTGAAGTCATAGAATGGAAGTGTGTGAAGTCATAGAATGGACGTATGTGAACTCAGAATGGGGGTTTGTGAAGTCATAGAATGGAGGTGTGTGAACTCAGAATGGAGGTGTGTGAAGTCACAGAATGGAGGTGTGTGAAGTCACAATGGAGTTGTGTGAAGTCATAGAATGGATGTTTTTGATGTCAACGAATGGGGGTGTGTGAAGTCATAGAATGGAGGTGTGTGATGTCAGATTGGAGGTGTGTGAAATCACAGAATGGAGGTGTGTCAACTCAGAAATGAGGTGTGTGAAGTCATAGAATGGAGGTGTGTTAAATCACAGAATGGAGGTGTGTGAATTCAAAGAATGGAGGTGTGTGAAGTCATAGGTTTGAGGTGTGTGAAGTCACAGAATGGAGGTGTGTGAAGTCACAGAATGGAGGTGTGTGAAGTCACAGAATGGAGGTGTGTGAACTCAGAATGGAGGTGTGTGAAGACACAGAATGGAGGTGTGTGAAGTCATAGAATGGAAGTGTGTGAAGTCATAGAATGGAGGTGTGTGAAGGAAGAATGGAGGTGTGTGAAGTCAGAGAATGGAGGTGTGTGAACTCAGAATGGAGGTGTGTGAAGTCACAGAATAGAGGTTTGTGAAGTCATAGAATGGAGGTCTGTGAAGTCAAAGAATGGATGTTTCTGAAGTAAGAATGAAGGTGTGTGAAATCATAGAATGGAGTTGTGTGAAGTCATGGAATGGAGGTGTGTGAAGTCAAAGAATGGAGGTGTGTGAAGTGAAAAAATAGAGGTGTGTGAAGTCACAGAATGGAGGTGTGTGAAGTCACAGAATGGAAGTGTGTGAAGTCAAAACGGAGGTGTGTGAAGTCACAGAATGGAGGTGTGTGAAGTCACAGAATGGAGGTGTGTGAATTCAAAAAGGTGGTGTGTGAAGTCACAGAATGGAGGTGTGTGAAGTCATAGAATGGAGGTGTGTGAAGTCACAGAATGGAGGTGTGTGAAGTCAGAATGAAGGTGTGTGAAGTCACAGAATGGAGGTGTGTGAAGTCACAGAATGGATATTTGTGAAGTTAGAATGAAGGTGTTTGAAGTCATAGAGTGGAGGTGTGTGAAGTCACAGAATGGAGCTGTGTGAAGTCATAGAATGGAGGTGTGTGAAGTCATAGAATGGAGGTCTGTTAAATCACAGAATGGAGGTGTGTGAATTCAAAGAATGGAGGTGTGTGAAGTCATAGGTTCGAGGTTTGTGAAGTCACAGAATGGAGGTGTGTGAAGTCACAGAATGGAGGTGTGTGAAGTCACAGAATGGAGGTGTGTGAACTCAGAATGGAGGTGTGTGAAGCCACAGAATGGAGGTGTGTGAAGTCATAGAATGGAAGTGTGTGAAGTCATAGAATGGAGGTGTGTGAAGGAAGAATGGAGGTGTGTGAAGTCAGAGAATGGAGGTGTGTGAACTCAGAATGGAGGTGTGTGAAGTCACAGAATGGAGGTTTGTGAAGTCATAGAATGGAGGTCTGTGAAGTCAGAGAATGGATGTTTCTGAAGTAAGAATTAAGGTGTGTGAAGTCATAGAATGGAGTTGTGTGAAGTCATGGAATGGAGGTGTGTGAAGTCAAGGAATGGAGGTGTGTGAAGTGAAACAATCGAGGTGTGTGAAGTCACAGAATGGAGGTGTGTGAAGTCACAGAATGGAAGTGTGTGAAGTCAAAACGGAGGTGTGTGAAGTCACAGAATGGAGGTGTGTGAAGTCACAGAATGGAGGTGTGTGAATTCAAAAAGGTGGTGTGTGAAGTCACAGAATGGAGGTGTGTGAAGTCATAGAATGGAGGTGTGTGAAGTCACAGAATGGAGGTGTGTGAAGTCAGAATGAAGGTGTGTGAAGTCACAGAATGGAGGTGTGTGAAGTCACAGAATGGATGTTTGTGAAGTTAGAATGAAGGTGTTTGAAGTCATAGAGTGGAGGTGTGTGAAGTCACAGAATGGAGGTGTGTGAAGTCATAGAATGGAGGTGTGTGAAGTCATAGAATTGAGGTGTGTGAAGTCATAGAATGGAGGTGTGTGAAGTCATAAAATGGAGGTGTGTGAACTCATAGAATGGAGGTGTGTGAAGTCAAAATGGAGTTGTGTGAAGTCATAGAATGGTGTTTTTTGATGTCAAGGAATGGAGGTGTGTGAAGTCATAGAATGGAGGTGTGTGAAGTCAGATTGGAGGTGTGTGAAATCACAGAATGGAGGTGTGTGAAGTCACAGAATGGAGGTGTGTGACCTCAGAATGTAGGTGTGTGAAGCCACAGAATGGAGGTGTGTGAAGTCATAGAATGGAAGTGTGTGAAATAATAGAATGGAGGTGTTTGAAGTCACAGAATTAAGGTGTGTGAAGTTAGAATGGATTTGTGTGAAATCAGAATGGAGGTGAGTGAAGTCATAGAATGGAGGTGTGTGAAGTCATAGAATGGAGGTCTGTGAACTCAGAATGGAGGTTTGTGAAGTCTTAGAATGGAGGTGTGTGAACTCAGAATGGAGGTGTGTGAAGTCACAGAATGGAGGTGTGTGAAGTCATAGAATGGAGGTTTGTGAAATCACAGAATGGAGTTGTGTTAATTCATTGAATGGAGGAGTGTGAAGTCATAGGATCGAGGTGTGTGAAGTCACAGAATGGAGGTTTGTGAAGTCACAGAATGGTGGTGTGTGAACTCAGAATGTAGGTGTGTGAAGCCACAGAATGGAGGTGTGGGAAGTCATAGAATGGAGGTCTGTGAAGTCAGGGAATGGATGTTTCTGAAGTAAGAATGAAGGTGTGTGAAGTTATAGAATGGAGATGTGTGAAGTCAAATTGGAGGTGTGTGAACTCATAGAATGGAGGTGTGTGAACTCATAGAATGGAGGTTTGTGAAGTCATGGAATGGCGGTGTGAGAAGTCAAAGAATGGAGGTGTGTGAAGTGAAACAATAGAGGTGTGTGAAGTCACAGAATGGAGGTGTGTGAAGTCACAGATTGGAAGTGTCTGAAGTCAAAACGGAGGTGTGTGAAGTCACAGAATGGAGGTGAGTGAAGTCACAATGGAGGTGTGTGAAGTCATACACTGAGGTGGGTGAAGTCATAGAAAGGAGGTGTGGGAAGTCATAGAATGGAGGAGTGTGAAGTCATAGAGTGGAGGTGAGTGAAGTCACAGATTCGAGGTCTGTGATGTCATAGAATGGAGGTGTGTGAAGTCAGAATGGAGGTGTGTGAAATGATAGAATGGAGAGGTGTGAACTCATAGGATGGAGTTGTGTGACGTCACAATGGAAGAGTGTGAAGTCATCGAATGGAGGTGTGAGAAGTCACAGAATGGAGGTGTGTGAAGTCAAAAAATGAAGGTGTGTGAAGTCAGAATGGAGGTGTGTGAAGTCACAGAATGGAGGTGTGTGAACTCAGAATGGAGGTGTGTGAAGTCATAGATGGAGGTGTGTGAAGTCATAGTATGGAGGTGTGTGAAATCACAGAATGGAGTTTTGTGAAGTCACAGAATGGAGCTGTGTGAAGTCAGAATGGAGGTGTGTGAAGTCATAGAAGGGAGGTGTGTGAAGTCATAGAATGGAGGTGTGTGAAGTCACAATGGAGGTGTGTGAAGTCATAGAATTTAGGTGTGTGAAGTCACAAAATGGAGGAGTGTGAAGTCATAGAATGGAGGTGTGTGAAGTCACAGAATGAAGGTGTGTGAATCACAGAATGGAGGTATGTGAACTCACAATGGAGGTGGGTGAAGTCACAAAATGGAGGTGTGTGAAGTCATAGAATGGAGGTGTGTGAAGTCACAGAATGGAGGTGTGTGAATTCATAGAATGGAGGTGTGTGAAGTCATAGAATGGAGGTGTGTGAAGTCATAGAATGGAGGTGTGTGAATTCATAGAATGGAGGTGTGTGAAGTCACAGAATGGAGGTTTGTGTACTCAAAATGGAGGTGTTTGAAATCACAGAATGGAGGTGTGTGAAGTCATAGAATGGAAGTGTGTGAAGTCATAGAATGGAGGTGTGTGAATTCATAGAATAGAGGTGTGTGAAGTCACAGAATGGAGGTTTGTGTACTCAAAATGGAGGTGTTTGAAGTCACAGAATGGAGGTGTTTGAAGTCATAGAATGGAGGTGCGTGAAGTCACAGAATGGAGGTGTGTGAAGTCATAGAATGGAGGTGTGTGAAGTCACAGAATGAAGGTGTGTGAATCAGAGAATGGAGGTATGTGAACTCACAATGGAGGTGGGTGAAGTCACAAAATGGAAGTGTGTGAAGTCATAGAATGGAGGTGTGTGAAGTCACAGAATGGAGGTTTGTGAAGTCATACAATGGAGGTGTGTGAAGTCATAGAATGGATGTTTCTAAAGTAAGAATGAAGGTGTGTGAAGTCATAGAATGGAGGTGTGTGAAGTCAAAATGGAGGTGTGTGAAGTCACAGAATGGAGGTTGCCGGGGCCAACCGGCGGCAAACCAGGGTTCGCAGATTGGGGTTCCTGAAATCGGGGGGCAAGGACTAGCAAGAAATAGAAGAGAGACAGACACAGCGGGTCCGGGATGTCCGCAGTCCAGGTAAAGACTGCCGAGACTGCCGGTTTATTTTCCACTCCCCCTTCTTCCCACCTCCTGACCCAGGGAACCTCCAGGTGTTACATTCATATTGTAATTCTCAGGTCATTTGCATAGAATAGGGCCAGAAAGCAATAAGACAACAAAGCCATCGTCTGATGCAAGCCAAGGTACAGTTTGATTCCACTCTGGCTCACAACAGGAGGTGTGTGAAGTCACAGAATTGAAGTGTGTGAAGTCAAAATGGAGGTGTGTGAAGTCACAGAATGGAGGTGTGTGAAGTCACAGAATGGAGGTGTGTGAAGTCATAGAATGGAGGTGTGTGAAGTCATAGAATGGAGGACTGTGAACTCAGAATGGAGGTTTGTGAAGTCATAGAATGGAGGTGTGTGAAGTCACAGAATGGAGGTGTGTCAAGTCATAGAATGGAGGTGTGTGAAGTCATAGAATGGAAGTGTGTGAAGTCATAGAATGGACGTATGTGAACTCAGAATGGGGGTTTGTGAAGTCATAGAATGGAGGTGTGTGAACTCAGAATGGAGGTGTGTGAAGTCACAGAATGGAGGTGTGTGAAGTCACAATGGAGTTGTGTGAAGTCATAGAATGGATGTTTTTGATGTCAACGAATGGGGGTGTGTGAAGTCATAGAATGGAGGTGTGTGATGTCAGATTGGAGGTGTGTGAAATCACAGAATGGAGGTGTGTCAACTCAGAAATGAGGTGTGTGAAGTCATAGAATGGAGGTGTGTTAAATCACAGAATGGAGGTGTGTGAATTCAAAGAATGGAGGTGTGTGAAGTCATAGGTTCGAGGTGTGTGAAGTCACAGAATGGAGGTGTGTGAAGTCACAGAATGGAGGTGTGTGAAGTCACAGAATGGAGGTGTGTGAACTCAGAATGGAGGTGTGTGAAGACACAGAATGGAGGTGTGTGAAGTCATAGAATGGAAGTGTGTGAAGTCATAGAATGGAGGTGTGTGAAGGAAGAATGGAGGTGTGTGAAGTCAGAGAATGGAGGTGTGTGAACTCAGAATGGAGGTGTGTGAAGTCACAGAATAGAGGTTTGTGAAGTCATAGAATGGAGGTCTGTGAAGTCAAAGAATGGATGTTTCTGAAGTAAGAATGAAGGTGTGTGAAATCATAGAATGGAGTTGTGTGAAGTCATGGAATGGAGGTGTGTGAAGTCAAAGAATGGAGGTGTGTGAAGTGAAACAATAGAGGTGTGTGAAGTCACAGAATGGAGGTGTGTGAAGTCACAGAATGGAAGTGTGTGAAGTCAAAACGGAGGTGTGTGAAGTCACAGAATGGAGGTGTGTGAAGTCACAGAATGGAGGTGTGTGAATTCAAAAAGGTGGTGTGTGAAGTCACAGAATGGAGGTGTGTGAAGTCATAGAATGGAGGTGTGTGAAGTCACAGAATGGAGGTGTGTGAAGTCAGAATGAAGGTGTGTGAAGTCACAGAATGGAGGTGTGTGAAGTCACAGAATGGATGTTTGTGAAGTTAGAATGAAGGTGTTTGAAGTCATAGAGTGGAGGTGTGTGAAGTCACAGAATGGAGCTGTGTGAAGTCATAGAATGGAGGTGTGTGAAGTCATAGAATGGAGGTCTGTTAAATCACAGAATGGAGGTGTGTGAATTCAAAGAATGGAGGTGTGTGAAGTCATAGGTTCGAGGTGTGTGAAGTCACAGAATGGAGGTGTGTGAAGTCACAGAATGGAGGTGTGTGAAGTCACAGAATGGAGGTGTGTGAACTCAGAATGGAGGTGTGTGAAGCCACAGAATGGAGGTTTGTGAAGTCATAGAATGGAAGTGTGTGAAGTCATAGAATGGAGGTGTGTGAAGGAAGAATGGAGGTGTGTGAAGTCAGAGAATGGAGGTGTGTGAACTCAGAATGGAGGTGTGTGAAGTCACAGAATGGAGGTTTGTGAAGTCATAGAATGGAGGTCTGTGAAGTCAGAGAATGGATGTTTCTGAAGTAAGAATGAAGGTGTGTGAAGTCATAGAATGGAGTTGTGTGAAGTCATGGAATGGAGGTGTGTGAAGTCAAGGAATGGAGGTGTGTGAAGTGAAACAATCGAGGTGTGTGAAGTCACAGAATGGAGGTGTGTGAAGTCACAGAATGGAAGTGTGTGAAGTCAAAACGGAGGTGTGTGAAGTCACAGAATGGAGGTGTGTGAAGTCACAGAATGGAGGTGTGTGAATTCAAAAAGGTGGTGTGTGAAGTCACAGAATGGAGGTGTGTGAAGTCATAGAATGGAGGTGTGTGAAGTCACAGAATGGAGGTGTGTGAAGTCAGAATGAAGGTGTGTGAAGTCACAGAATGGAGGTGTGTGAAGTCACAGAATGGATGTTTGTGAAGTTAGAATGAAGGTGTTTGAAGTCATAGAGTGGAGGTGTGTGAAGTCACAGAATGGAGGTGTGTGAAGTCATAGAATGGAGGTGTGTGAAGTCATAGAATTGAGGTGTGTGAAGTCATAGAATGGAGGTGTGTGAAGTCATAAAATGGAGGTGTGTGAACTCATAGAATGGAGGTGTGTGAAGTCAAAATTGAGTTGTGTGAAGTCATAGAATGGTGTTTTTTGATGTCAAGGAATGGAGGTGTGTGAAGTCATAGAATGGAGGTGTGTGAAGTCAGATTGGAGGTGTGTGAAATCACAGAATGGAGGTGTGTGAAGTCACAGAATGGAGGTGTGTGACCTCAGAATGTAGGTGTGTGAAGCCACAGAATGGAGGTGTGTGAAGTCATAGAATGGAAGTGTGTGAAATAATAGAATGGAGGTGTTTGAAGTCACAGAATTAAGGTGTGTGAAGTTAGAATGGATTTGTGTGAAATCAGAATGGAGGTGAGTGAAGTCATAGAATGGAGGTGTGTGAAGTCATAGAATGGAGGTCTGTGAACTCAGAATGGAGGTTTGTGAAGTCTTAGAATGGAGGTGTGTGAACTCAGAATGGAGGTGTGTGAAGTCACAGAATGGAGGTGTGTGAAGTCATAGAATGGAGGTTTGTGAAATCACAGAATGGAGTTGTGTTAATTCATTGAATGGAGGAGTGTGAAGTCATAGGATCGAGGTGTGTGAAGTCACAGAATGGAGGTTTGTGAAGTCACAGAATGGTGGTGTGTGAACTCAGAATGTAGGTGTGTGAAGCCACAGAATGGAGGTGTGGGAAGTCATAGAATGGAGGTCTGTGAAGTCAGGGAATGGATGTTTCTGAAGTAAGAATGAAGGTGTGTGAAGTTATAGAATGGAGATGTGTGAAGTCAAATTGGAGGTGTGTGAACTCATAGAATGGAGGTGTGTGAACTCATAGAATGGAGGTTTGTGAAGTCATGGAATGGCGGTGTGAGAAGTCAAAGAATGGAGGTGTGTGAAGTGAAACAATAGAGGTGTGTGAAGTCACAGAATGGAGGTGTGTGAAGTCACAGATTGGAAGTGTCTGAAGTCAAAACGGAGGTGTGTGAAGTCACAGAATGGAGGTGAGTGAAGTCAGAATGGAGGTGTGTGAAGTCATACACTGAGGTGGGTGAAGTCATAGAAAGGAGGTGTGGGAAGTCATAGAATGGAGGAGTGTGAAGTCATAGAGTGGAGGTGAGTGAAGTCACAGATTCGAGGTCTGTGATGTCATAGAATGGAGGTGTGTGAAGTCAGAATGGAGGTGTGTGAAATGATAGAATGGAGAGGTGTGAACTCATAGGATGGAGTTGTGTGACGTCACAATGGAAGAGTGTGAAGTCATCGAATGGAGGTGTGAGAAGTCACAGAATGGAGGTGTGTGAAGTCAAAAAATGAAGGTGTGTGAAGTCAGAATGGAGGTGTGTGAAGTCACAGAATGGAGGTGTGTGAACTCAGAATGGAGGTGTGTGAAGTCATAGATGGGGGTGTGTGAAGTCATAGTATGGAGGTGTGTGAAATCACAGAATGGAGTTTTGTGAAGTCACAGAATGGAGCTGTGTGAAGTCAGAATGGAGGTGTGTGAAGTCATAGAAGGGAGGTGTGTGAAGTCATAGAATGGAGGTGTGTGAAGTCACAATGGAGGTGTGTGAAGTCATAGAATTTAGGTGTGTGAAGTCACAAAATGGAGGAGTGTGAAGTCATAGAATGGAGGTGTGTGAAGTCACAGAATGAAGGTGTGTGAATCACAGAATGGAGGTATGTGAACTCACAATGGAGGTGGGTGAAGTCACAAAATGGAGGTGTGTGAAGTCATAGAATGGAGGTGTGTGAAGTCACAGAATGGAGGTGTGTGAATTCATAGAATGGAGGTGTGTGAAGTCATAGAATGGAGGTGTGTGAAGTCATAGAATGGAGGTGTGTGAATTCATAGAATGGAGGTGTGTGAAGTCACAGAATGGAGGTTTGTGTACTCAAAATGGAGGTGTTTGAAGTCACAGAATGGAGGTGTGTGAAGTCATAGAATGGAAGTGTGTGAAGTCATAGAATGGAGGTGTGTGAATTCATAGAATAGAGGTGTGTGAAGTCACAGAATGGAGGTTTGTGTACTCAAAATTTAGGTGTTTGAAGTCACAGAATGGAGGTGTTTGAAGTCATAGAATTGAGGTGTGTGAAGTCACAAAATGGAGGAGTGTGAAGTCATAGAATGGAGGTGTGTGAAGTCACAGAATGGAGGTTTGTGTACTCAAAATGGAGGTGTTTGAAGTCACAGAATGGAGGTGTTTGAAGTCATAGAATGGAGGTGCGTGAAGTCACAGAATGGAGGTGTGTGAAGTCATAGAATGGAGGTGTGTGAAGTCACAGAATGAAGGTGTGTGAATCAGAGAATGGAGGTATGTGAACTCACAATGGAGGTGGGTGAAGTCACAAAATGGAAGTGTGTGAAGTCATAGAATGGAGGTGTGTGAAGTCACAGAATGGAGGTTTGTGAAGTCATACAATGGAGGTGTGTGAAGTCATAGAATGGATGTTTCTAAAGTAAGAATGAAGGTGTGTGAAGTCATAGAATGGAGGTGTGTGAAGTCAAAATGGAGGTGTGTGAAGTCACAGAATGGAGGTTGCCGGGGCCAACCGGCGGCAAACCAGGGTTCGCAGATTGGGGTTCCTGAAATCGGGGGGCAAGGACTAGCAAGAAATAGAAGAGAGACAGACACAGCGGGTCCGGGATGTCCGCAGTCCAGGTAAAGACTGCCGAGACTGCCGGTTTATTTTCCACTCCCCCTTCTTCCCACCTCCTGACCCAGGGAACCTCCAGGTGTTACATTCATATTGTAATTCTCAGGTCATTTGCATAGAATAGGGCCAGAAAGCAATAAGACAACAAAGCCATCGTCTGATGCAAGCCAAGGTACAGTTTGATTCCACTCTGGCTCACAACAGGAGGTGTGTGAAGTCACAGAATTGAAGTGTGTGAAGTCAAAATGGAGGTGTGTGAAGTCACAGAATGGAGGTGTGTGAAGTCACAGAATGGAGGTGTGTGAAGTCATAGAATGGAGGTGTGTGAAGTCATAGAATGGAGGACTGTGAACTCAGAATGGAGGTTTGTGAAGTCATAGAATGGAGGTGTGTGAAGTCACAGAATGGAGGTGTGTCAAGTCATAGAATGGAGGTGTGTGAAGTCATAGAATGGAAGTGTGTGAAGTCATAGAATGGACGTATGTGAACTCAGAATGGGGGTTTGTGAAGTCATAGAATGGAGGTGTGTGAACTCAGAATGGAGGTGTGTGAAGTCACAGAATGGAGGTGTGTGAAGTCACAATGGAGTTGTGTGAAGTCATAGAATGGATGTTTTTGATGTCAACGAATGGGGGTGTGTGAAGTCATAGAATGGAGGTGTGTGATGTCAGATTGGAGGTGTGTGAAATCACAGAATGGAGGTGTGTCAACTCAGAAATGAGGTGTGTGAAGTCATAGAATGGAGGTGTGTTAAATCACAGAATGGAGGTGTGTGAATTCAAAGAATGGAGGTGTGTGAAGTCATAGGTTCGAGGTGTGTGAAGTCACAGAATGGAGGTGTGTGAAGTCACAGAATGGAGGTGTGTGAAGTCACAGAATGGAGGTGTGTGAACTCAGAATGGAGGTGTGTGAAGACACAGAATGGAGGTGTGTGAAGTCATAGAATGGAAGTGTGTGAAGTCATAGAATGGAGGTGTGTGAAGGAAGAATGGAGGTGTGTGAAGTCAGAGAATGGAGGTGTGTGAACTCAGAATGGAGGTGTGTGAAGTCACAGAATAGAGGTTTGTGAAGTCATAGAATGGAGGTCTGTGAAGTCAAAGAATGGATGTTTCTGAAGTAAGAATGAAGGTGTGTGAAATCATAGAATGGAGTTGTGTGAAGTCATGGAATGGAGGTGTGTGAAGTCAAAGAATGGAGGTGTGTGAAGTGAAACAATAGAGGTGTGTGAAGTCACAGAATGGAGGTGTGTGAAGTCACAGAATGGAAGTGTGTGAAGTCAAAACGGAGGTGTGTGAAGTCACAGAATGGAGGTGTGTGAAGTCACAGAATGGAGGTGTGTGAATTCAAAAAGGTGGTGTGTGAAGTCACAGAATGGAGGTGTGTGAAGTCATAGAATGGAGGTGTGTGAAGTCACAGAATGGAGGTGTGTGAAGTCAGAATGAAGGTGTGTGAAGTCACAGAATGGAGGTGTGTGAAGTCACAGAATGGATGTTTGTGAAGTTAGAATGAAGGTGTTTGAAGTCATAGAGTGGAGGTGTGTGAAGTCACAGAATGGAGCTGTGTGAAGTCATAGAATGGAGGTGTGTGAAGTCATAGAATGGAGGTCTGTTAAATCACAGAATGGAGGTGTGTGAATTCAAAGAATGGAGGTGTGTGAAGTCATAGGTTCGAGGTGTGTGAAGTCACAGAATGGAGGTGTGTGAAGTCACAGAATGGAGGTGTGTGAAGTCACAGAATGGAGGTGTGTGAACTCAGAATGGAGGTGTGTGAAGCCACAGAATGGAGGTTTGTGAAGTCATAGAATGGAAGTGTGTGAAGTCATAGAATGGAGGTGTGTGAAGGAAGAATGGAGGTGTGTGAAGTCAGAGAATGGAGGTGTGTGAACTCAGAATGGAGGTGTGTGAAGTCACAGAATGGAGGTTTGTGAAGTCATAGAATGGAGGTCTGTGAAGTCAGAGAATGGATGTTTCTGAAGTAAGAATGAAGGTGTGTGAAGTCATAGAATGGAGTTGTGTGAAGTCATGGAATGGAGGTGTGTGAAGTCAAGGAATGGAGGTGTGTGAAGTGAAACAATCGAGGTGTGTGAAGTCACAGAATGGAGGTGTGTGAAGTCACAGAATGGAAGTGTGTGAAGTCAAAACGGAGGTGTGTGAAGTCACAGAATGGAGGTGTGTGAAGTCACAGAATGGAGGTGTGTGAATTCAAAAAGGTGGTGTGTGAAGTCACAGAATGGAGGTGTGTGAAGTCATAGAATGGAGGTGTGTGAAGTCACAGAATGGAGGTGTGTGAAGTCAGAATGAAGGTGTGTGAAGTCACAGAATGGAGGTGTGTGAAGTCACAGAATGGATGTTTGTGAAGTTAGAATGAAGGTGTTTGAAGTCATAGAGTGGAGGTGTGTGAAGTCACAGAATGGAGGTGTGTGAAGTCATAGAATGGAGGTGTGTGAAGTCATAGAATTGAGGTGTGTGAAGTCATAGAATGGAGGTGTGTGAAGTCATAAAATGGAGGTGTGTGAACTCATAGAATGGAGGTGTGTGAAGTCAAAATTGAGTTGTGTGAAGTCATAGAATGGTGTTTTTTGATGTCAAGGAATGGAGGTGTGTGAAGTCATAGAATGGAGGTGTGTGAAGTCAGATTGGAGGTGTGTGAAATCACAGAATGGAGGTGTGTGAAGTCACAGAATGGAGGTGTGTGACCTCAGAATGTAGGTGTGTGAAGCCACAGAATGGAGGTGTGTGAAGTCATAGAATGGAAGTGTGTGAAATAATAGAATGGAGGTGTTTGAAGTCACAGAATTAAGGTGTGTGAAGTTAGAATGGATTTGTGTGAAATCAGAATGGAGGTGAGTGAAGTCATAGAATGGAGGTGTGTGAAGTCATAGAATGGAGGTCTGTGAACTCAGAATGGAGGTTTGTGAAGTCTTAGAATGGAGGTGTGTGAACTCAGAATGGAGGTGTGTGAAGTCACAGAATGGAGGTGTGTGAAGTCATAGAATGGAGGTTTGTGAAATCACAGAATGGAGTTGTGTTAATTCATTGAATGGAGGAGTGTGAAGTCATAGGATCGAGGTGTGTGAAGTCACAGAATGGAGGTTTGTGAAGTCACAGAATGGTGGTGTGTGAACTCAGAATGTAGGTGTGTGAAGCCACAGAATGGAGGTGTGGGAAGTCATAGAATGGAGGTCTGTGAAGTCAGGGAATGGATGTTTCTGAAGTAAGAATGAAGGTGTGTGAAGTTATAGAATGGAGATGTGTGAAGTCAAATTGGAGGTGTGTGAACTCATAGAATGGAGGTGTGTGAACTCATAGAATGGAGGTTTGTGAAGTCATGGAATGGCGGTGTGAGAAGTCAAAGAATGGAGGTGTGTGAAGTGAAACAATAGAGGTGTGTGAAGTCACAGAATGGAGGTGTGTGAAGTCACAGATTGGAAGTGTCTGAAGTCAAAACGGAGGTGTGTGAAGTCACAGAATGGAGGTGAGTGAAGTCAGAATGGAGGTGTGTGAAGTCATACACTGAGGTGGGTGAAGTCATAGAAAGGAGGTGTGGGAAGTCATAGAATGGAGGAGTGTGAAGTCATAGAGTGGAGGTGAGTGAAGTCACAGATTCGAGGTCTGTGATGTCATAGAATGGAGGTGTGTGAAGTCAGAATGGAGGTGTGTGAAATGATAGAATGGAGAGGTGTGAACTCATAGGATGGAGTTGTGTGACGTCACAATGGAAGAGTGTGAAGTCATCGAATGGAGGTGTGAGAAGTCACAGAATGGAGGTGTGTGAAGTCAAAAAATGAAGGTGTGTGAAGTCAGAATGGAGGTGTGTGAAGTCACAGAATGGAGGTGTGTGAACTCAGAATGGAGGTGTGTGAAGTCATAGATGGGGGTGTGTGAAGTCATAGTATGGAGGTGTGTGAAATCACAGAATGGAGTTTTGTGAAGTCACAGAATGGAGCTGTGTGAAGTCAGAATGGAGGTGTGTGAAGTCATAGAAGGGAGGTGTGTGAAGTCATAGAATGGAGGTGTGTGAAGTCACAATGGAGGTGTGTGAAGTCATAGAATTTAGGTGTGTGAAGTCACAAAATGGAGGAGTGTGAAGTCATAGAATGGAGGTGTGTGAAGTCACAGAATGAAGGTGTGTGAATCACAGAATGGAGGTATGTGAACTCACAATGGAGGTGGGTGAAGTCACAAAATGGAGGTGTGTGAAGTCATAGAATGGAGGTGTGTGAAGTCACAGAATGGAGGTGTGTGAATTCATAGAATGGAGGTGTGTGAAGTCATAGAATGGAGGTGTGTGAAGTCATAGAATGGAGGTGTGTGAATTCATAGAATGGAGGTGTGTGAAGTCACAGAATGGAGGTTTGTGTACTCAAAATGGAGGTGTTTGAAGTCACAGAATGGAGGTGTGTGAAGTCATAGAATGGAAGTGTGTGAAGTCATAGAATGGAGGTGTGTGAATTCATAGAATAGAGGTGTGTGAAGTCACAGAATGGAGGTTTGTGTACTCAAAATTTAGGTGTTTGAAGTCACAGAATGGAGGTGTTTGAAGTCATAGAATTGAGGTGCGTGAAGTCACAGAATGGAGGTGTGTGAAGTCATAGAATGGAGGTGTGTGAAGTCACAGAATGAAGGTGTGTGAATCACAGAATGGAGGTACGTGAACTCACAATGGAGGTGGGTGAAGTCACAAAATGGAAGTGTGTGAAGTCATAGAATGGAGGTGTGTGAAGTCACAGAATGGAGGTTTGTGAAGTCATACAATGGAGGTGTGTGAAGTCATAGAATGGATGTTTCTAAAGTAAGAATGAAGGTGTGTGAAGTCATAGAATGGAGGTGTGTGAAGTCAAAATGGAGGTGTGTGAAGTCACAGAATGGAGGTTGCCGGGGCCAACCGGCGGCAAACCAGGGTTTGCAGATTGGGGTTCCTGAAATCGGGGGGCAAGGACTAGCAAGAAATAGAAGAGAGACAGACACAGCGGGTCCGGGATGTCCGCAGTCCAGGTAAAGACTGCCGAGACTGCCGGTTTATTTTCCACTCCCCCTTCTTCCCACCTCCTGACCCAGGGAACCTCCAGGTGTTACATTCATATTGTAATTCTCAGGTCATTTGCATAGAATAGGGCCAGAAAGCAATAAGACAACAAAGCCATCGTCTGATGCAAGCCAAGGTACAGTTTGATTCCACTCTGGCTCACAACAGGAGGTGTGTGAAGTCACAGAATTGAAGTGTGTGAAGTCAAAATGGAGGTGTGTGAAGTCACAGAATGGAGGTGTGTGAAGTCACAGAATGGAGGTGTGTGAAGTCATAGAATGGAGGTGTGTGAAGACATAGAATGGAGGACTGTGAACTCAGAATGGAGGTTTGTGAAGTCATAGAATGGAGGTGTGTGAAGTCACAGAATGGAGGTGTGTCAAGTCATAGAATGGAGGTGTGTGAAGTCATAGAATGGAAGTGTGTGAAGTCATAGAATGGACGTATGTGAACTCAGAATGGGGGTTTGTGAAGTCATAGAATGGAGGTGTGTGAACTCAGAATGGAGGTGTGTGAAGTCACAGAATGGAGGTGTGTGAAGTCACAATGGAGTTGTGTGAAGTCATAGAATGGTTGTTTTTGATGTCAACGAATGGGGGTGTGTGAAGTCATAGAATGGAGGTGTGTGATGTCAGATTGGAGGTGTGTGAAATCACAGAATGGAGGTGTGTCAACTCAGAAATGAGGTGTGTGAAGTCATAGAATGGAGGTGTGTTAAATCACAGAATGGAGGTGTGTGAATTCAAAGAATGGAGGTGTGTGAAGTCATAGGTTCGAGGTGTGTGAAGTCACAGAATGGAGGTGTGTGAAGTCACAGAATAGAGGTGTGTGAAGTCACAGAATGGAGGTGTGTGAACTCAGAATGGAGGTGTGTGAAGCCACAGAATGGAGGTGTGTGAAGTCATAGAATGGAAGTGTGTGAAGTCATAGAATGGAGGTGTGTGAAGGAAGAATGGAGGTGTGTGAAGTCAGAGAATGGAGGTGTGTGAACTCAGAATGGAGGTGTGTGAAGTCACAGAATAGAGGTTTGTGAAGTCATACAATGGAGGTCTGTGAAGTCAGAGAATGGATGTTTCTGAAGTAAGAATGAAGGTGTGTGAAGTCATAGAATGGAGTTGTGTGAAGTCATGGAATGGAGGTGTGTGAAGTCAAAGAATGGAGGTGTGTGAAGTGAAACAATAGAGGTGTGCGAAGTCACAGAATGGAGGTGTGTGAAGTCACAGAATGGAAGTGTGTGAAGTCAAAATGGAGGTGTGTGAAGTCACAGAATGGAGGTGTGTGAAGTCACAGAATGGAGGTGTGTGAATTCAAAAAGGTGGTGTGTGAAGTCACAGAATGGAGGTGTGTGAAGTCATAGAATGGAGGTGTGTGAAGTCACAGAATGGAGGTGTGTGAAGTCAGAATGAAGGTGTGTGAAGTCACAGAATGGAGGTGTGTGAAGTCACAGAATGGAGCTGTGTGAAGTCATAGAATGGAGGTGTGTGAAGTCATAGAATTGAGGTGTGTGAAGTCATAGAATGGAGGTGTGTGAAGTCATAAAATGGAGGTGTGTGAACTCATAGAATGGAGGTGTGTGAAGTCAAAATGGAGTTGTGAAGTCATAGAATGGTGTTTTTTGATGTCAACGAATGGAGGTGTGTGAAGTCATAGAATGGAGGTGTGTGAAGTCAGATTGGAGGTGTGTGAAATCACAGAATGTAAGTGTGTGAAGTCACAGAATGGAGGTGTGTGACCTCAGAATGTAGGTGTGTGAATTCACAGAATGGAGGTGTGTGAACTCAGAATGGAGGTGTGTGAAGTCACAGAATGGAGGTTTGTGAAGTCGTAGAATGGAGGTGTGTGAAGTCAGAGAATGGATGTCTCTGAAGTAAGAATGAAGGTATGTGAAGTCATAGAATGGAGGTGTGTGAAGTCAAATTGGAGGTGTGTGAACTCATAGAATGGAGGTGTGTGAACTCATAGAATGGAGGTGTGTGAAGTCAAAGAATGGAGGTGTGTGAAGTGAAACAATAGAGGTGTGTGAAGTCACAGAATGGAGGTGTGTGAAGTCACAGTATGGAAGTGTGTGAAGTCAAAACGGAGGTGTGTGAAGTCACAGAATGGAGGTGTGTGAAGTCACATAATGGGGGTGTGTGAAGTCAAAGAGGTGGTGTGTGAAGTCACAGAATGGAGGTGTGTGAAGTCATATAATGGAGGTGTGTGAAATCATAGAATGGAGGTATGTGAAGTCAGAATGGAGGTGTGTGAAGTCACAGAATTGAGGTGTGTGAAGTCACAGAACGGAGGTGTGTGAAGTCAGAATGAAGCTGTGTGAAGTCACAGAATGGAGGTGTGTGAAGTCACAGAATGGATGTTTGTGAAGTAAGAATGAAGGTGTTTGAAGTCATAGAGTGGAGGTGTGTGAAGTCACAGAATGGAGGTGTGTGAAGTCATTGAATGGGTGTGTGTGAAGTCATAGAATTGAGGTGTGTGAAGTCATAAAATGGAGGTGTGTGAAGTCATAAAATGGAGGTGTGTGAACTCATAGAATGGAGGTGTGTGAAGTCTAAATGGAGTTGTGTGAAGTCATAGAATGGTGTTTTTTGATGTCAACGAATGGAGGTGTGTGAAGTCTTAGAATGGAGGTGTGTGAAGTCAGATTGGAGGTGTGTGAAATCACAGAATGGAGGTGTGTGAAGTCACAGAATGGAGGTGTGTGAACTCAGAATGTAGGTGTGTGAAGCCACAGAATGGAGGTTTGTGAAGTCATAGAATGGAAGTGTGTGAAATCATTGAATGGAGGTGTGTGAAGTCACAGAGTTGAGGTTTGTGAAGTCAGAATTGAGGTGTGTGAAGTCAGAATAGAGGTGAGTGAAGTCATAGAATGGAGGTGTGTGAAGTCATAGAATGGAGGTCTGTGAACTCAGAATGGAGGTTTGTGAAGTCATAGAATGGAGGTGTGTGAAGTCAAAGAATGGAGGTGTGTGAAGTCATATAATGGAGGTGTGTGAAGTCATAAAATGGAGGTGTGTGAATTCATAGAATGGAGGTTTGTGAAGTCACAATGGAGTTGTGTGAAGTCATAGAATGGTTGTTTTTGATGTCAATGAATGGAGGTGTGTGAAGTCATAGAATGGAGGTGTGTGAAGTCAGAATGGAGGTGTGTGAAATCACAGAATGGAGGTGTGTCAACTCAGAAATGAGGTGTGTGAAGTCATAGAATGGAGGTGTGTGAAGTCATAGAATGGAAGTGTGTGAAATCATAGAATGGAGGTGTGTGAAGTCAAAGAATTGAGGTGTGTGAAGTCAGAATGGAGGTGTGTGAAGTCAGAATGGAGGTGTGTGAAGTCATAGAATGGAAGTGTGTGAAGTCATAGAATGGAGGTCTGTGAACTCAGAATGGGGGTTTGTGAAATCATAGAATGGAGGTGTGCGAACTCAGAATGGATGTGTGTGAAGTCACAGAATGGAGGTGAGTGAAGTCATATAATGGAGGTGTGTGAAATCACAGAATGGAGGTGTGTGAATTCATAGAACGGAGGTGTGTGAAGTCATAGGATCGAAGTGTGTGAAGTCACAGAATGGAGGTGTGTGAAGTCACAGAATAGAGGTGTGTGAACTCAGAATGGAGGTGTGTGAAGCCACAGAATGGAGGTGTGTGAAGTCATAGAATGGAAGTGTGTGAAGTCATAGAATGGAGGTGTGTGAAGGAAGAATGGTGGTGTGTGAAGTCACAGAATGGAGGTGTGTGAGTTCAGAATGGAGATGTGTGAAGTCACAGAATGGAGGTTTGTGAAGTCATAGAATGGAGTTGTGTGAAGTCATAGAATGGAGCTGTGTGAAGTCAGAATGGAGGTGTGTGAAGTCACAGATTGGAGGTGTGTGAAGTCAGAATGGAGGTGTGTGATGTCACAGAATGGAGGTGTGTGAAGTCATAGAATGGAGGTGTGAGAAGTCATAGAATGGAGGTGTGTGAAGTCATAGAATGGAGGTGTGTGAAGTCAGAATGGTGGTGTGTGAATTCACAGAATTGAGGTGTGTGAACACAGAATGCAGGTGTGTGAATCACAGAATGGAGGTGTGTGAAATCATAGATTGGAGGTGTGTGAAGTCATAGAATGGATGTTTGTGAAGTAAGAATTAAGGTGTTTGAAGTCATAGAATAGAGGTGTGTGAAGTCAAAGAATGGAGGTGTGTGAAGTCACAGAATGGAGGTGTGTGAAGTCACACAATGGAGGTGTGTGAAGTCTCGAATGGAGGTGTGCGATCATAGAAGGGAGGTGCGTGAAGTCATAGAAAGAGGTGTGAGAAGTCATAGAATGGAGGAGTGTGAAGGCATACAGTGGAGGTGACTGAAGACACAGATTCGAGGTTTGTGAAGTCATATAATGGAGGTATGTAAAGTCAGAATGGAGGTGTGTGAAGTCATAGAATGGAGATTTGTGAATTCGTAGAATGGAGGTGTGTGACGTCAAATTGAAGTGCGTGAAGTCATAGAATGGAGGTGTGTGAAGTCACAGAATGGAGGTGTGTGAAGCCATACAATGGAGGTGAGTGAAGTCAGAATGGAGGTGTGTGAAGTCATAGATGGAGGTGTGTGAAGTCATAGTATGGAGGTGTGAAATCATAGAATGGAGTTTTGTGAAGTCACACAATGTAGCTGTGTGAAGTCAGAATGGAGGTGTGTGAAGTCATAGAATGGAGGTGTGTGAAGTCAGAATGGAGGTATGTGAAATCATAGAATGGAGGTGCGTGAAGTCACAGAATGGAGGTGTGTGAAGTCATAGAATGGAGGTGCGTGAAGTCACAGAATGGAGGTGTGTGAAGTCATAGAATGGAGGTGTGTGAAGTCACAGAATGAAGGTGTGTGAATCACAGAATGGAGGTATGTGAACTCACAATGGAGGTGGGTGAAGTCACAAAATGGAGGTGTGTGAAGTCATAGAATGGAGGTGTGTGAAGTCACAGAATGGAGGTGTGTGAATTCATAGAATGGAGGTGTGTGAAGTCATAGAATGGAGGTGTGTGAAGTCATAGAATGGAGGTGTGTGAATTCATAGAATGGAGGTGTGTGAAGTCACAGAATGGAGGTTTGTGTACTCAAAATGGAGGTGTTTGAAGTCACAGAATGGAGGTGTGTGAAGTCATAGAATGGAAGTGTGTGAAGTCATAGAATGGAGGTGTGTGAATTCATAGAATAGAGGTGTGTGAAGTCACAGAATGGAGGTTTGTGTACTCAAAATGGAGGTGTTTGAAGTCACAGAATGGAGGTGTTTGAAGTCATAGAATGGAGGTGCGTGAAGTCACAGAATGGAGGTGTGTGAAGTCATAGAATGGAGGTGTGTGAAGTCACAGAATGAAGGTGTGTGAATCACAGAATGGAGGTACGTGAACTCACAATGGAGGTGGGTGAAGTCACAAAATGGAAGTGTGTGAAGTCATAGAATGGAGGTGTGTGAAGTCACAGAATGGAGGTTTGTGAAGTCATACAATGGAGGTGTGTGAAGTCATAGAATGGATGTTTCTAAAGTAAGAATGAAGGTGTGTGAAGTCATAGAATGGAGGTGTGTGAAGTCAAAATGGAGGTGTGTGAAGTTATAGAATGGAGGTTGCCGGGGCCAACCGGCGGCAAACCAGGGTTCGCAGATTGGGGTTCCTGAAATCGGGGGGCAAGGACTAGCAAGAAATAGAAGAGAGACAGACACAGCGGGTCCGGGATGTCCGCAGTCCAGGTAAAGACTGCCGAGACTGCCGGTTTATTTTCCACTCCCCCTTCTTCCCACCTCCTGACCCAGGGAACCTCCAGGTGTTACATTCATATTGTAATTCTCAGGTCATTTGCATAGAATAGGGCCAGAAAGCAATAAGACAACAAAGCCATCGTCTGATGCCATCCAAGGTACAGTTTGATTCCACTCTGGCTCACAACAGGAGGTGTGTGAAGTCACAGAATTGAAGTGTGTGAAGTCAAAATGGAGGTGTGTGAAGTCACAGAATGGAGGTGTGTGAAGTCATAGAATGGAGGTGTGTGAAGTCACAGAATGGAGGACTGTGAACTCAGAATGGAGGTTTGTGAAGTCATAGAATGGAGGTGTGTGAAGTCATAGAATGGAAGTGTGTGAAGTCATAGAATGGACGTATGTGAACTCAGAATGGGGGTTTGTGAAGTCATAGAATGGAGGTGTGTGAACTCAGAATGGAGGTGTGTGAAGTCACAGAATGGAGGTGTGTGAAGTCACAATGGAGTTGCGTGAAGTCATAGAATGGTTGTTTTTGATGTCAACGAATGGGGGTGTGTGAAGTCATAGAATGGAGGTGTGTGATGTCAGATTGGAGGTGTGTGAAATCACAGAATGGAGGTGTGTCAACTCAGAAATGAGGTGTGTGAAGTCATAGAATGGAGGTGTGTTAAATCACAGAATGGAGGTGTGTGAATTCAAAGAATGGAGGTGTGTGAAGTCATAGGTTCGAGGTGTGTGAAGTCACAGAATGGAGGTGTGTGAAGTCACAGAATGGAGGTGTGTGAACTCAGAATGGAGGTGTGTGAAGCCACAGAATGGAGGTGTGTGAAGTCATAGAATGGAAGTGTGTGAAGTCATAGAATGGATGTGTGTGAAGGAAGAAGGGAGGTGTGTGAAGTCAGAGAATGGAGGTGTGTGAACTCAGAATGGAGGTGTGTGAAGTCACAGAATGGAGGTTTGTGAAGTCATAGAATGGAGGTCTGTGAAGTCAGAGAATGGATGTTTGTGAAGTAAGAATGAAGGTGTGTGAAGTCATAGAATGGAGTTGTGTGAAGTCATGGAATGGAGGTGTGTGAAGTCAAGGAATGGAGGTGTGTGAAGTGAAACAATCGAGGTGTGTGAAGTCACAGAATGGAGGTGTGTGAAGTCACAGAATGGAAGTGTGTGAAGTCAAAACGGAGGTGTGTGAAGTCACAGAATGGAGGTGTGTGAAGTCACAGAATGGAGGTGTGTGAATTCAAAAAGGTGGTGTGTGAAGTCACAGAATGGAGGTGTGTGAAGTCATAGAATGGAGGTGTGTGAAGTCACAGAATGGAGGTGTGTGATGTCAGAATGAAGGTGTGTGAAGTCACAGAATGGAGGTGTGTGAAGTCACAGAATGGATGTTTGTGAAGTTAGAATGAAGGTGTTTGAAGTCATAGAGTGGAGGTGTGTGAAGTCACAGAATGGAGGTGTGTGAAGTCATAGAATGGAGGTGTGTGAAGTCATAGAATTGAGGTGTGTGAAGTCATAGAATGGAGGTGTGTGAAGTCATAAAATGGAGGTGTGTGAACTCATAGAATGGAGGTGTGTGAAGTCAAAATGGAGTTGTGTGAAGTCATAGAATGGTGTTTTTGATGTCAACGAATGGAGGTGTGTGAAGTCATAGAATGGAGGTGTGTGAAGTCAGATTGGAGGTGTGTGAAATCACAGAATGGAGGTGTGTGAAGTCACAGAATGGAGGTGTGTGACCTCAGAATGTAGGTGTGTGAAGCCACTGAATGGAGGTGTGTGAAGTCATAGAATGGAAGTGTGTGAAATAATAGAATGGAGGTGTTTGAAGTCACAGAATTAAGGTGTGTGAAGTTAGAATGGAGTTGTGTGAAGTCAGAATGGAGGTGAGTGAAGTCATAGAATGGAGGTGTGTAAAGTCATAGAATGGAGGTCTGTGAACTCAGAATGGAGGTTTGTGAAATCTTAGAATGGAGGTGTGTGAACTCAAAATGGAGGTGTGTGAAGTCACAGAATGGAGGTGTGTGAAGTCATAGAATGAAGGTTTGTGAAATCACAGAATGGAGTTGTGTTAATTCATTGAATGGAGGAGTGTGAAGTCATAGGATCGAGGTGTGTGAAGTCACAGAATGGAGGTTTGTGAAGTCACAGAATGGAGGTGTGTGAACTCAGAATGTAGGTGTGTGAAGCCACAGAATGGAGGTGTGTGAAGTCATAGAATGGAGGTTTGTGAAGTCAGAGAATGGATGTTTCTGAAGTAAGAATGAAGGTGTGTGAAGTTATAGAATGGAGATGTGTGAAGTCAAATTGGAGGTGTGTGAACTCATAGAATGGAGGTGTGTGAACTCATAGAATGGAGTTTTGTGAAGTTATGGAATGGCGGTGTGTGAAGGCAAAGAATGGAGGTGTGTGAAATGAAACAATAGAGGTGTGTGAAGTCACAGAATGGAGGTGTGTGAAATCACAGATTGGAAGTGTGTGAAGTCAAAACGGAGGTGTGTGAAGTCACAGAATGGAGGTGAGTGAAGTCAGAATGGAGGTGTGTGAAGTCATAGACTGAGGTGGGTGAAGTCATAGAAAGGAGGTGTGGGAAGTCATAGAATGGAGGAGTGTGAAGTCATAGAGTGGAGGTGAGTGAAGTCACAGATTCGAGGTCTGTGATGTCATAGAATGGAGGTGTGTGAAGTCAGAATGGAGGTGTGTGAAATGATAGAATGGAGAGGTGTGAACTCATAGGATGGAGTTGTGTGACGTCACAATGGAAGAGTGTGAAGTCATCGAATGGATGTGTGAGAAGTCACAGAAAGGAGGTGTGTGAAGTCAAAAAATGAAGGTGTGTGAAGTCAGAATGGAGGTGTGTGAAGTCACAGAATGGAGGTGTGTGAACTCAGAATGGAGGTGTGTGAAGTCATTGATGGAGGTGTGTGAAGTCATAGTATGGAGGTGTGTGAAATCACAAAATGGAGATTTGTGAAGTCACAGAATGGAGCTGTGTGAAGTCAGAACGGAGGTGTGTGAAGTCATAGAATGGAGGTGTGTGAAGTCATAGAATGGAGGTGTGTGAAGTCACAATGGAGGTGTGTGAAGTCATAGAATTTAGGTGTGTGAAGTCACAAAATGGAGGTGTTTGAAGTCATAGAATGGAGGTGTGTGAAGTCATAGAATGGAGGTGGTGAAGTCAGAATGGAGGTGTGTGAAGTCACAGAATTGAGGTGTGTGAAGTCACAGAATGGAGGTGTGTGAAGTCAGAATGAAGGTGTGTGAAATCACAGAATGGAGGTGTGTGAAGTCACAGAATGGATGTTGTGAAGTAAGAATGAAGGTGTTTGAAGTCATAGGGTGGAGATGGATGAAGTCACAGAATGGAGGTGTGTGAAGTCATAGAATGGAGGTCTGTGAAGTCAGAAAATGGATGTTTCTGAAGTAAGAATGAAGGTGTGTGAAGTCATAGAATGGAGTTGTGTGAAGTCATGGAATGGAGGTGTGTGAAGTCAAGGAATGGAGGTGTGTGAAGTAAAACAATCGAGGTGTGTGAAGTCACAGAATGGAGGTGTGTGAAGTCACAGAATGGAAGTGTGTGAAGTCAAAACGGAGGTGTGTGAAGTCACAGAATGGAGGTGTGTGAAGTCACAGAATGGAGGTGTGTGAATTCAAAAAGGTGGTGTGTGAAGTCACAGAATGGAGGTGTGTGAAGTCATAGAATGGAGGTGTGTGAAGTCACAGAATGGAGGTGTGTGAAGTCAGAATGAAGGTGTGTGAAGTCACAGAATGGAGGTGTGTGAAGTCACAGAATGGATGTTTGTGAAGTTAGAATGAAGGTGTTTGAAGTCATAGAGTGGAGGTGTGTGAAGTCACAGAATGGAGGTGTGTGAAGTCATAGAATGGAGGTGTGTGAAGTCATAGAATTGAGGAGTGTGAAGTCATAGAATGGAGGTGTGTGAAGTCATAAAATGGAGGTGTGTGAACTCATAGAATGGAGGTGTGTGAAGTCAAAATGGAGTTGTGTGAAGTCATAGAATGGTGTTTTTGATGTCAACGAATGGAGGTGTGTGAAGTCATAGAATGGAGGTGTGTGAAGTCAGATTGGAGGTGTGTGAAATCACAGAATGGAGGTGTGTGAAGTCACAGAATGGAGGTGTGTGACCTCAGAATGTAGGTGTGTGAAGCCACTGAATGGAGGTGTGTGAAGTCATAGAATGGAAGTGTGTGAAATAATAGAATGGAGGTGTTTGAAGTCACAGAATTAAGGTGTGTGAATTTAGAATGGAGTTGTGTGAAGTCAGAATGGAGGTGAGTGAAGTCATAGAATGGAGGTGTGTAAAGTCATAGAATGGAGGTCTGTGAACTCAGAATGGAGGTTTGTGAAATCTTAGAATGGAGGTGTGTGAACTCAAAATGGAGGTGTGTGAAGTCACAGAATGGAGGTGTGTGAAGTCATAGAATGGAGGTTTGTGAAATCACAGAATGGAGTTGTGTTAATTCATTGAATGGAGGAGTGTGAAGTCATAGGATCGAGGTGTGTGAAGTCACAGAATGGAGGTTTGTGAAGTCAGAGAATGGAGGTGTGTGAAGCCACAGAATGGAGGTGTGTGAAGTCATAGAATGGAGGTGTGTGAAGTCAGAGAATGGATGTTTCTGAAGTAAGAATGAAGGTGTGTGAAGTTATAGAATGGAGATGTGTGAAGTCAAATTGGAGGTGTGTGAACTCATAGAATGGAGGTGTGTGAACTCATAGAATGGAGGTTTGTGAAGTCATGGAATGGCGGTGTGTGAAGTCAAAGAATGGAGGTGTGTGAAATGAAACAATAGAGGTGTGTGAAGTCACAGAATGGAGGTGTGTGAAGTCACAGATTGGAAGTGTGTGAAGTCAAAACGGAGGTGTGTGAAGTCACAGAATGGAGGTGAGTGAAGTCAGAATGGAGGTGTGTGAAGTCATAGACTGAGGTGGGTGAAGTCATAGAAAGGAGGTGTGGGAAGTCATAGAATGGAGGAGTGTGAAGTCATAGAGTGGAGGTGAGTGAAGTCACAGATTCGAGGTCTGTGATGTCATAGAATGGAGGTGTGTGAAGTCAGAATGGAGGTGTGTGAAATGATAGAATGGAGAGGTGTGAACTCATAGGATGGAGTTGTGTGACGTCACAATGGAAGAGTGTGAAGTCATCGAATGGATGTGTGAGAAGTCACAGAAAGGAGGTGTGTGAAGTCAAAAAATGAAGGTGTGTGAAGTCAGAATGGAGGTGTGTGAAGTCACAGAATGGAGGTGTGTGAACTCAGAATGGAGGTGTGTGAAGTCATTGATGGAGGTGTGTGAAGTCATAGTATGGAGGTGTGTGAAATCACAAAATGGAGTTTTGTGAAGTCACAGAATGGAGCTGTGTGAAGTCAGAACGGAGGTGTGTGAAGTCATAGAATGGAGGTGTGTGAAGTCATAGAATGGAGGTGTGTGAAGTCACAATGGAGGTGTGTGAAGTCATAGAATTTAGGTGTGTGAAGTCACAAAATGGAGGTGTGTGAAGTCATAGAATGGAGGTGTGTGAAGTCATAGAATGGAGGTGGTGAAGTCAGAATGGAGGTGTGTGAAGTCACAGAATTGAGGTGTGTGAAGTCACAGAATGGAGGTGTGTGAAGTCAGAATGAAGGTGTGTGAAATCACAGAATGGAGGTGTGTGAAGTCACAGAATGGATGTTGTGAAGTAAGAATGAAGGTGTTTGAAGTCATAGAGTGGAGATGGGTGAAGTCACAGAATGGAGGTGTGTGAAGTCATAGAATGGAGGTGTGTGAAGTCATAGAATTGAGGTGTGTGAAGTCATAGAATGGAGGTGTGTGAAGTCATAAAATGGAGGTGTGTGAACTCATAGAATGGAGGTGTGTGAAGTTAAAATGGAGTTGTGTGAAGTCATAGAATGGTGGTTTTTGATGTCAACGAATGGAGGTGTGTGAAGTCACAGAATGGAGGTGTGTGAACTCAGAATGGAGGTGTGTGAAGTCACAGAAAGGAGGTTTGTGAAGTCGTAGAATGGAGGTGTGTGAAGTCAGAGAATGGAGGTTTCTGAAGTAAGAATGAAGGTATGTGAAGTCATAGAATGGAGGTGTGTGAAGTCAAATTGGAGGTGTGTGAACTCATAGAATGGAGGTGTGTGAACTCATAGAATGGAGGTGTGTGAAGTCAAAGAATGGAGGTGTGTGAAGTGAAACAATAGAGGTGTGTGAAGTCACAGAATGGAGGTGTGTGAAGTCACAGTATGGAAGTGTGTGAACTCAAAACGGAGGTGTGTGAAGTCACAGAATGGAGGTGTGTGAAGTCACATAATGGAGGTGTGTGAAGTCAAAAAGGTGGTGTGTGAAGTCACAGAATGGAGGTGTGTGAAGTCATATAATGGAGGTGTGTGAAATCATAGAATGGAGGTATGTGAAGTCAGAATGGAGGTGTGTGAAGTCACAGAATTGAGGTGTGTGAAGTCAAAGAATGGAGGTGTGTGAAGTCAGAATGAAGGTGTGTGAAGTCACAGAATGGAGGTGTGTGAAGTCACAGAATGGATGTTTTTGAAGTAAGAATGAAAGTGTTTGAAGTCATAGAGTGGAGGTGTGTGAAGTCACAGAATGGAGGTGTGTGAAGTCATAGAATGGAGGTGTGTGAAGTCATAGAATTGAGGTGTGTGAAGTCATTGAATGGAGGTGTGTGAAGTCATAAAATGGAGGTGTGTGAACTCATAGAATGGAGGTGTGTGAAGTCTAAATGGAGTTGTGTGAAGTCATAGAATGGTGTTTTTTGATGTCAACGAATGGAGGTGTGTGAAGTCATAGAATGGAGGTGTGTGAAGTCAGATTGGAGGTGTGTGAAATCACAGAATGGAGGTGTGTGAAGTCATAGAATGGAGGTGTGTGAACTCAGAATGTAGGTGTGTGAAGCCACAGAATGGAGGTTTGTGAAGTCATAGAATGGAAGTGTGTGAAATCATTGAATGGAGGTGTGTGAAGTCACAGAATTGAGGTGTGTGAAGTCAGAATTGAGGTGTGTGAAGTCAGAATAGAGGTGAGTGAAGTCATAGAATGGAGGTGTGTGAAGTCATAGAATGGAGGTCTGTGAACTCAGAATGGAGGTTTGTGAAGTCATAGAATGGAGGTGTGTGAAGTCAAAGAATGGAGGTGTGTGAAGTCATATAATGGAGGTGTGTGAAGTCATAAAATGGAGGTGTGTGAATTCATAGAATGGAGGTGTGTGAAGTCACAATGGAGTTGTGTGAAGTCATAGAATGTTTGTTTTAGATGTCAATGAATGGAGGTGTGTTAAGTCATAGAATGGAGGTGTGTGAAGTCAGAATGGAGGTGTGTGAAATCACAGAATGGAGGTGTGTCCACTCAGAAATGAGGTGTGTGAAGTCATAGAATGGAGGTGTGTGAAGTCATAGAATGGAAGTGTGTGAAATCATAGAATGGAGGTGTGTGAAGTCAAAGAATTGAGGTGTGTGAAGTCAGAATGGAGGTGTGTGAAGTCAGAATGGAGGTGTGTGAAGTCATATAATGGAAGTGTGTGAAGTCATAGAATGGAGGTCTGTGAAATCAGAATGGGGGTTTGTGAAATCATAGAATAGAGGTGTGTGAACTCAGAATGGAGGTGTGTGAAGTCATAGAATGGAGGTGTGTGAAATCACAGAATGGAGGTGTGTGAATTCATAGAATGGAGGTGTGTGAAGTCATAGGATCGAAGTGTGTGAAGTCACAGAATGGAGGTGTGTGAAGTCACAGAATGGAGGTGTGTGAAGTCACAGAATGGAGGTGTGTGAACTCAGAATGGAGGTGTGTGAAGCCACAGAATAGAGGTGTGTGAAGTCATAGAATGGAAGTGTGTGAAGTCATAGAATGGAGGTGTGTGAAGGAAGAATGGAGGTGTGTGAAGTCACAGAATTGAGGTGTGTGAATTCAGAATGGAGGTGTGTGAAGTCACAGAATGGAGGTTTGTGAAGGCCTAGAATGTAGGTGTGTGAAGTCAGAGAATGGATGTTTCTGAAGTAAGAATGAAGGTGTGTGAAGTCATAGAATGGAGGTGTGTGAAATCAGAATGGAGGTGTGTGAAGTCAGAATGGAGGTGAGTGAAGTCATAGAATGGAGGTGTGTGAAGTCATAGAATGGAGGTCTGTGAACTCAGAATGGAGGTTTGTGAAGTCATAGAATGGAGGTGTGTGAAGTCACAGAATTGAGGTATGTGAAGTCAGATCGGAGGTGTGTGAAGTCAGAATGGAGGTGAGTGAAGTCATAGAATGGAGGTGTGTGAAGTCATAGAATGGAGGTCTGTGATCTCATAATGGAGGTTTGTGAAGTCATAGAATGGAGGTGTGTGAACTCAGAATGGAGGTGTGTGAAGTCACAGAATGGAGGTGTGTGAAGTCATAGAATGGAGGTTTGTGAACTCATAGAATGGAGGTGTGTTAATTCATAGAATGGAGGTGTGTGAATAATAGGATCGAGATGTGTGAAGTCACAGAATGGAGGTGTGTGAAGTCACAGAATTGATTTGTGTGAAGTCACAGAAGCGAGGTGTGTGAAGTCAGAATGAAGGTGTGTGAAGTCACAGAATGGAGGTGTGTGAAGTCACAGAATGGATGTTTGTGAAGTAAGAATGAAGGTGTTTGAAGTCATAGAGTGGAGGTGTGTGAAGTCACAGAATGGAGGTGTGGGAAGACATAGAATGGAGGTGTGTGAAGTCATAGAATTGAGGTGTGTGAAGTCATAGAATGGAGGTGTGTGAAGTCATAAAATGGAGGTGTGTGAAGTCAAAATGGAGTTGTGTGAAGTCATAGAATGGTGTTCTTTGATGTCAACGAATGGTGGTGTGTGAAGTCATAGAATGGAGGTGTGTGAAGTCAGATTGGAGATGTGTGAAATCACAGAAAGGAGGTGTGTGAAGTCACAGAATGGAGGTGTGTGAAGTCATAGAATGGAAGTGTGTGAAATCATTGAATGGAGGTGTGTGAAGTCACAGAATTGAGGTGTGTGAAGTCAGAATAGAGGTGTGTGAAGTCAGAATGGAGGTGAGTGAAGTCATAGAATGGAGGTGTGTGAAGTCATAGAATGGAGGTCTGTGAACTCAGAATGGAGGTTTGAGAAGTCATAGAATGGAGGTGTGTGAAGTCACAGAATGGAGGTGTGTGAAGTCATAGAATGGAGGTGTGTGAAGTCATAAAATGGAGGTGTGTGAATTCATAAAATGGAGGTGTGTAAAGTCACAATGCAGTTGTGTGAAGTCATAGAATGGTTGTTTTTGATGTCAACGAATGGAGGTGTGTGAAGTCATAGAATGGAGGTGTGTGAAGTCAGATTGGAGCTGTGTGAAATCACAGAATGGAGGTGTGTCCACTCAGAAATGAGGTGTGTGAAGTCATAGAATGGAGGTGTGTGAAGTCATAGAATGGAGATGTGTGAAGTCAAAGAACTGAGGTGTGTGAAGTCAGAATGGAGGTGTGTGAAGTCAGAATGGAGGTGTGTGAAGTCATAGAATGGAGGTGTGTGAAATCATAGAATGGAGGTATGTGAAGTCAGAATGGAGGTGTGTGAAGTCACAGAATTGAGGTGTGTGAAGTCACAGAATGGAGGTGTGTGAAGTCAGAATGAAGGTGTGTGAAGTCACAGAATGGAGGTGTGTGAAGTCACAGAATGGATGTTTTTGAAGTAAGAATGAAAGTGTTTGAAGTCATAGAGTGGAGGTGTGTGAAGTCACAGAATGGAGGTGTGTGAAGTCATAGAATGGAGGTGTGTGAAGTCATAGAATTGAGGTGTGTGAAGTCATTGAATGGAGGTGTGTGAAGTCATAAAATGGAGGTGTGTGAACTCATAGAATGGAGGTGTGTGAAGTCTAAATGGAGTTGTGTGAAGTCATAGAATGGTGTTTTTTGATGTCAACGAATGGAGGTGTGTGAAGTCATAGAATGGAGGTGTGTGAAGTCAGATTGGAGGTGTGTGAAATCACAGAATGGAGGTGTGTGAAGTCACAGAATGGAGGTGTGTGAACTCAGAATGTAGGTGTGTGAAGCCACAGAATGGAGGTTTGTGAAGTCATAGAATGGATGTGTGTGAAATCATTGAATGGAGGTGTGTGAAGTCACAGAATTGAGGTGTGTGAAGTCAGAATTGAGGTGTGTGAAGTCAGAATAGAGGTGAGTGAAGTCATAGAATGGAGGTGTGTGAAGTCATAGAATGGAGGTCTGTGAACTCAGAATGGAGGTTTTTGAAGTCATAGAATGGAGGTGTGTGAAGTCAAAGAATGGAGGTGTGTGAAGTCATATAATGGAGGTGTGTGAAGTCATAAAATGGAGGTGTGTGAATTCATAGAATGGAGGTGTGTGAAGTCACAATGGAGTTGTGTGAAGTCATAGAATGTTTGTTTTAGATGTCAATGAATGGAGGTGTGTTAAGTCATAGAATGGAGGTGTGTGAAGTCAGAATGGAGGTGTGTGAAATCACAGAATGGAGGTGTGTCCACTCAGAAATGAGGTGTGTGAAGTCATAGAATGGAGGTGTGTGAAGTCATAGAATGGAAGTGTGTGAAATCATAGAATGGAGGTGTGTGAAGTCAAAGAATTGAGGTGTGTGAAGTCAGAATGGAGGTGTGTGAAGTCAGAATGGAGGTGTGTGAAGTCATAGAATGGAAGTGTATGAAGTCATAGAATGGAGGTCTGTGAACTCAGAATGGGGGTTTGTGAAATCATAGAATGGAGGTGTGTGAACTCAGAATGGAGGTGTGTGAAGTCATAGAATGGAGGTGTGTGAAATCACAGAATGGAGGTGTGTGAATTCATAGAATGGAGGTGTGTGAAGTCATAGGATCGAAGTGTGTGAAGTCACAGAATGGAGGTGTGTGAAGTCACAGAATGGAGGTGTGTGAAGTCACAGAATGGAGGTGTGTGAACTCAGAATGGAGGTGTGTGAAGCCACAGAATGGAGGTGTGTGAAGTCATAGAATGGAAGTGTGTGAAGTCATAGAATGGAGGTGTGTGAAGGAAGAATGGAGGTGTGTGAAGTGACAGAATGGAGGTGTGTGAATTCAGAATGGAGGTGTGTGAAGTCACAGAATGGAGGTGTGTGAAGTCACAGAATGGATGTTTGTGAAGTAAGAATGAAGGTGTTTGAAGTCATAGAGTGGAGGTGTGTGAAGTCACAGAATGGAGGTGTGGGAAGACATAGAATGGAGGTGTGTGAAGTCATAGAATTGAGGTGTGTGAAGTCATAGAATGGAGGTGTGTGAAGTCATAAAATGGAGGTGTGTGAACTCATAGAATGGAGGTGTGTGAAGTCAAAATGGAGTTGTGTGAAGTCAAAGAATGGTGTTCTTTGATGTCAACGAATGGTGGTGTGTGAAGTCATAGAATGGAGGTGTGTGAAGTCAGATTGGAGATGTGTGAAATCACAGAAAGGAGGTGTGTGAAGTCACAGAATGGAGGTGTGTGAAGTCATAGAATGGAAGTGTGTGAAATCATTGAATGAAGGTGTGTGAAGTCACAGAATTGAGGTGTGCGAAGTCAGAATAGAGGTGTGTGAAGTCAGAATGGAGGTGAGTGAAGTCATAGAATGGAGGTGTGTGAAGTCATAGAATGGAGGTCTGTGAACTCAGAATGGAGGTTTGAGAAGTCATAGAATGGAGGTGTGTGAAGTCACAGAATGGAGGTGTGTGAAGTCATAGAATGGAGGTGTGTGAAGTCATAAAATAGAGGTGTGTGAATTCATAAAATGGAGGTGTGTAAAGTCACAATGCAGTTGTGTGAAGTCATAGAATGGTTGTTTTTGATGTCAACGAATGGAGGTGTGTGAAGTGATAGAATGGAGGTGTGTGAAGTCAGATTGGAGGTGTGTGAAATCACAGAATGGAGGTGTGTCCACTCAGAAATGAGGTGTGTGAAGTCATAGAATGGAGGTGTGTGAAGTCATAGAATGGAAGTGTGTGAAATCATAGAATGGAGATGTGTGAAGTCAAAGAACTGAGGTGTGTGAAGTCAGAATGGAGGTGTGTGAAGTCAAAATGGAGGTGTGTGAAGTCATAGAATGGAAGTGTGTGAAGTCATAGAATGGAGGTCTGTGAACTCAGAAAGGGGGTTTGTGAAGTCATAGAATGGAGGTGTGTGAACTCAGAATGGAGGTGTGTGAAGTCACAGAATGGAGGTGTGTGAAGTCATAGAATGGAGGTGTGTGAAATCACAGAATGGAGGTGTGTGAATTCATAGAATGGAAGTGTGTGAAGCCATAGGATCGAGGTGTGTGAAGTCACAGAATGGAGGTGTGTGAAGTCAAAGAATGGAGGTGTGTGAAGTCACAGAATGGAGGTGTGTGAACTCAGAATGGAGGTGTGTGAAGTCATAGAATGGAGGTGTGTGAAGTCATAGAATGGAAGTGTGTGAAATCATAGAATGGAGATGTGTGAAGTCAAAGAACTGAGGTGTGTGAAGTCAGAATGGAGGTGTGTGAAGTCAGAATGGAGGTGTGTGAAGTCACAGAATGGAGGTGTGTGAAGTCATAGAATGGAGGTGTGTGAAATCACAGAATGGAGGTGTGTGAATTCATAGAATGGAAGTGTGTGAAGCCATAGGATCGAGGTGTGTGAAGTCACAGAATGGAGGTGTGTGAAGTCAAAGAATGGAGGTGTGTGAAGTCACAGAATGGAGGTGTGTGAACTCAGAATGGAGGTGTGAGAAGCCACAGAATGGAGGTGTGTGACGTCATAGAAAGGAATTGTGTGAAGTCATAGAATGGAGGTGTGTGAAGGAAGAATGGAGGTGTGTGAAGTCACAGAATGGAGGTGTGAGAATTCAGAATGGAGGTGTGTGAAGTCACAGAATAGAGGTTTGTGAAGTCATAGAATGGAGGTGTGTGAAGTCAGAGAATGGATGTTTCTGAAGTAAGAATGAAGGTGTGTGAAGTCATAGAATGGAGGTGTGTGAAGTCAAATTGGAGGTGTGTGAACTCATAGAATGGAGGTGTGTGAACTCATAGAATGGAGGTGTGTGAAGTCATGGAATGGAGGTGTGTGAAGTCAAAGAATGGAGGTGTGTGAAGTGAAAAAATAGAGGTGTGTGAAGTCACAGAATGGAGGTTGTGAAGTCACAGAATGGAAGTGTGTGAAGTCAAAACGGAGGTGTGTGAAGTCACAGAATGGAGGTGTGTGAAGTCACAGAATGGAGGTGTGTGAAGTCAAAAAGGTGGTGTGTGAAGTCACAGAATGGAGGTGTGTGAAGTCATAGAATGGAGGTGTGTGAAATCATAGAATGGAGGTGGGTGAAGTCAGAATGGAGGTGTGTGAAGTCACAGAATTGAGGTGTGTGAAGTCACAGAATGGAGGTGTGTGATGTCATAGAATGGAGGTTTGTGAAGTCATAGAATGGAGGTTTGTGAACTCAGTATGTAGGTGTGTGAAGCCACAGAATGGAGGTTTGTGAAGTCATAGAATGGAAGTGTGTGAAATCATTGAATGGAGGTGTGTGAAGTCTAAATGGAGTTGTGTGAAGTCATAGAATGGTGTTTTTTGATGTCAACGAATGGAGGTGTGTGAAGTCATAGAATGGAGGTGTGTGAAGTCATAAAATGGAGGTGTGTGAACTCATAGAATGGAGGTGTGTGAAGTCTAAATGGAGTTGTGTGAAGTCATAGAATGGTGTTTTTTGATGTCAACGAATGGAGGTGTGTGAAGTCATAGAATGGAGGTGTGTGAAGTCAGATTGGAGGTGTGTGAAATCACAGAATGGAGGTGTGTGAAGTCACAGAATGGAGGTGTGTGAACTCAGAATGTAGGTGTGTGAAGCCACAGAATGGAGGTTTGTGAAGTCATAGAATGGATGTGTGTGAAATCATTGAATGGAGGTGTGTGAAGTCACAGAATTGAGGTGTGTGAAGTCAGAATTGAGGTGTGTGAAGTCAGAATAGAGGTGAGTGAAGTCATAGAATGGAGGTGTGTGAAGTCATAGAATGGAGGTCTGTGAACTCAGAATGGAGGTTTTTGAAGTCATAGAATGGAGGTGTGTGAAGTCAAAGAATGGAGGTGTGTGAAGTCATATAATGGAGGTGTGTGAAGTCATAAAATGGAGGTGTGTGAATTCATAGAATGGAGGTGTGTGAAGTCACAATGGAGTTGTGTGAAGTCATAGAATGTTTGTTTTAGATGTCAATGAATGGAGGTGTGTTAAGTCATAGAATGGAGGTGTGTGAAGTCAGAATGGAGGTGTGTGAAATCACAGAATGGAGGTGTGTCCACTCAGAAATGAGGTGTGTGAAGTCATAGAATGGAGGTGTGTGAAGTCATAGAATGGAAGTGTGTGAAATCATAGAATGGAGGTGTGTGAAGTCAAAGAATTGAGGTGTGTGAAGTCAGAATGGAGGTGTGTGAAGTCAGAATGGAGGTGTGTGAAGTCATAGAATGGAAGTGTATGAAGTCATAGAATGGAGGTCTGTGAACTCAGAATGGGGGTTTGTGAAATCATAGAATGGAGGTGTGTGAACTCAGAATGGAGGTGTGTGAAGTCATAGAATGGAGGTGTGTGAAATCACAGAATGGAGGTGTGTGAATTCATAGAATGGAGGTGTGTGAAGTCATAGGATCGAAGTGTGTGAAGTCACAGAATGGAGGTGTGTGAAGTCACAGAATGGAGGTGTGTGAAGTCACAGAATGGAGGTGTGTGAACTCAGAATGGAGGTGTGTGAAGCCACAGAATGGAGGTGTGTGAAGTCATAGAATGGAAGTGTGTGAAGTCATAGAATGGAGGTGTGTGAAGGAAGAGTGGAGGTGTGTGAAGTGACAGAATGGAGGTGTGTGAATTCAGAATGGAGGTGTGTGAAGTCACAGAATGGAGGTGTGTGAAGTCACAGAATGGATGTTTGTGAAGTAAGAATGAAGGTGTTTGAAGTCATAGAGTGGAGGTGTGTGAAGTCACAGAATGGAGGTGTGGGAAGACATAGAATGGAGGTGTGTGAAGTCATAGAATTGAGGTGTGTGAAGTCATAGAATGGAGGTGTGTGAAGTCATAAAATGGAGGTGTGTGAACTCATAGAATGGAGGTGTGTGAAGTCAAAATGGAGTTGTGTGAAGTCAAAGAATGGTGTTCTTTGATGTCAACGAATGGTGGTGTGTGAAGTCATAGAATGGAGGTGTGTGAAGTCAGATTGGAGATGTGTGAAATCACAGAAAGGAGGTGTGTGAAGTCACAGAATGGAGGTGTGTGAAGTCATAGAATGGAGGTGTGTGAAGTCATAAAATGGAGGTGTGTGAATTCATAAAATGGAGGTGTGTAAAGTCACAATGCATTTGTGTGAAGTCATAGAATGGTTGTTTTTGATGTCAACGAATGGAGGTGTGTGAAGTCATAGAATGGAGGTGTGTGAAGTCAGATTGGAGCTGTGTGAAATCACAGAATGGAGGTGTGTCCACTCAGAAATGAGGTGTGTGAAGTCATAGAATGGAGGTGTGTGAAGTCATAGAATGGAGATGTGTGAAGTCAAAGAACTGAGGTGTGTGAAGTCAGAATGGAGGTGTGTGAAGTCAGAATGGAGGTGTGTGAAGTCATAGAATGGAGGTGTGTGAAATCATAGAATGGAGGTATGTGAAGTCAGAATGGAGGTGTGTGAAGTCACAGAATTGAGGTGTGTGAAGTCACAGAATGGAGGTGTGTGAAGTCAGAATGAAGGTGTGTGAAGTCACAGAATGGAGGTGTGTGAAGTCACAGAATGGATGTTTTTGAAGTAAGAATGAAAGTGTTTGAAGTCATAGAGTGGAGGTGTGTGAAGTCACAGAATGGAGGTGTGTGAAGTCATAGAATGGAGGTGTGTGAAGTCATAGAATTGAGGTGTGTGAAGTCATTGAATGGAGGTGTGTGAAGTCATAAAATGGAGGTGTGTGAACTCATAGAATGGAGGTGTGTGAAGTCTAAATGGAGTTGTGTGAAGTCATAGAATGGTGTTTTTTGATGTCAACGAATGGAGGTGTGTGAAGTCATAGAATGGAGGTGTGTGAAGTCAGATTGGAGGTGTGTGAAATCACAGAATGGAGGTGTGTGAAGTCACAGAATGGAGGTGTGTGAACTCAGAATGTAGGTGTGTGAAGCCACAGAATGGAGGTTTGTGAAGTCATAGAATGGATGTGTGTGAAATCATTGAATGGAGGTGTGTGAAGTCACAGAATTGAGGTGTGTGAAGTCAGAATTGAGGTGTGTGAAGTCAGAATAGAGGTGAGTGAAGTCATAGAATGGAGGTGTGTGAAGTCATAGAATGGAGGTCTGTGAACTCAGAATGGAGGTTTTTGAAGTCATAGAATGGAGGTGTGTGAAGTCAAAGAATGGAGGTGTGTGAAGTCATATAATGGAGGTGTGTGAAGTCATAAAATGGAGGTGTGTGAATTCATAGAATGGAGGTGTGTGAAGTCACAATGGAGTTGTGTGAAGTCATAGAATGTTTGTTTTAGATGTCAATGAATGGAGGTGTGTTAAGTCATAGAATGGAGGTGTGTGAAGTCAGAATGGAGGTGTGTGAAATCACAGAATGGAGGTGTGTCCACTCAGAAATGAGGTGTGTGAAGTCATAGAATGGAGGTGTGTGAAGTCATAGAATGGAAGTGTGTGAAATCATAGAATGGAGGTGTGTGAAGTCAAAGAATTGAGGTGTGTGAAGTCAGAATGGAGGTGTGTGAAGTCAGAATGGAGGTGTGTGAAGTCATAGAATGGAAGTGTATGAAGTCATAGAATGGAGGTCTGTGAACTCAGAATGGGGGTTTGTGAAATCATAGAATGGAGGTGTGTGAACTCAGAATGGAGGTGTGTGAAGTCATAGAATGGAGGTGTGTGAAATCACAGAATGGAGGTGTGTGAATTCATAGAATGGAGGTGTGTGAAGTCATAGGATCGAAGTGTGTGAAGTCACAGAATGGAGGTGTGTGAAGTCACAGAATGGAGGTGTGTGAAGTCACAGAATGGAGGTGTGTGAACTCAGAATGGAGGTGTGTGAAGCCACAGAATGGAGGTGTGTGAAGTCATAGAATGGAAGTGTGTGAAGTCATAGAATGGAGGTGTGTGAAGGAAGAATGGAGGTGTGTGAAGTGACAGAATGGAGGTGTGTGAATTCAGAATGGAGGTGTGTGAAGTCACAGAATGGAGGTGTGTGAAGTCACAGAATGGATGTTTGTGAAGTAAGAATGAAGGTGTTTGAAGTCATAGAGTGGAGGTGTGTGAAGTCACAGAATGGAGGTGTGGGAAGACATAGAATGGAGGTGTGTGAAGTCATAGAATTGAGGTGTGTGAAGTCATAGAATGGAGGTGTGTGAAGTCATAAAATGGAGGTGTGTGAACTCATAGAATGGAGGTGTGTGAAGTCAAAATGGAGTTGTGTGAAGTCAAAGAATGGTGTTCTTTGATGTCAACGAATGGTGGTGTGTGAAGTCATAGAATGGAGGTGTGTGAAGTCAGATTGGAGATGTGTGAAATCACAGAAAGGAGGTGTGTGAAGTCACAGAATGGAGGTGTGTGAAGTCATAGAATGGAAGTGTGTGAAATCATTGAATGAAGGTGTGTGAAGTCACAGAATTGAGGTGTGCGAAGTCAGAATAGAGGTGTGTGAAGTCAGAATGGAGGTGAGTGAAGTCATAGAATGGAGGTGTGTGAAGTCATAGAATGGAGGTCTGTGAACTCAGAATGGAGGTTTGAGAAGTCATAGAATGGAGGTGTGTGAAGTCACAGAATGGAGGTGTGTGAAGTCATAGAATGGAGGTGTGTGAAGTCATAAAATGGAGGTGTGTGAATTCATAAAATGGAGGTGTGTAAAGTCACAATGCAGTTGTGTGAAGTCATAGAATGGTTGTTTTTGATGTCAACGAATGGAGGTGTGTGAAGTGATAGAATGGAGGTGTGTGAAGTCAGATTGGAGGTGTGTGAAATCACAGAATGGAGGTGTGTCCACTCAGAAATGAGGTGTGTGAAGTCATAGAATGGAGGTGTGTGAAGTCATAGAATGGAAGTGTGTGAAATCATAGAATGGAGATGTGTGAAGTCAAAGAACTGAGGTGTGTGAAGTCAGAATGGAGGTGTGTGAAGTCAAAATGGAGGTGTGTGAAGTCATAGAATGGAAGTGTGTGAAGTCATAGAATGGAGGTCTGTGAACTCAGAAAGGGGGTTTGTGAAGTCATAGAATGGAGGTGTGTGAACTCAGAATGGAGGTGTGTGAAGTCACAGAATGGAGGTGTGTGAAGTCATAGAATGGAGGTGTGTGAAATCACAGAATGGAGGTGTGTGAATTCATAGAATGGAAGTGTGTGAAGCCATAGGATCGAGGTGTGTGAAGTCACAGAATGGAGGTGTGTGAAGTCAAAGAATGGAGGTGTGTGAAGTCACAGAATGGAGGTGTGTGAACTCAGAATGGAGGTGTGTGAAGTCATAGAATGGAGGTGTGTGAAGTCATAGAATGGAAGTGTGTGAAATCATAGAATGGAGATGTGTGAAGTCAAAGAACTGAGGTGTGTGAAGTCAGAATGGAGGTGTGTGAAGTCAGAATGGAGGTGTGTGAAGTCACAGAATGGAGGTGTGTGAAGTCATAGAATGGAGGTGTGTGAAATCACAGAATGGAGGTGTGTGAATTCATAGAATGGAAGTGTGTGAAGCCATAGGATCGAGGTGTGTGAAGTCACAGAATGGAGGTGTGTGAAGTCAAAGAATGGAGGTGTGTGAAGTCACAGAATGGAGGTGTGTGAACTCAGAATGGAGGTGTGAGAAGCCACAGAATGGAGGTGTGTGACGTCATAGAAAGGAATTGTGTGAAGTCATAGAATGGAGGTGTGTGAAGGAAGAATGGAGGTGTGTGAAGTCACAGAATGGAGGTGTGAGAATTCAGAATGGAGGTGTGTGAAGTCACAGAATAGAGGTTTGTGAAGTCATAGAATGGAGGTGTGTGAAGTCAGAGAATGGATGTTTCTGAAGTAAGAATGAAGGTGTGTGAAGTCATAGAATGGAGGTGTGTGAAGTCAAATTGGAGGTGTGTGAACTCATAGAATGGAGGTGTGTGAACTCATAGAATGGAGGTGTGTGAAGTCATGGAATGGAGGTGTGTGAAGTCAAAGAATGGAGGTGTGTGAAGTGAAAAAATAGAGGTGTGTGAAGTCACAGAATGGAGGTTGTGAAGTCACAGAATGGAAGTGTGTGAAGTCAAAACGGAGGTGTGTGAAGTCACAGAATGGAGGTGTGTGAAGTCACAGAATGGAGGTGTGTGAAGTCAAAAAGGTGGTGTGTGAAGTCACAGAATGGAGGTGTGTGAAGTCATAGAATGGAGGTGTGTGAAATCATAGAATGGAGGTGGGTGAAGTCAGAATGGAGGTGTGTGAAGTCACAGAATTGAGGTGTGTGAAGTCACAGAATGGAGGTGTGTGATGTCATAGAATGGAGGTTTGTGAAGTCATAGAATGGAGGTTTGTGAACTCAGTATGTAGGTGTGTGAAGCCACAGAATGGAGGTTTGTGAAGTCATAGAATGGAAGTGTGTGAAATCATTGAATGGAGGTGTGTGAAGTCTAAATGGAGTTGTGTGAAGTCATAGAATGGTGTTTTTTGATGTCCACGAATGGAGGTGTGTGAAGTCATAGAATGGAGGTGTGTGAAGTCAGATTGGAGGTGTGTGAAATCACAGAATGGAGGTGTGTGAAGTCATAGAATGGAGGTGTGTGAACTCAGAATGTAGGTGTGTGAAGCCACAGAATGGAGGTTTGTGAAGTCATAGAATGGAAGTGTGTGAAATCATTGAATGGAGGTGTGTGAAGTCACAGAATTGAGGTGTGTGAAGTCAGAATTGAGGTGTGTGAAGTCAGAATAGAGGTGAGTGAAGTCATAGAATGGAGGTGTGTGAAGTCATAGAATGGAGGTCTGTGAACTCAGAATGGAGGTTTGTGAAGTCATAGAATGGAGGTGTGTGAAGTCAAAGAATGGAGGTGTGTGAAGTCATATAATGGAGGTGTGTGAAGTCATAAAATGGAGGTGTGTGAATTCATAGAATGGAGGTGTGTGAAGTCACAATGGAGTTGTGTGAAGTCATAGAATGTTTGTTTTAGATGTCAATGAATGGAGGTGTGTTAAGTCATAGAATGGAGGTGTGTGAAGTCAGAATGGAGGTGTGTGAAATCACAGAATGGAGGTGTGTCCACTCAGAAATGAGGTGTGTGAAGTCATAGAATGGAGGTGTGTGAAGTCATAGAATGGAAGTGTGTGAAATCATAGAATGGAGGTGTGTGAAGTCAAAGAATTGAGGTGTGTGAAGTCAGAATGGAGGTGTGTGAAGTCAGAATGGAGGTGTGTGAAGTCATATAATGGAAGTGTGTGAAGTCATAGAATGGAGGTCTGTGAACTCAGAATGGGGGTTTGTGAAATCATAGAATGGAGGTGTGTGAACTCAGAATGGAGGTGTGTGAAGTCATAGAATGGAGGTGTGTGAAATCACAGAATGGAGGTGTGTGAATTCATAGAATGGAGGTGTGTGAAGTCATAGGATCGAAGTGTGTGAAGTCACAGAATGGAGGTGTGTGAAGTCACAGAATGGAGGTGTGTGAAGTCACAGAATGGAGGTGTGTGAACTCAGAATGGAGGTGTGTGAAGCCACAGAATAGAGGTGTGTGAAGTCATAGAATGGAAGTGTGTGAAGTCATAGAATGGAGGTGTGTGAAGGAAGAATGGAGGTGTGTGAAGTCACAGAATGGAGGTGTGTGAATTCAGAATGGAGGTGTGTGAAGTCACAGAATGGAGGTTTGTGAAGGCCTAGAATGTAGGTGTGTGAAGTCAGAGAATGGATGTTTCTGAAGTAAGAATGAAGGTGTGTGAAGTCATAGAATGGAGGTGTGTGAAGTCAGAATGGAGGTGTGTGAAGTCAGAATGGAGGTGAGTGAAGTCATAGAATGGAGGTGTGTGAAGTCATAGAATGGAGGTCTGTGAACTCAGAATGGAGGTTTGTGAAGTCATAGAATGGAGGTGTGTGAAGTCACAGAATTGAGGTATGTGAAGTCAGAATGGAGGTGTGTGAAGTCAGAATGGAGGTGAGTGAAGTCATAGAATGGAGGTGTGTGAAGTCATAGAATGGAGGTCTGTGATCTCATAATGGAGGTTTGTGAAGTCATAGAATGGAGGTGTGTGAACTCAGAATGGAGGTGTGTGAAGTCACAGAATGGAGGTGTGTGAAGTCATAGAATGGAGGTTTGTGAACTCATAGAATGGAGGTGTGTTAATTCATAGAATGGAGGTGTGTGAATAATAGGATCGAGATGTGTGAAGTCACAGAATGGAGGTGTGTGAAGTCACAGAATTGATTTGTGTGAAGTCACAGAAGCGAGGTGTGTGAAGTCAGAATGAAGGTGTGTGAAGTCACAGAATGGAGGTGTGTGAAGTCACAGAATGGATGTTTGTGAAGTAAGAATGAAGGTGTTTGAAGTCATAGAGTGGAGGTGTGTGAAGTCACAGAATGGAGGTGTGGGAAGACATAGAATGGAGGTGTGTGAAGTCATAGAATTGAGGTGTGTGAAGTCATAGAATGGAGGTGTGTGAAGTCATAAAATGGAGGTGTGTGAAGTCAAAATGGAGTTGTGTGAAGTCATAGAATGGTGTTCTTTGATGTCAACGAATGGTGGTGTGTGAAGTCATAGAATGGAGGTGTGTGAAGTCAGATTGGAGATGTGTGAAATCACAGAAAGGAGGTGTGTGAAGTCACAGAATGGAGGTGTGTGAAGTCATAGAATGGAAGTGTGTGAAATCATTGAATGGAGGTGTGTGAAGTCACAGAATTGAGGTGTGTGAAGTCAGAATAGAGGTGTGTGAAGTCAGAATGGAGGTGAGTGAAGTCATAGAATGGAGGTGTGTGAAGTCATAGAATGGAGGTCTGTGAACTCAGAATGGAGGTTTGAGAAGTCATAGAATGGAGGTGTGTGAAGTCACAGAATGGAGGTGTGTGAAGTCATAGAATGGAGGTGTGTGAAGTCATAAAATGGAGGTGTGTGAATTCATAAAATGGAGGTGTGTAAAGTCACAATGCAGTTGTGTGAAGTCATAGAATGGTTGTTTTTGATGTCAACGAATGGAGGTGTGTGAAGTCATAGAATGGAGGTGTGTGAAGTCAGATTGGAGCTGTGTGAAATCACAGAATGGAGGTGTGTCCACTCAGAAATGAGGTGTGTGAAGTCATAGAATGGAGGTGTGTGAAGTCATAGAATGGAAGTGTGTGAAATCATAGATTGGAGATGTGTGAAGTCAAAGAACTGAGGTGTGTGAAGTCAGAATGGAGGTGTGTGAAGTCAGAATGGAGGTGTGTGAAGTCATAGAATGGAGGTGTGTGAAATCATAGAATGGAGGTATGTGAAGTCAGAATGGAGGTGTGTGAAGTCACAGAATTGAGGTGTGTGAAGTCATAGAATGGAAGTGTGTGAAATCATAGAATGGAGATGTGTGAAGTCAAAGAACTGAGGTGTGTGAAGTCAGAATGGAGGTGTGTGAAGTCAGAATGGAGGTGTGTGAAGTCACAGAATGGAGGTGTGTGAAGTCATAGAATGGAGGTGTGTGAAATCACAGAATGGAGGTGTGTGAATTCATAGAATGGAAGTGTGTGAAGCCATAGGATCGAGGTGTGTGAAGTCACAGAATGGAGGTGTGTGAAGTCAAAGAATGGAGGTGTGTGAAGTCACAGAATTGAGGTGTGTGAAGTCATAGAATGGAAGTGTGTGAAATCATAGAATGGAGATGTGTGAAGTCAAAGAACTGAGGTGTGTGAAGTCAGAATGGAGGTGTGTGAAGTCAGAATGGAGGTGTGTGAAGTCACAGAATGGAGGTGTGTGAAGTCATAGAATGGAGGTGTGTGAAATCACAGAATGGAGGTGTGTGAATTCATAGAATGGAAGTGTGTGAAGCCATAGGATCGAGGTGTGTGAAGTCACAGAATGGAGGTGTGTGAAGTCAAAGAATGGAGGTGTGTGAAGTCACAGAATGGAGGTGTGTGAACTCAGAATGGAGGTGTGAGAAGCCACAGAATGGAGGTGTGTGACGTCATAGAAAGGAATTGTGTGAAGTCATAGAATGGAGGTGTGTGAAGGAAGAATGGAGGTGTGTGAAGTCACAGAATGGAGGTGTGAGAATTCAGAATGGAGGTGTGTGAAGTCACAGAATAGAGGTTTGTGAAGTCATAGAATGGAGGTGTGTGAAGTCAGAGAATGGATGTTTCTGAAGTAAGAATGAAGGTGTGTGAAGTCATAGAATGGAGGTGTGTGAAGTCAAATTGGAGGTGTGTGAACTCATAGAATGGAGGTGTGTGAACTCATAGAATGGAGGTGTGTGAAGTCATGGAATGGAGGTGTGTGAAGTCAAAGAATGGAGGTGTGTGAAGTGAAAAAATAGAGGTGTGTGAAGTCACAGAATGGAGGTTGTGAAGTCACAGAATGGAAGTGTGTGAAGTCAAAACGGAGGTGTGTGAAGTCACAGAATGGAGGTGTGTGAAGTCACAGAATGGAGGTGTGTGAAGTCAAAAAGGTGGTGTGTGAAGTCACAGAATGGAGGTGTGTGAAGTCATAGAATGGAGGTGTGTGAAATCATAGAATGGAGGTGGGTGAAGTCAGAATGGAGGTGTGTGAAGTCACAGAATTGAGGTGTGTGAAGTCACAGAATGGAGGTGTGTGATGTCATAGAATGGAGGTTTGTGAAGTCATAGAATGGAGGTTTGTGAACTCAGTATGTAGGTGTGTGAAGCCACAGAATGGAGGTTTGTGAAGTCATAGAATGGAAGTGTGTGAAATCATTGAATGGAGGTGTGTGAAGTCTAAATGGAGTTGTGTGAAGTCATAGAATGGTGTTTTTTGATGTCCACGAATGGAGGTGTGTGAAGTCATAGAATGGAGGTGTGTGAAGTCAGATTGGAGGTGTGTGAAATCACAGAATGGAGGTGTGTGAAGTCATAGAATGGAGGTGTGTGAACTCAGAATGTAGGTGTGTGAAGCCACAGAATGGAGGTTTGTGAAGTCATAGAATGGAAGTGTGTGAAATCATTGAATGGAGGTGTGTGAAGTCACAGAATTGAGGTGTGTGAAGTCAGAATTGAGGTGTGTGAAGTCAGAATAGAGGTGAGTGAAGTCATAGAATGGAGGTGTGTGAAGTCATAGAATGGAGGTCTGTGAACTCAGAATGGAGGTTTGTGAAGTCATAGAATGGAGGTGTGTGAAGTCAAAGAATGGAGGTGTGTGAAGTCATATAATGGAGGTGTGTGAAGTCATAAAATGGAGGTGTGTGAATTCATAGAATGGAGGTGTGTGAAGTCACAATGGAGTTGTGTGAAGTCATAGAATGTTTGTTTTAGATGTCAATGAATGGAGGTGTGTTAAGTCATAGAATGGAGGTGTGTGAAGTCAGAATGGAGGTGTGTGAAATCACAGAATGGAGGTGTGTCCACTCAGAAATGAGGTGTGTGAAGTCATAGAATGGAGGTGTGTGAAGTCATAGAATGGAAGTGTGTGAAATCATAGAATGGAGGTGTGTGAAGTCAAAGAATTGAGGTGTGTGAAGTCAGAATGGAGGTGTGTGAAGTCAGAATGGAGGTGTGTGAAGTCATATAATGGAAGTGTGTGAAGTCATAGAATGGAGGTCTGTGAACTCAGAATGGGGGTTTGTGAAATCATAGAATGGAGGTGTGTGAACTCAGAATGGAGGTGTGTGAAGTCATAGAATGGAGGTGTGTGAAATCACAGAATGGAGGTGTGTGAATTCATAGAATGGAGGTGTGTGAAGTCATAGGATCGAAGTGTGTGAAGTCACAGAATGGAGGTGTGTGAAGTCACAGAATGGAGGTGTGTGAAGTCACAGAATGGAGGTGTGTGAACTCAGAATGGAGGTGTGTGAAGCCACAGAATAGAGGTGTGTGAAGTCATAGAATGGAAGTGTGTGAAGTCATAGAATGGAGGTGTGTGAAGGAAGAATGGAGGTGTGTGAAGTCACAGAATGGAGGTGTGTGAATTCAGAATGGAGGTGTGTGAAGTCACAGAATGGAGGTTTGTGAAGGCCTAGAATGTAGGTGTGTGAAGTCAGAGAATGGATGTTTCTGAAGTAAGAATGAAGGTGTGTGAAGTCATAGAATGGAGGTGTGTGAAGTCAGAATGGAGGTGTGTGAAGTCAGAATGGAGGTGAGTGAAGTCATAGAATGGAGGTGTGTGAAGTCATAGAATGGAGGTCTGTGAACTCAGAATGGAGGTTTGTGAAGTCATAGAATGGAGGTGTGTGAAGTCACAGAATTGAGGTATGTGAAGTCAGAATGGAGGTGTGTGAAGTCAGAATGGAGGTGAGTGAAGTCATAGAATGGAGGTGTGTGAAGTCATAGAATGGAGGTCTGTGATCTCATAATGGAGGTTTGTGAAGTCATAGAATGGAGGTGTGTGAACTCAGAATGGAGGTGTGTGAAGTCACAGAATGGAGGTGTGTGAAGTCATAGAATGGAGGTTTGTGAACTCATAGAATGGAGGTGTGTTAATTCATAGAATGGAGGTGTGTGAATAATAGGATCGAGATGTGTGAAGTCACAGAATGGAGGTGTGTGAAGTCACAGAATTGATTTGTGTGAAGTCACAGAAGCGAGGTGTGTGAAGTCAGAATGAAGGTGTGTGAAGTCACAGAATGGAGGTGTGTGAAGTCACAGAATGGATGTTTGTGAAGTAAGAATGAAGGTGTTTGAAGTCATAGAGTGGAGGTGTGTGAAGTCACAGAATGGAGGTGTGGGAAGACATAGAATGGAGGTGTGTGAAGTCATAGAATTGAGGTGTGTGAAGTCATAGAATGGAGGTGTGTGAAGTCATAAAATGGAGGTGTGTGAAGTCAAAATGGAGTTGTGTGAAGTCATAGAATGGTGTTCTTTGATGTCAACGAATGGTGGTGTGTGAAGTCATAGAATGGAGGTGTGTGAAGTCAGATTGGAGATGTGTGAAATCACAGAAAGGAGGTGTGTGAAGTCACAGAATGGAGGTGTGTGAAGTCATAGAATGGAAGTGTGTGAAATCATTGAATGGAGGTGTGTGAAGTCACAGAATTGAGGTGTGTGAAGTCAGAATAGAGGTGTGTGAAGTCAGAATGGAGGTGAGTGAAGTCATAGAATGGAGGTGTGTGAAGTCATAGAATGGAGGTCTGTGAACTCAGAATGGAGGTTTGAGAAGTCATAGAATGGAGGTGTGTGAAGTCACAGAATGGAGGTGTGTGAAGTCATAGAATGGAGGTGTGTGAAGTCATAAAATGGAGGTGTGTGAATTCATAAAATGGAGGTGTGTAAAGTCACAATGCAGTTGTGTGAAGTCATAGAATGGTTGTTTTTGATGTCAACGAATGGAGGTGTGTGAAGTCATAGAATGGAGGTGTGTGAAGTCAGATTGGAGCTGTGTGAAATCACAGAATGGAGGTGTGTCCACTCAGAAATGAGGTGTGTGAAGTCATAGAATGGAGGTGTGTGAAGTCATAGAATGGAAGTGTGTGAAATCATAGATTGGAGATGTGTGAAGTCAAAGAACTGAGGTGTGTGAAGTCAGAATGGAGGTGTGTGAAGTCAGAATGGAGGTGTGTGAAGTCATAGAATGGAGGTGTGTGAAATCATAGAATGGAGGTATGTGAAGTCAGAATGGAGGTGTGTGAAGTCACAGAATTGAGGTGTGTGAAGTCAAAGAATGGAGGTGTGTGAAGTCAGAATGAAGGTGTGTGAAGTCACAGAATGGAGGTGTGTGAAGTCACAGAATGGATGTTTTTGAAGTAAGAATGAAAGTGTTTGAAGTCATAGAGTGGAGGTGTGTGAAGTCACAGAATGGAGGTGTGTGAAGTCATAGAATGGAGGTGTGTGAAGTCATAGAATTGAGGTGTGTGAAGTCATTGAATGGAGGTGTGTGAAGTCATAAAATGGAGGTGTGTGAACTCATAGAATGGAGGTGTGTGAAGTCTAAATGGAGTTGTGTGAAGTCATAGAATGGTGTTTTTTGATGTCAACGAATGGAGGTGTGTGAAGTCATAGAATGGAGGTGTGTGAAGTCAGATTGGAGGTGTGTGAAATCACAGAATGGAGGTGTGTGAAGTCACAGAATGGAGGTGTGTGAACTCAGAATGTAGGTGTGTGAAGCCACAGAATGGAGGTTTGTGAAGTCATAGAATGGATGTGTGTGAAATCATTGAATGGAGGTGTGTGAAGTCACAGAATTGAGGTGTGTGAAGTCAGAATTGAGGTGTGTGAAGTCAGAATAGAGGTGAGTGAAGTCATAGAATGGAGGTGTGTGAAGTCATAGAATGGAGGTCTGTGAACTCAGAATGGAGGTTTTTGAAGTCATAGAATGGAGGTGTGTGAAGTCAAAGAATGGAGGTGTGTGAAGTCATATAATGGAGGTGTGTGAAGTCATAAAATGGAGGTGTGTGAATTCATAGAATGGAGGTGTGTGAAGTCACAATGGAGTTGTGTGAAGTCATAGAATGTTTGTTTTAGATGTCAATGAATGGAGGTGTGTTAAGTCATAGAATGGAGGTGTGTGAAGTCAGAATGGAGGTGTGTGAAATCACAGAATGGAGGTGTGTCCACTCAGAAATGAGGTGTGTGAAGTCATAGAATGGAGGTGTGTGAAGTCATAGAATGGAAGTGTGTGAAATCATAGAATGGAGGTGTGTGAAGTCAAAGAATTGAGGTGTGTGAAGTCAGAATGGAGGTGTGTGAAGTCAGAATGGAGGTGTGTGAAGTCATAGAATGGAAGTGTATGAAGTCATAGAATGGAGGTCTGTGAACTCAGAATGGGGGTTTGTGAAATCATAGAATGGAGGTGTGTGAACTCAGAATGGAGGTGTGTGAAGTCATAGAATGGAGGTGTGTGAAATCACAGAATGGAGGTGTGTGAATTCATAGAATGGAGGTGTGTGAAGTCATAGGATCGAAGTGTGTGAAGTCACAGAATGGAGGTGTGTGAAGTCACAGAATGGAGGTGTGTGAAGTCACAGAATGGAGGTGTGTGAACTCAGAATGGAGGTGTGTGAAGCCACAGAATGGAGGTGTGTGAAGTCATAGAATGGAAGTGTGTGAAGTCATAGAATGGAGGTGTGTGAAGGAAGAATGGAGGTGTGTGAAGTGACAGAATGGAGGTGTGTGAATTCAGAATGGAGGTGTGTGAAGTCACAGAATGGAGGTTTGTGAAGGCCTAGAATGTAGGTGTGTGAAGTCAGAGAATGGATGTTTCTGAAGTAAGAATGAAGGTGTGTGAAGTCATAGAATGGAGGTGTGTGAAGTCAGAATGGAGGTGTGTGAAGTCAGAATGGAGGTGAGTGAAGTCATAGAATGGAGGTGTGTGAAGTCATAGAATGGAGGTCTGTGAACTCAGAATGGAGGTTTGTGAAGTCATAGAATGGAGGTGTGTGAAGTCACAAAATTGAGGTATGTGAAGTCAGAATGGAGGTGTGTGAAGTCAGAATGGAGGTGAGTGAAGTCATAGAATGGAGGTGTGTGAAGTCATAGAATGGAGGTCTGTGAACTCATAATCGAGGTTTGTGAAGTCATAGAATGGAGGTGTGTGAACTCAGAATGGAGGTGTGTGAAGTCACAGAATGGAGGTGTGTGAAGTCATAGAATGGAGGTTTGTGAACTCATAGAATGGAGGTGTGTTAATTCATAGAATGGAGGTGTGTGAATAATAGGATCAAGATGTGTGAAGTCACAGAATGGAGGTGTGTGAAGTCACAGAATTGATTTGTGTGAAGTCACAGAAGCGAGGTGTGTGAAGTCAGAATGAAGGTGTGTGAAGTCACAGAATGGAGGTGTGTGAAGTCACAGAATGGATGTTTGTGAAGTAAGAATGAAGGTGTTTGAAGTCATAGAGTGGAGGTGTGTGAAGTCACAGAATGGAGGTGTGGGAAGACATAGAATGGAGGTGTGTGAAGTCATAGAATTGAGGTGTGTGAAGTCATAGAATGGAGGTGTGTGAAGTCATAAAATGGAGGTGTGTGAACTCATAGAATGGAGGTGTGTGAAGTCAAAATGGAGTTGTGTGAAGTCATAGAATGGTGTTCTTTGATGTCAACGAATGGTGGTGTGTGAAGTCATAGAATGGAGGTGTGTGAAGTCAGATTGGAGATGTGTGAAATCACAGAAAGGAGGTGTGTGAAGTCACAGAATGGAGGTGTGTGAAGTCATAGAATGGAAGTGTGTGAAATCATTGAATGAAGGTGTGTGAAGTCACAGAATTGAGGTGTGCGAAGTCAGAATAGAGGTGTGTGAAGTCAGAATGGAGGTGAGTGAAGTCATAGAATGGAGGTGTGTGAAGTCATAGAATGGAGGTCTGTGAACTCAGAATGGAGGTTTGAGAAGTCATAGAATGGAGGTGTGTGAAGTCACAGAATGGAGGTGTGTGAAGTCATAGAATGGAGGTGTGTGAAGTCATAAAATGGAGGTGTGTGAATTCATAAAATGGAGGTGTGTAAAGTCACAATGCAGTTGTGTGAAGTCATAGAATGGTTGTTTTTGATGTCAACGAATGGAGGTGTGTGAAGTGATAGAATGGAGGTGTGTGAAGTCAGATTGGAGGTGTGTGAAATCACAGAATGGAGGTGTGTCCACTCAGAAATGAGGTGTGTGAAGTCATAGAATGGAGGTGTGTGAAGTCATAGAATGGAAGTGTGTGAAATCATAGAATGGAGATGTGTGAAGTCAAAGAACTGAGGTGTGTGAAGTCAGAATGGAGGTGTGTGAAGTCAGAATGGAGGTGTGTGAAGTCATAGAATGGAAGTGTGTGAAGTCATAGAATGGAGGTCTGTGAACTCAGAAAGGGGGTTTGTGAAGTCATAGAATGGAGGTGTGTGAACTCAGAATGGAGGTGTGTGAAGTCACAGAATGGAGGTGTGTGAAGTCATAGAATGGAGGTGTGTGAAATCACAGAATGGAGGTGTGTGAATTCATAGAATGGAAGTGTGTGAAGCCATAGGATCGAGGTGTGTGAAGTCACAGAATGGAGGTGTGTGAAGTCAAAGAATGGAGGTGTGTGAAGTCACAGAATGGAGGTGTGTGAACTCAGAATGGAGGTGTGTGAAGTCATAGAATGGAGGTGTGTGAAGTCATAGAATGGAAGTGTGTGAAATCATAGAATGGAGATGTGTGAAGTCAAAGAACTGAGGTGTGTGAAGTCAGAATGGAGGTGTGTGAAGTCAGAATGGAGGTGTGTGAAGTCATAGAATGGAAGTGTGTGAAGTCATAGAATGGAGGTCTGTGAACTCAGAATGGGGGTTTGTGAAGTCATAGAATGGAGGTGTGTGAACTCAGAATGGAGGTGTGTGAAGTCACAGAATGGAGGTGTGTGAAGTCATAGAATGGAGGTGTGTGAAATCACAGAATGGAGGTGTGTGAATTCATAGAATGGAAGTGTGTGAAGCCATAGGATCGAGGTGGGTGAAGTCACAGAATGGAGGTGTGTGAAGTCAAAGAATGGAGGTGTGTGAAGTCACAGAATGGAGGTGTGTGAACTCAGAATGGAGGTGTGAGAACCACAGAATGGAGGTGTGTGACGTCATAGAAAGGAATTGTGTGAAGTCATAGAATGGAGGTGTGTGAAGGAAGAATGGAGGTGTGTGAAGTCACAGAATGGAGGTGTGAGAATTCAGAATGGAGGTGTGTGAAGTCACAGAATAGAGGTTTGTGAAGTCATAGAATGGAGGTGTGTGAAGTCAGAGAATGGATGTTTCTGAAGTAAGAATGAAGGTGTGTGAAGTCATAGAATGGAGGTGTGTGAAGTCAAATTGGAGGTGTGTGAACTCATAGAATGGAGGTGTGTGAACTCATAGAATGGAGGTGTGTGAAGTCATGGAATGGAGGTGTGTGAAGTCAAAGAATGGAGGTGTGTGAAGTGAAAAAATAGAGGTGTGTGAAGTCACAGAATGGAGGTTGTGAAGTCACAGAATGGAAGTGTGTGAAGTCAAAACGGAGGTGTGTGAAGTCACAGAATGGAGGTGTGTGAAGTCACAGAATGGAGGTGTGTGAAGTCAAAAAGGTGGTGTGTGAAGTCACAGAATGGAGGTGTGTGAAGTCATAGAATGGAGGTGTGTGAAATCATAGAATGGAGGTGGGTGAAGTCAGAATGGAGGTGTGTGAAGTCACAGAATTGAGGTGTGTGAAGTCACAGAATGGAGGTGTGTGATGTCATAGAATGGAGGTTTGTGAAGTCATAGAATGGAGGTTTGTGAACTCAGTATGTAGGTGTGTGAAGCCACAGAATGGAGGTTTGTGAAGTCATAGAATGGAAGTGTGTGAAATCATTGAATGGAGGTGTGTGAAGTCACAGAATTGAGGTGTGTGAAGTCAGAATTGAGGTGTGTGAAGTCAGAATAGAGGTGAGTGAAGTCATAGAATGGAGGTGTGTGAAGTCATAGAATGGAGGTCTGTGAACTCAGAATGGAGGTTTGTGAAGTCATAGAATGGAGGTGTGTGAAGTCAAAGAATGGAGGTGTGTGAAGTCATATAATGGAGGTGTGTGAAGTCATAAAATGGAGGTCTGTGAATTCATAGAATGGAGGTGTGTGAAGTCACAACGGAGTTGTGTGAAGTCATAGAATGGTTGTTTTTGATGTCAATGAATGGAGGTGTGTGAAGTCATAAAATGGAGGTGTGTGAAGTCAGAATGGAGGTGTGTGAAATCAGAGAATGGAGGTGTGTCAACTCAGAAATGAGGTGTGTGAAGTCATAGAATGGAGGTGTGTGAAGTCATAGAATGGAAGTGTGTGGAATCATAGAATGGAGGTGTGTGAAGTCAAAGAATTGAGGTGTGTGAAGTCAGAATGGAGGTGTGTGAAGTCAGAATGGAGGTGTGTGACGTCATAGAATGGAAGTGTGTGAAGTCATAGAATGGAGGTCTGTGAACTCAGAATGGGGGTTTGTGAAATCATAGAATGGAGGTGTGCGAACTCAGAATGGAGGTGTGTGAAGTCACAGAATGGAGGTGTGTGAAGTCATAGAATGGAGGTGTGTGAAATCACAGAATGGAGGTGTGTGAATTCATAGAATGGAGGTGTGTGAAGTCATAAGATCGAAGTGTGTGAAGTCACAGAATGGAGGTGTGTGAAGTCACAGAATGGAGGTGTGTGAAGTCACAGAATGAAGGTGTGTGAACTCAGAATGGAGGTGTGTGAAGCCACCGAATGGAGGTGAGTGAATTCAGAATGGAGGTGTGTGAAGTCACAGAATGGAGGTTTGTGAAGTCATAGAATGGAGTTGTGTGAAGTCATAGAATGGAGCTGTGTGAAGTCAGAATGGAGGTGTGTGAAGTCACAGAATGGAGGTGTGTGAAGTCATAGAATGGAGGTGTGTGAAGTCATAGAATGGAGGTGTGTGAAGTCAGAATGGTGGTGTGTGAATTCACAGAATTGAGGTGTGTGAACACAGAATGCAGGTGTGTGAATCACAGAATGGAAGTGTGTGAAATCATAGATTGGAGGTGTGTGAAGTCATAGAATGGAAGTGTGTGAAGTCATAGAATGGAGGTGTGTGAATTCATAGAATAGAGGTGTGTGAAGGCACAGAATGGAGGTTTGTGTACTCAAAATGGAGGTGTTTGAAGTCACAGAATGGAGGTGTTTGAAGTCATAGAATGGAGGTGCGTGAAGTCACAGAATGGAGGTGTGTGAAGTCATAGAATGGAGGTGTGTGAAGTCACAGAATGAAGGTGTGTGAATCACAGAATGGAGGTATGTGAACTCACAATGGAGGTGGGTGTAGTCACAAAATGGAAGTGTGTGAAGTCATAGAATGGAGGTGTGTGAAGTCACAGAATGGAGGTTTGTGAAGTCATACAATGGAGGTGTGTGAAGTCATAGAATGGATGTTTCTAAAGTAAGAATGAAGGTGTGTGAAGTCATAGAATGGAGGTGTGTGAAGTCAAAATGGAGGTGTGTGAAGTCACAGAATGGAGGTTGCCGGGGCCAACCGGCGGCAAACCAGGGTTCGCAGATTGGGGTTCCTGAAATCGGGGGGCAAGGACTAGCAAGAAATAGAAGAGAGACAGACACAGCGGGTCCGGGATGTCCGCAGTCCAGGTAAAGACTGCCGAGACTGCCGGTTTATTTTCCAGTCCCCCTTCTTATCACCTCCTGACCCAGGGAACCTCCAGGTGTTACATTCATATTGTAATTCTCAGGTCATTTGCATAGAATAGGGCCAGAAAGCAATAAGACAACAAAGCCATCGTCTGATGCAAGCCAAGGTACAGTTTGATTCCACTCTGGCTCACAACAGGAGGTGTGTGAAGTCACAGAATTGAAGTGTGTGAAGTCAAAATGGAGGTGTGTGAAGTCACAGAATGGAGGTGTGTGAAGTCACAGAATGGAGGTGTGTGAAGTCATAGAATGGAGGTGTGTGAAGTCATAGAATGGAGGACTGTGAACTCAGAATGGACGTTTGTGAAGTCATAGAATGGAGGTGTGTGAAGTCACAGAATGGAGCTGTGTCAAGTCATAGAATGGAGGTGTGTGAAGTCATAGAATGGAAGTGTGTGAAGTCATAGAATGGACGTATGTGAACTCAGAATGGGGGTTTGTGAAGTCATAGAATGGAGGTGTGTGAACTCAGAATGGAGGTGTGTGAAGTCACAGAATGGAGGTGTGTGAAGTCACAATGGAGTTGTGTGAAGTCATAGAATGGTTGTTTTTGATGTCAACGAATGGGGGTGTGTGAAGTCATAGAATGGAGGTGTGTGATGTCAGATTGGAGGTGTGTGAAATCACAGAATGGAGGTGTGTCAACTCAGAAATGAGGTGTGTGAAGTCATAGAATGGAGGTGTGTTAAATCACAGAATGGAGGTGTGTGAATTCAAAGAATGGAGGTGTGTGAAGTCATAGGTTCGAGGTGTGTGAAGTCACAGAATGGAGGTGTGTGAAGTCACAGAATGGAGGTGTGTGAAGTCACAGAATGGAGGTGTGTGAACTCAGAATGGAGGTGTGTGAAGCCACAGAATGGAGGTGTGTGAAGTCAGAGAATGGAAGTGTGTGAAGTCATAGAATGGAGGTGTGTGAAGGAAGAATGGAGGTGTGTGAAGTCAGAATGGTGGTGTGTGAATTCACAGAATTGAGGTGTGTGAACACAGAATGCAGGTGTGTGAATCACAGAATGGAAGTGTGTGAAATCATAGATTGGAGGTGTGTGAAGTCATAGAATGGAAGTGTGTGAAGTCATAGAATGGAGGTGTGTGAATTCATAGAATAGAGGTGTGTGAAGGCACAGAATGGAGGTTTGTGTACTCAAAATGGAGGTGTTTGAAGTCACAGAATGGAGGTGTTTGAAGTCATAGAATGGAGGTGCGTGAAGTCACAGAATGGAGGTGTGTGAAGTCATAGAATGGAGGTGTGTGAAGTCACAGAATGAAGGTGTGTGAATCACAGAATGGAGGTATGTGAACTCACAATGGAGGTGGGTGTAGTCACAAAATGGAAGTGTGTGAAGTCATAGAATGGAGGTGTGTGAAGTCACAGAATGGAGGTTTGTGAAGTCATACAATGGAGGTGTGTGAAGTCATAGAATGGATGTTTCTAAAGTAAGAATAAAGGTGTGTGAAGTCATAGAATGGAGGTGTGTGAAGTCAAAATGGAGGTGTGTGAAGTCACAGAATGGAGGTTGCCGGGGCCAACCGGCGGCAAACCAGGGTTCGCAGATTGGGGTTCCTGAAATCGGGGGGCAAGGACTAGCAAGAAATAGAAGAGAGACAGACACAGCGGGTCCGGGATGTCCGCAGTCCAGGTAAAGACTGCCGAGACTGCCGGTTTATTTTCCAGTCCCCCTTCTTATCACCTCCTGACGCAGGGAACCTCCAGGTGTTACATTCATATTGTAATTCTCAGGTCATTTGCATAGAATAGGGCCAGAAAGCAATAAGACAACAAAGCCATCGTCTGATGCAAGCCAAGGTACAGTTTGATTCCACTCTGGCTCACAACAGGAGGTGTGTGAAGTCACAGAATTGAAGTGTGTGAAGTCAAAATGGAGGTGTGTGAAGTCACAGAATGGAGGTGTGTGAAGTCACAGAATGGAGGTGTGTGAAGTCATAGAATGGAGGTGTGTGAAGTCATAGAATGGAGGACTGTGAACTCAGAATGGACGTTTGTGAAGTCATAGAATGGAGGTGTGTGAAGTCACAGAATGGAGCTGTGTCAAGTCATAGAATGGAGGTGTGTGAAGTCATAGAATGGAAGTGTGTGAAGTCATAGAATGGACGTATGTGAACTCAGAATGGGGGTTTGTGAAGTCATAGAATGGAGGTGTGTGAACTCAGAATGGAGGTGTGTGAAGTCACAGAATGGAGGTGTGTGAAGTCACAATGGAGTTGTGTGAAGTCATAGAATGGTTGTTTTTGATGTCAACGAATGGGGGTGTGTGAAGTCATAGAATGGAGGTGTGTGATGTCAGATTGGAGGTGTGTGAAATCACAGAATGCAGGTGTGTCAACTCAGAAATGAGGTGTGTGAAGTCATAGAATGGAGGTGTGTTAAATCACAGAATGGAGGTGTGTGAATTCAAAGAATGGAGGTGTGTGAAGTCATAGGTTCGAGGTGTGTGAAGTCACAGAATGGAGGTGTGTGAAGTCACAGAATGGAGGTGTGTGAAGTCACAGAATGGAGGTGTGTGAACTCAGAATGGAGGTGTGTGAAGCCACAGAATGGAGGTGTGTGAAGTCAGAGAATGGAAGTGTGTGAAGTCATAGAATGGAGGTGTGTGAAGGAAGAATGGAGGTGTGTGAAGTCAGAGAATGGAGGTGTGTGAACTCAGATTGGAGGTGTGTGAAGTCACAGAATGGAGGTTTGTGAAGTCATAGAATGGAGGTCTGTGAAGTCAGAGAATGGATGTTTCTGAAGTAAGAATGAAGGTGTGTGAAGTCATAGAATGGAGTCGTGTGAAGTCATGGAATGGAGGTGTGTGAAGTCAAGGAATGGAGGTGTGTGAAGTGAAACAATCGAGGTGTGTGAAGTCACAGAATGGAGGTGTGTGAAGTCACAAAATGGAAGTGTGTGAAGTCAAAACGGAGGTGTGTGAAGTCACAGAATGGAGGTGTGTGAAGTCACAGAATGGAGGTGTGTGAATTCAAAAAGGTGGTGTGTGAAGTCACAGAATGGAGGTGTGTGAAGTCATAGAATGGAGGTGTGTGAAGTCACAGAATGGAAGTGTGTGAAGTCAGAATGAAGGTGTGTGAAGTCACAGAATGGAGGTGTGTGAAGTCACAGAATGGATGTTTGTGAAGTTAGAATGAAGGTGTTTGAAGTCATAGAGTGGAGGTGTGTGAAGTCACAGAATGGAGGTGTGTGAACACAGAATGCAGGTGTGTTAATCACAGAATGGAAGTGTGTGAAATCATAGATTGGAGGTGTGTGAAGTCATAGAATGGAAGTGTGTGAAGTCATAGAATGAAGGTGTGTGAATTCATAGAATAGAGGTGTGTGAAGTCACAGAATGGAGGTTTGTGTACTCAAAATGGAGGTGTTTGAAGTCACAGAATGGAGGTGTTTGAAGTCATAGAATGGAGGTGCGTGAAGTCACAGAATGGAGGTGTGTGAAGTCATAGAATGGAGGTGTGTGAAGTCACAGAATGAAGGTGTGTGAATCACAGAATGGAGGTATGTGAACTCACAATGGAGGTGGGTGAAGTCACAAAATGGAAGTGTGTGAAGTCATAGAATGGAGGTGTGTGAAGTCACAGAATGGAGGTTTGTGAAGTCATACAATGGAGGTGTGTGAAGTCATAGAATGGATGTTTCTAAAGTAAGAATGAAGGTGTGTGAAGTCATAGAATGGAGGTGTGTGAAGTCAAAATGGAGGTGTGTGAAGTCACAGAATGGAGGTTGCCGGGGCCAACCGGCAGCAAACCAGGGTTCGCAGATTGGGGTTCCTGAAATCGGGGGGCAAGGACTAGCAAGAAATAGAAGAGAGACAGACACAGCGGGTCCGGGATGTCGGCAGTCCAGGTAAAGACTGCCGAGACTGCCGGTTTATTTTCCACTCCCCCTTCTTCCCACCTCCTGACCCAGGGAACCTCCAGGTGTTACATTCATATTGTAATTCTCAGGTCATTTGCATAGAATAGGGCCAGAAAGCAATAAGACAACAAAGCCATCGTCTGATGCAAGCCAAGGTACAGTTTGATTCCACTCTGGCTCACAACAGGAGGTGTGTGAAGTCACAGAATTGAAGTGTGTGAAGTCAAAATGGAGGTGTGTGAAGTCACAGAATGGAGGTGTGTGAAGTCACAGAATGGAGGTGTGTGAAGTCATAGAATGGAGGTGTGTGAAGTCATAGAATGGAGGACTGTGAACTCAGAATGGACGTTTGTGAAGTCATAGAATGGAGGTGTGTGAAGTCACAGAATGGAGGTGTGTCAAGTCATAGAATGGAGGTGTGTGAAGTCATAGAATGGAAGTGTGTGAAGTCATAGAATGGACGTATGTGAACTCAGAATGGGGGTTTGTGAAGTCATAGAATGGAGGTGTGTGAACTCAGAATGGAGGTGTGTGAAGTCACAGAATGGAGGTGTGTGAAGTCACAATGGAGTTGTGTGAAGTCATAGAATGGTTGTTTTTGATGTCAACGAATGGGGGTGTGTGAAGTCATAGAATGGAGGTGTGTGATGTCAGATTGGAGGTGTGTGAAATCACAGAATGGAGGTGTGTCAACTCAGAAATGAGGTGTGTGAAGTCATAGAATGGAGGTGTGTTAAATCACAGAATGGAGGTGTGTGAATTCAAAGAATGGAGGTGTGTGAAGTCATAGGTTCGAGGTGTGTGAAGTCACAGAATGGAGGTGTGTGAAGTCACAGAATGGAGGTGTGTGAAGTCACAGAATGGAGGTGTGTGAACTCAGAATGGAGGTGTGTGAAGCCACAGAATGGAGGTGTGTGAAGTCAGAGAATGGAAGTGTGTGAAGTCATAGAATGGAGGTGTGTGAAGGAAGAATGGAGGTGTGTGAAGTCAGAGAATGGAGGTGTGTGAACTCAGATTGGAGGTGTGTGAAGTCAAAGAATGGAGGTGTGTGAAGTCATAAAATGGAGGTGTGTGAACTCATAGAATGGAGGTGTGTGAAGTCAAAATGGAGTTGTGTGAAGTCATAGAATGGTGTTTTTTGATGTCAACGAATGGAGGTGTGTGAAATCACAGAATGGAGGTGTGTGAAGTCATAGAATGGAAGTGTGTGAAATAATAGAATGGAGGTGTTTGAAGTCACAGAATTAAGGTGTGTGAAGTTAGAATGGAGTTGTGTGAAGTCAGAATGGAGGTGAGTGAAGTCATAGAATGGAGGTGTGTGAAGTCATAGAATGGAGGTCTGTGAACTCAGAATGGAGGTTTGTGAAGTCTTAGAATGGAGGTGTGTGAACTCAGAATGGAGGTGTGTGAAGTCACAGAATGGAGGTGTGTGAAGTCATAGAATGGAGGTTTGTGAAATCACAGAATGGAGTTGTGTTAATTCATTGAATGGAGGAGTGTGAAGTCATAGGATCGAGGTGTGTGAAGTCACAGAATGGAGGTTTGTGAAGTCACAGAATGGAGGTGTGTGAACTCAGAATGTAGGTGTGTGAAGCCACAGAATGGAGGTGTGTGAAGTCATAGAATGGAGGTGTGTGAAGTCAGAGAATGGATGTTTCTGAAGTAAGAATGAAGGTGTGTGAAGTTATAGAATGGAGATGTGTGAAGTCAAATTGGAGGTGTGTGAACTCATAGAATGGAGGTGTGTGAACTCATAGAATGGAGGTTTGTGAAGTCATGGAATGGCGGTGTGTGAAGTCAAAGAATGGAGGTGTGTGAAGTGAAACAATAGAGGTGTGTGAAGTCACAGAATGGAGGTGTGTGAAGTCACAGATTGGAAGTGTCTGAAGTCAAAACGGAGGTGTGTGAAGTCACAGAATGGAGGTGAGTGAAGTCAGAATGGAGGTGTGTGAAGTCATAGACTGAGGTGGGTGAAGTCATAGAAAGGAGGTGTGGGAAGTCATAGAATGGAGGAGTGTGAAGTCATAGAGTGGAGGTGAGTGAAGTCACAGATTCGAGGTCTGTGATGTCATAGAATGGAGGTGTGTGAAGTCAGAATGGAGGTGTGTGAAATGATAGAATGGAGAGGTGTGAACTCATAGGATGGAGTTGTGTGACGTCACAATGGAAGAGTGTGAAGTCATCGAATGGAGGTGTGAGAAGTCACAGAATGGAGGTGTGTGAAGTCAAAAAATGAAGGTGTGTGAAGTCAGAATGGAGGTGTGTGAAGTCACAGAATGGAGGTGTGTGAACTCAGAATGGAGGTGTGTGAAGTCATAGATGGAGGTGTGTGAAGTCATAGTATGGAGGTGTGTGAAATCACAGAATGGAGTTTTGTGAAGTCACAGAATGGAGCTGTGTGAAGTCAGAACGGAGGTGTGTGAAGTCATAGAATGGAGGTGTGTGAAGTCATAGAATGGAGGTGTGTGAAGTCACAATGGAGGTGTGTGAAGTCATAGAATTTAGGTGTGTGAAGTCACAAAATGGAGGTGTGTGAAGTCATAGAATGGAGGTGTGTGAAGTCATAGAATGGAGGTGGTGAAGTCAGAATGGAGGTGTGTGAAGTCACAGAATTGAGGTGTGTGAAGTCACAGAATGGAGGTGTGTGAAGTCAGAATGAAGGTGTGTGAAATCACAGAATGGAGGTGTGTGAAGTCACAGAATGGATGTTGTGAAGTAAGAATGAAGGTGTTTGAAGTCATAGGGTGGAGATGGGTGAAGTCACAGAATGGAGGTGTGTGAAGTCATAGAATGGAGGTGTGTGAAGTCATAGAATTGAGGTGTGTGAAGTCATAGAATGGAGGTGTGTGAAGTCATAAAATGGAGGTGTGTGAACTCATAGAATGGAGGTGTGTGAAGTTAAAATGGAGTTGTGTGAAGTCATAGAATGGTGGTTTTTGATGTCAACGAATGGAGGTGTGTGAAGTCACAGAATGGAGGTTTGTGAAGTCGTAGAACGGAGGTGTGTGAAGTCAGAGAATGGAGGTTTCTGAAGTAAGAATGAAGGTATGTGAAGTCATAGAATGGAGGTGTGTGAAGTCAAATTGGAGGTGTGTGAACTCATAGAATGGAGGTGTGTGAACTCATAGAATGGAGGTGTGTGAAGTCAAAGAATGGAGGTGTGTGAAGTGAAACAATAGAGGTGTGTGAAGTCACAGAAAGGAGGTGTGTGAAGTCACAGTATGGAAGTGTGTGAAGTCAAAACGGAGGTGTGTGAAGTCACAGAATGGAGTCGTGTGAAGTCACATAATGGAGGTGTGTGAAGTCAAAAAGGTGGTGTGTGAAGTCACAGAATGGAGGTGTGTGAAGTCATATAATGGAGGTGTGTGAAATCATACAATGGAGGTATGTGAAGTCAGAATGGAGGTGTGTGAAGTCACAGAATTGAGGTGTGTGAAGTCACAGAATGGAGGTGTGTGAAGTCAGAATGAAGGTGTGTGAAGTCACAGAATGGAGGTGTGTGAAGTCAGAGAATGGATGTTTTTGAAGTAAGAATGAAGGTGTTTGAAGTCATAGAGTGGAGGTGTGTGAAGTCACAGAATGGAGGTGTGTGAAGTCATAGAATGGAGGTGTGTGAAGTCATAGAATTGAGGTGTGTGAAGTCATAGAATGGAGGTGTGTGAAGTCATAAAATGGAGGTGTGTGAACTCATAGAATGGAGGTGTGTGAAGTCTAAATGGAGTTGTGTGAAGTCATAGAATGGTGTTTTTTGATGTCAACGAATGGAGGTGTGTGAAGTCATAGAATGGAGGTGTGTGAAGTCAGATTGGAGGTGTGTGAAATCACAGAATGGAGGTGTGTGAAGTCACAGAATGGAGGTGTGTGAAGTCAGAATTGAGGTGTGTGAAGTCAGAATAGAGGTGAGTGAATTCATAGAATGGAGGTGTGTGAAGTCATAGAATGGAGGTCTGTGAACTCAGAATGGAGGTTTGTGAAGTCATAGAATGGAGGTGTGTGAAGTCAAAGAATGGAGGTGTGTGAAGTCATATAATGGAGGTGTGTGAAGTCATAAAATGGAGGTGTGTGAATTCATAGAATGGAGGTGTGTGAAGTCACAATGGAGTTGTGTGAAGTCATAGAATGGTTGTTTTTGATGTCAATGAATGGAGGTGTGTGAAGTCATAGAATGGAGGTGTGTGAAATCAGAATGGAGGTGTGTGAAATCAGAGAATGGAGGTGTGTCAACTCAGAAATGAGGTGTGTGAAGTCATAGAATGGAGGTGTGTGAAGTCATAGAATGGAAGTGTGTGAAATCATAGAATGGAGGTGTGTGAAGTCAAAGAATTGAGGTGTGTGAAGTCAGAATGGAGGTGTGTGAAGTCAGAATGGAGGTGTGTGAAGTCATAGAATGGAAGTGTGTGAAGTCATAGAATGGAGGTCTGTGAACTCAGAATGGGGGTTTGTGAAATCATAGAATGGAGGTGTGTGAACTCAGAATGGAGGTGTGTGAAGTCACAGAATGGAGGTGTGTGAAGTCATAGAATAGAGGTGTGTGAAATCACAGAATGCAGGTGTGTGAATTCATAGAATGGAGGTGTGTGAAGTCATAGGATCGAAGTGTGTGAAGTCACAGAATGGAGGTGTGTGAAGTCACAGAATGGAGGTGTGTGAAGTCATAGAATGGAGGTGTGTGAAGTCAGATTGGAGGTGTGTGAAATCACAGAATGGAGGTGTGTGAAGTCACAGAATGGAGGTGTGTGAACTCAGAATGTAGGTGTGTGAAGCCACAGAATGGAGGTTTGTGAAGTCATAGAATGGAAGTGTGTGAAATCATTGAATGGAGGTGTGTGAAGTCACAGAATTGAGGTGTGTGAAGTCAGAATTGAGGTGTGTGAAGTCAGAATAGAGGTGAGTGAAGTCATAGAATGGAGGTATGTGAAGTCATAGAATGGAGGTCTGTGAACTCAGAATGGAGGTTTGTGAAGTCATAGAATGGAGGTGTGTGAAGTCAAAGAATGGAGGTGTGTGAAGTCATATAATGGAGGTGTGTGAAGTCATAAAATGGAGGTGTGTGAATTCATAGAATGGAGGTGTGTGAAGTCACAATGGAGTTGTGTGAAGTCATAGAATGGTTG